>OZ004712.1:57156333-57543833 GCA_963924515.1 Vespertilio murinus
CAAGGAGTAAGAGGCCCCTGGACCACCAGCCCCAGCAAGAGGAAGAGAGGCCCTCCACTGCTGGGGAGTCCTTGCCCCAGATCAGTCCCCGGACACACTGAGAATCTCCTGACCACTGTTTCCATCCCATACCCCCTGAAGAAGGGGAGGGGCGTAGAGAGCCTTACATTGTCATGCACCATCAATAAAATTTACTGTACCCAGCAGAAACCGGTTTGACTCAATGGATGGAGCATCAACCTGTGGACTGAAAGGTCCCCAGATTCGATTCCAGCAAGGGCATGTACCTTGGTTGCGGGCACATCCCCTGTAGGGGGTGTGCAAGAGGCAGCTGATCGATGATTCTCTCTCATCGATGTTTCTAACTCTCTATCCCTCTCTGTAAAAAAAAATCAATAAAATATATTTTTTAAAAGTTTACTGTACCCAGCCAAAATAATAATAATAATAATAAATAATAATAAAAGTGTGTTACATTACTCATCATTATCTTCTAAGAATGAAAACATATAGTGCTGGCTATACAAGTAGTACATAAACCAGACATAAACAATGAGGCTAGTATATTCTGTATAAAAGCAGCAACCAAACAAAACATTCTATAACAAAAAAAGACTTAATAAAGGTAAAAAAATAAAGAGCAAGCTTTCAGAAGCCTGAATACCAAACATTCAAATTTTTTCCCACTATTTTTTTATTAAGGTATTATATGTGTACATTGCTTACCCTTGCGCCCCCCCCCCCCGGCCCCAACCTCCCATACATGCCTACTTCCCCAGAGTTTTGTGACCATTGGTTGTACATTCAATTTATAGTTAGACTAGAGGCCCATTGCACGAAGATTGGTGCAAGAATAGGCCTTCCTTCCCCTAGCTGCCGGCACCGGTTTTCCTCTGGCACCTGGGACCCAGGCCTCCACTCTGGCCATCGCCTTCAGTGTTTGCTCTGGCCAGAGCAATGCTCCTGTAGCTCCCTCCAGCCCCGCCCTCTTCCTCATAGCAAGCATCCTGCCTACCCTGCCACTCTGTGCCCTGCTTATGCAAATTAACTTGCCGTCTTTGTTGTGTTAATTTGCATACTCACTCCTGATTGGTTGGTGGTCTCGTTTCAGATGTATGATCAATTTGCATATTTCTCTTTTATTAGTGTATATTAAGAATAAAAAAGTTCCAATGATAATTTTCCAGAAGTTTTATTCCCACGGGTAGCAGCAATGGGAGATATAGGGATACTGGTCTGTAGATGACCTCCCACTCATGCTTTAAGGATCATCTCAGTGGAGAAATGAAGTCACACATTTACCTATTTTCATTCTTTTATCCCCACTCAAATCATTCCTCAATTTAAGCCATCACTGTATTATGTTTAATGTGTTTACATGTTTTTTGTAGTGTATAATGTGTTTTAAATATACTTTAAAATGTACATAAATATCATGTTACATATCTCATTCTGCTTCTTTGTTTTTAATCAGCACTGTTATTAAGATCCATCATGGTGCCATGTGCACATCTAGTCCATTGTTTCAAACTGCTACATCATAGCAATATAATATAAATCTATCACAATCAACCTGAGATAGTTGGGTAAAGTGTATAGACAACCAGATTGTTTTCCACAAGCACAAATAACATTGCTATGGACTCATATAAGAATTTCTGTCAACTATACACTGAGTGGCCAGATTATTATGATCTCTGATCGCATAATAATCTGGCCACTCAATGTGTGTGTGTGTGGGGGGGGGGACCTCAGTGTATGAATTCATGCATGAGTGGGGTCCAGCCAGCCTGGCCAGGGGGAGGGGACATAAGCAGTTGGCCAGCCTGCCTGCTGGTCAAACTCCTGGTTGAGGGTACAATTTGCATATTAGCCTTTTATCATATAGGATATACACTGAGTGCTCAGATTATTATGCATTCAGGAAAAGAACTGCTGGATCAAGGGGTGTACCTAATGTATAATCTAATTAAGTTCTACCTCCTCCCTCCCCCCCAGTTTATACTTCTTCCAACAGGAACTACTGTAACTGAATAGCCACCTACCAGGCACTGGACACTTTTTCTCAGATCTTTTTCTCCTATACCACCTCATCCTTTTTAGCTAGTCTTTGTCGCTTTTGCTTTTCATATCAGCTGTTGTCACCTCGTCAGAAATGTGAAGGCAAGGAGTTCCTCCCTTGCTCCTCCCTGGCCATCAAGTTCCCTATTTCACTCCAACAATGCCTTAGGCTGCCAAGGCCTCTACTAACCATGCATTATGAAAACAAAATCAAATAGCAAACGTTATTTTAAAAAGGTTTAATTCTTGAAGTCATTGAAGTGTACCTATTACAAAGGGCATTAAGATATTCATTCTGTGCCTTGGTCAGTGTTGCTCAGTAGTTGGAGCGTTGGCCCTTGCACCAAGGAGTTTTGGGTTCAATTCCGGTCAAGAGCACATACCTGGGTTGTCAATTTGATCCCTGGCCCCAGCCAGACACATGCAGGAGGCAACCAACTGATGTGACTCTCTCTCTATCCCTTTCTTTCCCTTCCTTCCATTCTCTAAAAATCAATGGGAAAACAACATCCTCAGGTGAGAATTAAAAAAAGAAAAAAGAAATTATTTCTGCATACATTTATAGCCATTCTTATCCTTTTTTGGGAGGCCTTGGGGGAATAGCTTCATCTCTTTGGAACTCTTCTACAAAAAAAAATAAGGGGAATTAGATTATAATCATTGTTTTCAATCTATACCTAGGGGCTTCCCTGAGTGGCTCAAGAGAATCATCTCAAGGCAAAAGGAGTTACCTACCCCTCCTCAATTAGAACAGCACAATACAAAGAATAGAACAACAAAAATTCTTTTGTCTTCTCAAAGATTCAGTTTGGAGAATAGGTTCTATTTAAGAAAAAATTTATTCACACATTACTACCGTGTTTCCCCGAAAATAAAACATCCTCTGAAAATAAGACCTACTTACAGGTTTCCTTCTGAGTGAAATATAAGGCATCTCCTCGAAAATAAGGCCCCCAGGCTCTGTCTCAGAATGAAAATTAATTTACAGTAAACTGGTCACTAGGGCCGCCTCCACTGGCATCTAGCAACCAGTGACGTTACTCAGAGTCCTGACGTCACTGCTGTTTGGAGGCGGAGTGGAGGTCGGAGTGAGCAGTGAGCGTGGGGCGGAGAGAGGAGGAGACTTTCGCAGATGCATGTAGAAGAACAGGAGGATTAGAGCAGACGGGACGCAGCGAAGGTGGTGAGTGCTAGTCTGTCTCTGGTGACACTACCTGATGCTTGCAACCACCTTCATGACTGAAGGTTCTCAGTCAGTGGCAGACCCTGCTCCAGCCCAGATCCAGGCCCCAGCAAGCCCAGTGACAGTCCCCAGGCAGGCCCCAGGGGGTAAATTTCTGATAAAGAGGTAGGAGGGATGTCTGGTGAATGTGTTGGCACAGGGGTGGGGGGAGGGGATCACTTAAAATGACACAGGAGGATCAGAGGGGACAATCAAAATGACATAGGATGATCAGAGGGGACAATCAAAATGACACAGGAGGATCAAAAGGGGTTACTAAAATGGTAATCCCCCCTCTGATTCTCCTGTGCCATTTTGATTCCCCCCTCTGACTTCCCGTGTCATTTTAAGTGCCCTCCCTCCCCCCACCTTGATACCCCAATTCCTTTTTTTAACCCTAGAAATGAGCACAAAAAGAAAAGGCTACTCCGTGGTATATAAGAAAGGAATCGTGGAAGACTCTTGGGGCCAAAATCTTACTGCTTTCTGCAAAGAGAAGATGTTGAGTATCCAATTGGTCTGAAAATGGTGAGCAGAGTATGGTAACCTCACTGAACAAGTGGACAAGGGAAATGCTAAAAAGCGCAAGTGTGGATCAGGTTGGCAACCAATATTTTCCGAGCTGGAAGACCTGAACTGTGAATGGATTGTTGACAGGAGAGCAAAGGCTTTGGTTGTGAATAGGGCTCAGATTCAAGAATTTGCCCTTGCAATGGCACCACAGTTTGACATAGCCCTTGAAGACTTCAAAGCATCACAACACTGGCTGGATAATTTCCTTCAGCGAAGTGAACAGTCTTTAAGAAGATCTACAACATTATTTAGGTTGGAAGACACTCAAGTTATTAAGTGAGCGCTTGCATTCAAGTCCTTTATTGATGATGCTGACTACTCTAAATACAATCTTTCCAACATGATTGCTATGGATGGAACTGCAGTGTTTATGGGCCAATCATCTCAAACAACAATTGAACAGCAGGGTGCCTCCTTAGTGTACATTCCCTCCACTGCTTAAGAAAGTGCACGTGTTTCCTGTATTTTGGCAATTCGTCTGGATGGCACTAAAATCCCAGCTTTAATCATTTCTAAGGGCAAGAAGGAAAAGATTGAACGTGTTTTAGGCATTTTTATTCTTGAAATTGAAAAGGCCTGGGCCACACAAGCAGTTATAAGGAAGTGGGTCGACTTAATGCTGCTGCTTGTTATGCGAGGGAGCCAAAGAGGTCTGCTAGTCTGGGATGCAGCCAGCACTCACCACACTAAAGACATGAAGACATTTCTTCACGAAAGAAAAATAGATCAGATAATGATTCCCGCAGGAATGACAGCCTATCTCCAGACTCTTGATATTGCAATAAACAAGCCATTCAAAGACAATTTACACATGGAAATTAATGACTACATTGAAAATAGAATGGAGAGAAATCAGCGTGGAAACTTGGTGAAACCTAAACTGCAACAAGTTATGACTCGGGTGAAGAATTCATGGGAGAAAATCACTGACAGTTGCATTGCAAATGCACTGCGAGCAGGCTACCTTGACAAGAAGTACTCATTTAAAGACAGTGCTATTGCTAAACATGAGAGATTTGGTCCACTGATTCTGAAAGAAATGGAGTCACAAGAAATTCACCAGGAAATTCAGGAATTGGTTATGATGATGTTCCAGAAGATGATGACATGATTGTCATTGAATGAATGAGTAAATTCTTGATACTGTAGGATTCACAGTTTGTCTGGTTTGTGTTGACAACTACCGTACTACAGTACCGTATACAGGTAATAAATTTCCTTTATTTTCATTTAACAATAAATGTGTACCATATTCTTCTTTGTGGAAAAATAAGACATCCCCTGAAAATAAGACCTAGTGCATCTTTGGGAGCAAAAATTAATATAAGACACTGTCTTGTTTTCAGGGAAACAGGGTTGCTGAGAGTGGTAACAGGTATAACCTCTACTGTATTTGGCAATATTCATAAATTTTTTGAACCAAAATTCCACTTGTAAGAATTTATTCTATGGACATTCAAATCCATGTTCAACATATCTATACAAAGATCATTACAGCACTGTTTGTATGGGCAAAATATTGAAAGTAACTTAAACAACCATAAATAGCCAAGCAGTTACCTCACATAAATTTTGGTACATCCATATAATGGAATATTATATAGACTTTAAAAATAGCAAAGCAGCTTTAAGATATAGTTAAGTGGGGAAAAAGATGCAAAATGGTGTAGTGTTATGCTACCCTTTTGTATAGAAAAGTGCCTGCTATATGATATGTTAACTATTAGTATAACTTATTTTATTTTCACATTACCACCTATCTAGTCCAAATCTTTACTATCCCTCCTTTGGATGATTTTTAAATTATTTATCAAATTGATTGGGGTGACATTGGTCAATATGAACATACCAGAGGCCCGGTGCACAAAATTCGTGCACAGGATGGGGGGGTGTCCCTCAGCCCAGCCTGCACCCTCTCCAATATGGGACCCCTTGAGGGATGTCTGACTGTGCGTTTAGGCCCGATTCTACAGGGATCGGGCCTAAATGGGCAGTCGGACATCCCTCTCACAATCTAGGACTGCTGGCTCCCAATTGCTCACCTGTCTGCTTTCCTGATTGCCCCTAACTGCTTCTACCTGCCAGCTTGATCACCCCCCTAACCACTCCCCTGCCAGCCTGATTGATGAACTTCTCCCCTGTCAGCCTGATTGTCCCTAACTGCCCTCCACTGCAGGCCTGGTCACCCCTAACTGCCCTTCCCTGAAGGCCTGGTCACTCCTAACTGCTCTCCCCTGCAGGCCTGTTCCCCTCTCCCCAACTGCCCTCCCCTCCTGGCCATCTTGTGGTGGCCATTTTGTGTGTCCACTTGGGGGCAGCCATCTTTGACCACATGGGGGAAACCATCTTGTGTGTTGGAGTGATAGTCAATTTGCATATTACTCTTTTATTAGATAGGATAGGTTTCAGGTGTGGGTTTCTATGTTACAAGATCTGTATATTGTACCGTGTGTCCACCACCCAAAGTCAAATCTTCTGCTGTCATCTTACATTAGGACTCCTTCTCTACCCACCCCCTTTCATCTGGCAAATACCACATTGCTATTTGTGTTCACAAGTTTCAGTTTTATATCCTACATGACTGAAATCATATAGTTCTTAGCTTTTTCTGACTTATTTCACTTAACCAAATGTTCTCAAGGTCCATCCATGTTGTTGTAAATAGTGCTATTTCATCCTTTCTTATGGTTGAGTAGTATTTCATTGAATATATGTACCACATATTTATCCAGTCCTCTATCACAGGACATTTTGGTTGTTTCCATGTCTTGGCCACCATGAATAATGCTACAATGAACATATATCGTTGCCAATACAGGATTTGGAGTTTTTCGGGCATATACCCAGGAGAGGGATTGCAGACTATGGTAGCTCTATTCTTAATTTTTTGAGGAATTGCCAGACTGCTTTCCATTGTTCCTACAACCTCTCCAACACTTGTTATTACCTGTCTTATTGATAATGGCCACCCTTAACAGGTATAAGATGGTGTCTCAGTGTAGTTTTGATTTGCATTTCCCTAACTGCCAGTAAGGTTGAACATCTTTTCATACATCTATTGGCTGTTCATATATTTTCTTGGGGGAGGTGTATTTTCAGGCCCTCTGCCCACTTTTTGATTGGGTTGTTTGGTGTTGAGTTTTATGAGTTCTTTATATATTTTGGAAATTAAACCTTTGTTGGAGCTGTAGTTTGCTAATATCATCTCCCATCTGGCCGGCTGCCTCTTTGTTTTGTTGTCAGTTTCTTTTACTGGGTAGAAGCTTTTTAATTTGATACAATCATATTTATTTATGTTTGCCTTACTGTATTTGCCGGCGTATAAAACGATTTTTTGGCCCTGAAAAATATGCCTCCAAGTGGGGGGTAGTCTTATACGGCGAGTATATAACAAACTCTGTATTTTTAGTGGAAATTTTAGGGGATCGTCTTATACGCCCAGTCGTTTTATACGCCGGCAAATACGTATTTTTCAGGGCCAAAAAATCGTCTTATACGCCGGCAAATACGGTACTTCCCTTGCCTTTGGGGTCAAGTTCATAAAATGTTCTCTATGACCAATGTCCCTAAGTTTGGTACCTATATTTTCTTCTATGTAACTTATTTTTCAGGCATTATATTTAGGTATTTTTTTCAATTTTGAATTAATTTTTGCACATGGGGGCAAACTGTAATCCAGTTTCATTCATTTGCATGTGGCTTTTCAGTTTTCCCAGCACCATTTATTGAAGAGAATATCTTTACTCCATTGTGTGTTTCTGGATCCTCTGTAGAAAATTACCTGTCCATATATATACATGTGATTTTTTATAGCTGTCATTTTAATTAAGAACTTTATAACTTTCCAAATTACTTGACTCCCTCCTCTAATTTCCAGTATGACTCCAGTTCTATCTGTAAGACATCTTCATTTAAATGTTATACTAACATTTCAAACACATGATAGAAACCTGAGTTCTTATTCTATAATACTTTAACCAAGTGCTTATATTATGACTTAGTCAAATAAGCATTTTTTAAAAAAATACATTTTATTGAGACCAAAACAAGATGGCGGCCTAGGTAGTCTCCTAAGCTGCCACCTCATCAACAATTTGGAAAAAAGCAACAGCTAAAATCAAAAGGGATCGCACCAGACCCACAGGAAAGCTGGCAGAATGGGAAGGCTACAACTGGACACAAAACAAGATGCCGATGCTGCCATGTGGAATTTAAAACTATGGCAGAACCAGACCTGCTGGAGCTGCTGCCGCCAGGAATGAGGGAAGCCAGACCTCGCTCCGCCCTGGGCCCAGGCCATCCCGGCCAGCCCACCGTGGGAGCCAGGGAGCTAATGCCGGGCCTCTGCTGCGCCTTCGGCTCCTGCCGGGACGAGAAGCCTGTGAGCGCAGTCTCCCCACCCGCAACCGTCCCAGCCCACCCACCATGCTGATGAGGAGATGGCGCAGAGTCTCTCCGCCCACAGCCATCTCAGCCCGGCCTCCCCGCATGCCGTGGTGGTGAGGAACTGGCAGGGCACCTTCTGTTCACGGCCCCGGCAAGTCCTTCCTCCGCCGCCGCATGGCCGGGCCGAAGCTTCCACCACTGCCGCCATGTGGATTTTAAAACTACAGTGGAAATTGAACCACAGGAGCTACCTTCGCTGCCGCACCCACCGCCGCACCTGCCGCCGCTGCCACGAATAAGGGAAATCCACTGAGAACAGAGCTCACTCCGCCCCAGGCTCAGGGAGTGGGCGGCCTCAGAACTTAGCCTCCGTGTCCACAGCAGTTCTGCTTCTGCCACGAACGAGACACCTTTGAGGGCGGTCTCCCTGCCCGCAGCCATCTCAGCCAGCCCACAACCGTCCTAGACCGCCCGCTCTGCTGGTGAGGAGATGGCGCGGCGCCTTCCATTCACGGCCCCGGCGAGCCCTTCACCCTTCAGGCCCACCGACGCAGGGCCGAGCCCGAGCCTCTGCCGGGACCCCAAGGAGGGGCGCTGCTGCCACCATGTGGATTTTAAAAATACAGTGGAAATTGAGCCACAAAAGCCACCACCTCCACCACACCCGCCGCCACCGCTGCTGCAAGTGAGGGAAGCCCCCTGAGAACAGAGCTCACTCCACCCCGGGCCCAGGGAGTGGGCGGCTTCGGAGCTTGGCCTCCGCATCAGCAGCCGTTCAGCTGAGACTCCTTGGAATGCGGTCTCCCTGCCCGCAGCCGTCCCAGCCTGCCCGCCGTGCTAGCGAGGAGCTAGTGCAGCGTCTCCAGTTCGCAACCCCAGTATCCCAGAGGGGCCCTGTGCCCCGGGTGAGCAGTGTGTCCCAGGGGGCCGAGTTCCCCGGGTGAGCCGTGTGTCCCAGGGAGCCGTGTGTCCCAGGGGGCCGTGTGCCTGAGGAGAGCCGTGTGCCCCGGGGGAGACATGTGCTCCAGGGAAGCAGTGGGACCCGGGGGGAGGGGCGGTGTGAACCAGAGGAGGAGTGGATTCTATTCATGTGGTCCTGAGATAGTCACCATAAAACAAGCAGACTGCCAAATGAGGAGCGGATTCTATTCATGTGGTCCTGAGATAGTCACCATAAAACAAGCAGATTGTCAAATGACAGCAGGGAGGGGAAGGAGACCTGGGGGGAGATAAGAGAACAACAGAAGGACTGGTATGCATGCATATAAGTACAACCAATGAACACAGAACTCTGGGGAGGAAGGGCATAAATGGGAGGGGGGGGGGCAATGGTAAGCTATGTACACATATAATACCTTAATAAATTTAAAAAAATAATAATACCACCACCAAACTGCCAAAAAAAAGCCACAAAAAAAAACACTATATATATATATATATATATATATATATATATATATATATATATATATTATTGATTTTTCTATGGAGAGGAAGAGAGAGGGATAGAGAGTTAGAAACATCAATAAGGGAGAATCATCGATCAGCCGCCTCCTGCACACCCCCCACTGGGGATGTGCCCACAACCAAGCTACATGTCCCTGACCGGAGTCGAACCCGGGACCTTTCAGTCCGCAGGCAAACGCTCTAGCCACTGAGCCAAACCAGTTTCGGCCAAATAAGCATTTTGTTGAAATTTTACAGAACATGAATTGAAGTTCAATTTTTTACCTTGTGCTTGATTTGCCCAAAGCATATTTAAGCAGAAATATAAACAAACTATAAACTGTTTCTTAAATCTCACTATTTACCCCTATGAAATTTCATGAAATATAGAAACCTAAACAAGTGTATATTTTTAATCACTTGCATTCTAATCTCTACTACTTATAGCTCTAGAATTATTCATATTTATAGATATAGAACTGAGATACTGTGTTGGAAAATGCAGCATTTGTTTTTTCCATTTACAGCTGTCTGCTCTGGAGCCTTGGACAAGCACTAAATATGAGTGCTTAATGGCATTTAACAAACATTAACTGAATTTCTTTGTGGCCTTTCCATTAGTAAACTATAATTGCTTACCACAGTGCTATTGTAAGAACTGATTCATATTTATAACTGCTCTAAAGAGAGTATTCTTTAATACTCTGCTATGTCTTGGAAAGGACCCAACCTTCCTAGGGTGCCCTTCCTTTTCTTCCCTAGATTAGGACAGAAGCTTCAGGAGTCGGAGTCCTAAAATACCACCACCTTTGCTCTTTTCAGCCAACAGCCTCCTACTGAGTCTCTCAGTCTTCAAATGGAGAGACTGCTCTACCATGAACTCTGCTAGTATTTAAGATACTATTCTGAAGAAAAAGAGTAAGTAAATTCTATAAAGTAGGTTTTAATCCATAAATCTTAATTGGTCTAACTGATGTTCTTGAATAAAACCAGTGTTGCTTTAGAATTGCCAAGTGTCATCATGTCAATATATACTATACACTCTTCTTGTTGTTATTGTCTAAACATGTCCTTTACACAGTGAAAAAGTGTACTGAGAGGAAACAGCATATACTTATATACAAGAGTGAGATGGTATATTCATAAAATTTGCTAATCTGTTACAGAATGTTAATATCTAACAGGCAAGTCACCATTATCTACTTCCTAGTTTCCTCACTAAATAAACGGTTACTGTTTAAAAATTATAATGAATATATGTAAATGAAACTAATAGAATAATAAGAGGTTAAAAACATACCTCTATATGCAAAGTATGCAAACTAAGATGTATTTTCTTTTTTAAAAAAAAATACGTTGTTTTTTTTAATTGATTTTTCACAGAGAGGAAGAGAAAGGGATAGAGAGTCAGAAACATTGATGAGAGAGAATCATCAATCAGCTGCCTCCTGCACACCCCCTGCTGGGGATGTGCCTGCAACCAAGATACATGCCCTTGACCGGAATCGAACTTGGTACCTTTCCATCCACTGAGCCAAACCGGTTTGGGCTGTATTTTCTTTTGAATCCTCATACAAGGACAGGCTTAGAGGGAGAGAGAAACATCTATGGGTTGCCTGACGTAACGGCCCACTGACAGGGGATCAAACCTAAGATGTGTTTCTCAGAAGGAAAGATAGAGGGGTGAATGATGTGTTTGTTAAGGAAAGAGAGAAATTTTGTCTTAAAGTAGAATGACTGATTGTTCCAGCATAAGAAAGATGAACTATGGATATTTTAAAATGTTGGAGTTTTGTGGAAAATGAATTTACATGTGTTCAAACTGCTAACATTAAAGAGATTTATTTACAACCAAAAATCTTGCTAGAAAATAAAGACTGTGTATCTTACCAAAATAATTTCTTATACTCCATGTTGTTTTTTATCATGTCTTTGATTATTTAAAAAATTAAAATTAAAAAACCCGAGTCTTCCCAGTATTGAAGGAGCTAAGGCTGTTTTTGTTTTGTTTGTTTTTACAGCTATGTTACTTCTTGTATTTATCTTTAAAATCTTTTACTATCACTTTGGTTAAATGATTAAGTATTGTTCCACAGTAACCTCTGACCCTATTTAATCAAATGTTCATTTTTGACAAACTTTCCAAAATCAAATTCTAAAATAAAGACTTTTTTTTACCTTAAACTAACTTGAGATTTCCCAGAGGGCCATTAGAAAAGATCAAAGGATTTATTCCTTTACCTTATAAAGAGAAATGTTCGTAATAACATTTAATATACCGTTAATTTGGTATATTAAATTGCATGGGAAAAACTGTCAAATAAACAAGGTTACACTTTTATGGGTGAATGTTAATATAGGTATTCCAGAAACGGTATGAAGTTCACAGAAATTTGTCAATACCTTCATTATTTGATTATTACGTTAAAATCTTGTGTGCCATAGAAATAACCAAATTTTCTTATCAAATGAACACTCATCAGATCTTTAATCTCAATCATTTTAGGTCTTTTGTCATCTACAGATAGTTTTTGTTTTATTCTTATTCTTCTCAGTTAATATTTGAAACTGACCACCCAAGATCAAGCAGAAGAATTAATTCTATGGGACTGAATGAACTGATGAAGGGTTATGATTTTTTATGGCCTTCTTGTTTGAAACGTTCCTGGGTTTTTAATGTTCTATTTTCTGCTATAAGAAACTCCTTTCTCTTTTCTTTTAAACTAGCAATTCAATAGATTATACCTTAGTAAAACAAAAATGAAACATTTATCTTTTCTCCCTGCCTGAACCCTCCAAAATTTGGAAGCTCTTAAGTGTTCTTATTTTCATGGTAATGTATTTATTTTATTTCATCCTCACCTGAGGATATGTTTAGAGAGAGGAAGGGGAGAAGGGGAAGGTAAGAAAAAAGGGAGAGTGGGGGGGGGGGCAGAAAGAGAAAGAGAAACATCGATCAGTTGCCTCCCATTTGCGCCCGTCCAGGAATCAAACCTGCAACCTTTTGGTGTACGCTCCAACCAACTGGCCAGGACAGCCATATAGTTATTTTAATAAGTTCAATAGAAATAAGAATCTGTTCACCTTGCCGGGGCTGGTATAGTTAAGTTGATTGGGCATGGTCTTGTGCACCAAAAGGTTGCTAGTTTACACCCAGTCAGAGCAAATGCCCAACTTGATAAGGGGCTGTGCAGGAGCCAGCCAATTGATGTTTCTCTCTCATCAATGTTTCTTATTCTCCCTTCTATTCTCTCTAAAAATATATAAAAACATTTTTTTTTAAAAATCAAGCAAACTTTAAAAGGCCTGTGTGGTCAATTATCCTTCGTGGTGCACTTATGTAAATAATCGGGCCAACCTTACTCTGGTTATCTTTGCTCAACAAGGGGGATGACTACAGAGAGAAATTCTTATATTTCAATGGAAAATCCTAGTACAGACCTGTGGGTTCTCAATTCTAGTTTCCTCAAATATCTGGCTACCACTCTACAAACTAACATTCCCAATTTTTCCCTCCTTCCTAACTTGGTATCACTAACAACTAAAACTGCCCTTTTCCTAAAACTCTGAAAGCTAAACAGAGAAACTTGGCATAAACTTCAAAGAAATCACCACAACAGATCAGGCAAGGACAATTTTGTGTCTTCTGCTATGTGGGCCACAAAGAAAGTTGACTGGAAGAGCCAATACCATCACCAGAGACATTCAAACTGAAAACCAGAAAATTCCTTAGATTGCCACTGCCTATTCTTCCTCCACCATCTAAAAAAGATGCTTTGAGCCTAACATCTAGAAATCTTGACTGACTGCTCTCTGGACTAAAAAACAAAACAAAACAGACCTGTTTATAGTTTGTACTAACCATTAACTTCTGTTTTTTTATAGAAATGTCCTTCATTAAATGCCTGATCACTCACACCAGCTAGAGGCCTAATCAGGTGTGTGCCCTACTCCCTCTGCCTTGGACTGTGAAACTTCCTAGGGAAAGTTTTCAATGAGAGAATTATGTGGTTCAGAATATCTAACCCAAAATATGGTGCACTGGCATATTGACTATTTTAAGCTACAGGAATTTAAAAAATGACAAGGGCATGAAGAACTCTCTGACCTCCTCTTTTCCCCTGAAGCAGGTCATAAGATCCTCATGTGAAAGGTGTTCTCCTTCCATGTGGAAGAGAGGAGCATTCTTATCTCTAAAGACTAAGGGACCTAAGAAGAGGAATCCTAAGGAATAGGCTTGCTAAGTTTTCCCCAGTTTACTACCCTTACTTAGCTCATACTATTTTGTCCTATCATATTTTCCCATGACTTTCCACTCCTCATCAAACCTAGTATAAAAACACCCAAATATAACCATTTCTTTAGTCTTCTTTTCCTTATGAAGGCTCCCTTGTTACATAAAACTTGTATTGAATAAATCTACAAATCACAACTAACAAATGCTGACTCTTCTTCAAAGAAAAAGATTTAGGAATAAATTGCCATTTTACTAAAAAGATATGCACTTTCTATTTCTATTTATAGGACCCTACTCAGCAATCCTAGGAGAGTAGCAGGAAAAAGTATTTTTCTTCCCCTACTTATCAAGCAGTAAGAGAAAAACAAATGAATAAATTATGGACTAATAAGGTCACTGAAGCACAAGGACAGAGAATAAGGCTGAGAGCCAAAAAATTCAGCTCGACTCCTAAAGAGCAAGTTCTAACAGTCCTCCATGTTAGCAAGGTCTTAGCCAACAAAGCAGAGAGAAAATGGAGACAAGGTCTCAAAAGTCAACCATGAGTTCTTTATTCAATACCACCCAAATGAGCTGCCAAAACCAGAATGGACTTATTAACCAATCAGAACTAACAAATGCTGACTCTTCTTTTAAAAAAAAGATTTAGGAATAAACTCCCACTGAAGCTGGTTTGGCTCAGTGGATAGAGCATCGGCCTGAGTACACCCCAGTAGGGGATGTACAGGAGGCAGCAGATCGACGTTTCTCTCATCGATGTTTCTAGCTCTCTCTCTCTCCCTTCCTCTCTGTAAAAATATCAATAAAATATATATATATTTTAAAATATATTTTATTGATATGTTATAGAGAGGAAGAGAGAGAGATAGAGAGCTAGAAACGTCAATGAGAGAGAAACATCGACCAGGTGCCTCTTATGCACCCCCTACCGGGGATGTGCCTGTAACCAATGTACATGCCCTTGACCAGAATCGAACCCGGGACCTTTCAGTCCGCAGACCGACGCTCTACCACTGAGCCAAACCGGTTTCGGCAAAAAATATATATATTTTTTAAATAAACTGCCATTTTACTAAAAAGATATGAACTTTCTATTTGATAATTACGACCAACCCTTTCTGATTATTGGTTATCTCAAAGCATTACATTTAATTATTAAAGCAGTTTCCTACAAAATTGCCCAAATCAGTCACATCTGTGTAGACCTAAAATCTCTCAGAAATGACATGAAAATAGTTTGACTAATTGGCAGAACCACAGCACAAATTTACTTTGACCCTACCAAACTATAAAGGAAAAGAGGCTTTAAAATTTTTTAAATGTAGCCCAGCGGCGTGCCTCAATTGTTGAGTGTCAACCTATGAACCAGGAGGTAACAGTTCAATTCCCAGTCAGGGCCCATACCCAAGTTGTGGGCTCAATCCCCAGTGTCACGTGTGCAGGAGGCAGCAAATCAATGATTCTCTCTCATCATTTATATTTCTCTTTCCCCCCTCCCTTCCTCTCTGAAATAAAAATATATATATTTTAAAATAATACAAAATAAAATTTTAATGTATATATGTAAGAGAATAAAAATAAATTTGGTAATATTTAACCTAATTACTAAGAGGAAACTAAAACAAAATCAATTTAAACTAAATAGACAACAATTCATACTCTGAAATACTTTCAGGATTTAGAGAATAAAAATTCACCTAAAGCCAAGTTAATTTATACTAGTCACTCTTCTTTACTAGTTATTTCTTTCAAAACCCTTATTATCTGCCAGATGCTAACAATACACTATTAATCTCAACTCTTATAGTTTATAGTCTAAGCAGTGTTTCCCAAACTTCTCTCATGATGAGAATCACCTGGTGGAGTTGTTAAAATACAGATCCCTGAATCCCAACTAAGAAGTGCTAAAGTAGAATTTTTGGGAACATATAGGTAAAATTGTATACTTAACTAGTGCTCTAAGCTTAGAGTATACAATTTTACCTATATGTTCCCAAAAATTCTAGTTTAGCACTTCTTAGTTGGGATTCAGGGATCTGTATTTTAACAACTCCACCAGGTGATTCACATCATGAGAGAAGTTTGGGAAACACTGGTCTAAGGGATAAGACAGTAATTTGAAATATCACACACACACACACATACACACATCAATCAAGATACCTAAACCTGTATCACCATCCACAAGGAGAAAAATGGTACATATAGATCTTATTGGAGTAGATGAAACAACAGGTTTGGACTATAAAATGAACTACACCTATAAGCCATAGATGTGGTTTATTTTATATACAAATGCATAGTTTACTTTAAAGAGAAAATATCACAGACTCTTTCCCCCACAGATATGAAAACCACAATGAACTTTAAAACAACATCAGGGGATATGCTTCATTTTGAGGGAGTTCACAATATAAATATCCTAGAATTAAAAAGGAACAGGCAGACTATGAACTGTCAATATATAGTACTGATTAAAAACTAATTCAAAGTAGAAACTTAAAGAGTATCAGGGTGCCTAATTCTACAAGAGACAAGAGGATTATTACATTTTATAGCTAAGAAATATATGTCGCCGAAACCGGTTTGGCTCAGTGGTAGAGCGTTGGTCTGCGGACTGAAGGGTCCCGGGTTCGATTCCGGTCAAGGGCATGTACCTTGGTTGCGGGCACATCCCCAGTAGGGGATGTGCAAGAGGCAGCTGGTCGGTGTTTCTCTCTCATCGACGTTTCTAGCTCTCTATCTCTCTCTCTTCCTCTCTGTAAAATATCAATAAAATATATTAAAAAAAAAAAGAAATATATGTCAAGCAGATGATATGCACTAACACATGTCAATTTATCTAATCCCTTAACCTGTTAAAATTAAGACACTATGAAGTATATATTAGGGCAAATTTTCTCTACTGTCAGCTAACATCAGACTTACTGGTGAAAGGCTGAATAGTTAGTTTTCCTTTAAGATTGGGAATAAGGTGAAGATGTCAGCTCTTACAATTTCTGAGATTCTAGGGAGTGTAATATGGCAAAAAGAAATTAAAGGCATACATACTGAAAAATAAGAAGTAAAACTTATATCCTATTTGTAGGTGAAATGATGCTGTATGAAGAAAATCTAAAGATTCAAGAAAACTACTAGAGTAATAAATGAGCTTAAGTTAGCAAAATTGCAGGATATAAGATAGACATACAAGTATCAATTCCATTAGTAGGTATATCCAAAAGAATTGAAAACAAGGACTCAGATATTTATACAGCCATATTCATAGCATTATTTGTAACCAGAGGCCCAGTGCACAAAATTCATGCACAGGAAGGGAGGTGTTCCTCAGCCCAGCCTACACCTTCTCCAATCTGGGACCCCTCAAGGGACATCCGTCTGACGATTTATGCCCGATCCCTAAACCGACAGTCAGACATCCCTCTCACAATCTGGAACCGCTAGCTTCTAACCACTCATCTGCCTGCCTGACTAATTGCCCCTAACCACTTCTGCCTGCCAGCCTGATCACCCCCAACTGCCCTTACTGCCAGCCCGATAACCCACAACTGTCCTCCTCTGCCAGTCCGATCACCCACATCACCGATGCCCTCCCCTGCCGGTCTGATCGCTCACAGCTGCCCTCCCCTGTCACAACCTGCCTCCTCCACCGGGACCCACCTCCTCCATGCTGCACAGAGCTGTGGGACCCTCAGGCCTCACCACATGGAGTGGCCATTGGGCCCCGCCTCCACTGTGCATATGGCCATCTTATGATGGCCATCTTGTGATGATGTGAGGGCATGACACTACCTAGGCTATTATTTGTATAGATAGCCAAAAAAGTAGAAACATCCCAAGTGCCTTGAACAGAGGAAAGGATAAATAAAATGCGATAAGATACAATTAAATATTATTCAGTCCCGGGTAAGCCGTGTGTCCCAGGGGGCCCTGTGCCCCGGGTGAGCCGTGTGTCCCAGGGGGCCGTGTGCACCGGGAGAGCCGTGTGTCCCGGTGGAAGCAGAGGGACCCAGGGGGAGGGGCGGTGAGAACCAGAGGAGGAGCAGACTCTATTTGTGTGGTCCTGAGATAGTCACCATAAAACAAGCAGACTGCCAAATGAGAAGCAGATTCTATTCATGTGATCCTGAGATAGTCACCATAAAACAAGCAGAATGTCAAATGACAGCAGAGAGGGGAAGGAGACCTGGGGGGAGATAAGAGAACAACCGAAGGACTGGTATGCATGAATATAAGTACAACCAACGAACACAGAACTCTGGGGAGGGAGGTCATGAATGGGAAGTTGGGGGAGGGGCAATGGTAAGATATGTACACATAATACCTTAATAAAAAAAATAAATAAAAAATAAAGAGGCATTTGGATGAAAAAATAAATAAATATTATTCAGACTTGAAAAGTAATGAGCCCATGGCTCAGTGATTGAGTGTCAATCTATGAACCAGGAGATCATGTTTTGATTCCTAGTCTGGGCACATTCCTGGGTTGCAAGCTCGATCCCCAGTGCAGGGCGCACAGGAGGCAGCCAATCAATGATTCTCTCATCATTGGTGTTTCTCTCTCTCCCTTTCCTCTCCTCTCTGAAATCAATTTAAAAATATATTTTTTAAAAATTCCACCCTGCCGAAACCGGTTTGGCTCAGTGGTAGAGCGTCGGTCTGCGGACTACAAGGTCCCGGGTTCGATTCTGGTCAAGGGCATGTACATTGGTTGTGGGCACATCCCCGGTAGGGGGTGTGCAAGAGGCAGCTGGTCGATGATTCTCTCTCATCGACATTTCTAGCTCTCTAGCTCTCTCCCTTTCTCTCTGTAAAATATCAATTAAAAAAAAATAAAATAAAAAAAAAATAAAAATTCCACCCTGCTGAAACTGGTTTGGCTCAGTGAATAGAGCGTCGGCCTGTAGACTGAAGGGTCCCAGGTTTGATTCTAGTCAAGGGCATGTACCTTGGTTGTGTGCACATACCCAGTAGGGAATGTGGAGGAGGTAGCTGATTGATGTTTCTCTCTCATCAATGTTTCTAACTCTCTATCCTTCTCCCTTAAAAAATAAAATATATATATATATTTTAAAATTCCTACAACTTAGTAATTAGAAAACAACCCAGTTTAAAAATAGGCAAATTATCTGAATAGACATTTCACCAAAGCAGAGATACAAATGGTTACTAAGCACATGAAAATTTGCTCAGACTAGTCATGGTGAAATGCAAACTAAAACTATAAGAGATAGCACTACACAACCGCTAAAATGGCTATAATAAAAAAACTGACAAGGCGAAGTATTGGCAAGGATGTAGAGAAACTGAAACACTCATATTGCTGGGGGAATGTAACATACAAACACTCTGGAAAAGATTGTCCTTTTCTTATAAAGTTAAAACAAACTTAACACACTCCTAGAATCTGTCCAAGATAAAATTAAAACACATACCCACACGAAGACTTAACCATGATTGTTCATACCAGCATTATTCAAAATAGTCAAATTGAAAACAATCGAAATGTCCATCAACTGATAAGTAAAATGTGGTACAGCCATACAATGAAATGCCATTCAGTAATTAAAAGGAAAAACTACTGAAACATAAATGGACATCAAAAACAATGGCACACATAAACTAATCACTAAAATTCTGCAGCACACCAAAAAACATATTTTTTTTTTACCAATCAGACAAAAAAATAGGTATAATTCTGATTCATTCACACTGGGTGGCCATTGTTGTGTTGGCTGCTGTCATTTTTAAAAAATATGTTTTTATTGACTTTAGAGAGAGAGGCAGGGAGAGAAAAATGGAAACATCAATGAGAGAGAAACATCATGGCCCCTCTGGGGATCGAGCCTAAAACCTGGGCATGTGCCCTGACTGAGAATCCAACCGGTGACCTCTTAACGCATGGGCCGATGCTCAATCTCTGGTCCACACTGGCTGGGTAGTTATTGTCACTTTTTTATTTGACAATTTAAGGGAAAAGAAGTCAGTGTCCCTGACTAAATAGTCAGGTATTGCATGTTTTAAAAATTCTTGTGAGCACACAGGTTGAAAATCACTGTGATAAGTGAACAACTCTGAACAAATGACCATATATTGCATAATTCATTTACATGAAATTTCCAGAAAAAGCAAATCTATAGTGAAAAAAAGCAAATCAGTGACTACTGGGGGCAGAGAATGGAAGCAGGGATTGACTACAAATGGGCAAAGGAAACTTCTGGGGGAAATGGAACTGTTTTTCATACCCATTAAAATGGCTACCATAATTAATTAATTAATAACAAGTGTTGTTGAGGATTAGAAAACGTGTACATTGCTAGAAGAAATGTAAAATAGTGTAGCTGCTATGGAAAAACATTTTTTTACTTATTGTTAAATAATGTTGGCTTAGTAGGTGGTCTTATTTTGTTTCTCTTTTATGAAACCTCAGAGTAGAGAGGTAAGAAAATCACTTTAGGGTTTTGTGGAAGGTTAGAAATTTATGATAAAATTTATCATTAAGTCATGACTAATGTGGCTCAGTGCTTAGTGTCAGCCAGCACACCAAGGAGCTCAGGTTTGATTTCTGGTCAAGGACATGTACCTGGGTTGCAGGTTCCATCCCAACCCAGGTTGGGACACATGTGGGAGGCAACCAATCAATTGAAAAAATATCCTCAGTGAGGATTAACAACAGGAAAACTTACCATAGGACTTGTAATAAAATACTTGATGAACACAGAGACATAGAAACATAGATAGCCCAGCTGGTATCACTCAGTGACTGAGCATCACCCATGCACCATGAGGTCACCAGTTTCCTATCAGAGCACATGCCCTGGTTTCTGGCTCAATCTCCAGTCGGGGGCATACAGGAGGCAGCCCTTCAATGTTGATGTTTCTTTCTCACCGATGTTTCTATCTTCTCCCTGCCTCTCTCTCTAATTCAATAAAAACATATTTAAGAAAAACAAACACAGGCACAGATGTACAAAGACACAGTGATTCCCCACTTGCAACAGAACTCCTAAAGACCTCTACCAAGATCCTTCCCATACACAAAGACACACACACACACACACACACACACACACACACACACACACAACCCCATACGTCTCCACAGAGTCTTCTATGTGTACCCAGCGATACCCCATACAGACCTATATAAACTCTGAGGCCCATCCCTCTCACAGAAACATAGACTCTGAGAGAGAGAGAGAGAGAGAGAGAGAGAGAGAGAGAGAGAGAGAGAGAGACGCACCCAGTAGGTAATGCTTAAAACTCAGATTTTTATGGGACTTGAGCAGTGTTCTCCATAGTTATTTTGAGAAGGGACAAGTCTATTCTCTAATGTACTTTTAACTGAGCCAGAAAATAAAGAAAAACTAGACTGGTTGCCATTGGATCTGCAGAACAGTGAATGCTACAAAGCCAGTTTTTATTTGAATTCCTGTTTCTGGAACCACTTGTTCCTGGGCATCATTTTCTATTTGATGTACTCGTCATGCTTAGATAAAAAGTCAGTCTCCTCTTATTTTTTAGGAGCTTTGATCCTAGGTTGCTGGTTAAGCCAAGTTCCATGCTTAGATTCCCATATCACTAACAAACACACATAAATCTGCCCAAGATTAGGAGGTCCAGAAAAACTGCACCTATGTGGAGGACTCATACTGAGTCCTCTGTGGGTGAGGGGAACTGAAGAATGTAGGGTGGAGAGGGAAAACTGTGTTAAAGCTAGAAAGAGATGTAATTTTGTTTTGGTTTTTTTTACTTACTGGGTAGTTCATGGTATAAGTTTGCATAGAGACTCAGGGTAATAATTTAGCTGCAAGTTAAAAGATTTTAAAATTACACTGATGTAGGCGGGATGGCACACTGATTGTGTTGGTTGATAAGAGAGATCACTGGTATCCACACAGCCAGGTTTTTTAGTGCCTTAGGCAGCATTTTTTTTTTTTTTAGAGAAATATCTTGCCAAGCCCAAACAGGTTTGGCTCAGTGGATAGAGCACTGGCCTGTGGACTGAAAGGCCCCAGGTTCAATTCCGGTCAAGGTCATGTACCTTGGTTGCAGGCACATCCCCAGTGGGGGGGGTATGCAGGAGGCAGCTGGTCCATGTTTCTCTCTCAACGATGTTTCTAGATCTCTATCCCTCTCCCTTCCTCTCTGTAGAAAATGAATATAATATATTTTTTTAAATAATAATAAAAAATGAAAAGAACACATGGGTAGTAAACACACAATATACAGATGATGTACTATAGAATTGTACACCTGAAACCTATATAATTTAAAAAGAAGAACATGTGAGATTAGAAATAGAGACAGTATGAAATAGTCATTTTCAGTGAGTGGGAAAGTGAACTTACTAGAGAAATGTACAGCATTGCTAGGCAATAGTGATTATGCATATAAGGTTGATGATTATGTAGTGATATTGATCTGCCTGGTTTTCTGATTTTCTCCAGCAATTCGATTCTGCACGGAGGCAGACAACTAAAAAGGCAGATGGTTAGGTTCAACCAGTGCATCACTCTGAGTTCCATAAACAGCAGAAGGCAACTATGGCTGAATTAAACTGAAAAAGAATTTACAGAATATGAAGTAGCTTTCAGAGTGAAGAACCTGCTTCAGGGCTACACAGCTAAAAACACCTCCCAAAACCATATACACAATGGGTCTGGGAAAGTTGTGTTTGCTAATGCCAAGCAGGAGACGCTGTAGCTTAGGCTGTACCATTATAGGTCTGGATACCAGGTGACACACTAGTAGCATTCCACTGTTGACCCTGTAACTGGATCATGCTGCTAGAGACTGATGCTATATGGGAATTTGCTAATAATGGAGGAACAAGTTGTAGATCTTGAGATCCAAAAGGTTGCACAGAGAGCTGAGTGGAGGGGAGTAAAGGGGGGAAGGAGGGGAGAATGGGAGACACCTGTAATCCTGTCAAAAATAAATAAATAGTTGCACAGAGTGATCTGAGCAGCAGCCTAGATGCAGTGCTAAAGCAGATTTCACATGGGACTTTGGTCAGAGAAGTAGCCTCCCACTGTTGCTATGGGCAGTGTTGTCTCTCACTAATCCCAAAGGCATCACAGACTGGCAAAGCCTGGGTAAGTTAATTACTCTCTTTGAGGCCAAATTTCTAGTCTGTAAAGTAATAATATTCATCTGATAAAACTGTCCTGATTAAATAAGATGAAAAGGAAAGACAGATATTTGGCAGAGACTAAATATTCAGTAAATGGTAGCCATAAGTGAAGAATTATAACTGAAGCCAAGAGAAGAGTTTCCAAGAAAACGCAGTCAACAATATCTAATCTTTTAGAAAGATCAAAAGGATTCACCATTGGAACACTACAGGAGGTAAGTTTGTAGGGAAATGAAACCAGTTTTAGTCTCAGGTTACTTAACTTTTAATGAGAGTTCTGCAGTATTCAGAAAGGCTTTAAGAAAAAGCCTGATTTATAGTCAGAGAAATTCCACTAGCAGCTCTAAAACTTCTGTACCCTTCCTGAGCTAAGAACTAGGTGCCCCAAACAAATATATTTACACTTGAAAAAGAGAACAGGAAATTACCAGCTATTAATGCAGAGCCCAAGAAAGAAAATGGTTAATTGAATTGTTGCAGAGTATAGCTGGGGAAGAGGAGACGTGTTACAGAAGGAATTTCACTCCACCACTTTCTCCTCTGCTCACTTAGCTCTCACCAAATCTCAGGTCATAGGTCATTCAAACTATAAAAAGCTCCTACAAATTCCATAGAAACCTGATCAAGCTCACTGAACCTCTTATTGGGTAAGCAGAATTCAGCTCCGGATTGTGCATACCGCCTAAACACAATGGCAGGACAGTAGGTACTCCATATCTATTTATAATTTTAAAAATAAGAATAAAATTTCAGGTTATTAGTAAATTACTAACATGAAAATGCACCATATATCTTTAAATGTTTTTTCTATAAGATGCTCTTCTTCCTCTCTGCTAATTATATAATTCTTCACAGTCTTACATTTGTACAATTTTTTCTCATTCTTCTTCCTAAAGCCCCGACTCAGATTCTTACTTGGTTTTGGTATAACCTAAGCCTTAAACCAGACACACATACCTTGGAATTCAAGAGTATTCTCCAAGACTTCTGGGAGAAAACCAGAACCAAGCATCTAAGAAGTTAGAAAGGCCCTAGCTCAGGGGTGGGCAAACTTTTTGACTCGAGGGCCACAATGGGTTCTTAAACTGGACCGGAGGACTGGAACAAAAGCAACCTGACCATGATGGCACTCTCACCTTGGGCTGCTGGTGAAGGAGCGGAGGGGAGAGCAAGAGAACCCTCCGCTCTTTCGGCTCCACAGGCCGGATAGAACAGCCCAACGGGCCAGATCCGGCCTGAGGGGCTGTAGTTTGCCCACGGCCGTAGTTTGCTCTAGCCAGTGTGGCTCAGTTGGCTGGATCATCGTCCCATACACAGAAAGCTGTGGGTTCGATCCCTGGCCAGGGCACAGACCTGGATTGCTGGTTCGGTCCCTGGTTGGAGTGCATATGGGAGGCAAGTGATGGATGTTTCTCTCACATCCATGTTTCCCTCCCTCCTCCCACTCCCCTCTCTCTCTATCTGTCTCTCTGAAATCAATGAGCAAGTTCTCAAAAAAGAAAAGAATTTGTGTGGCATAATGAAAAGAAGAAACAGAAAAAGGCTTAAGACAAAGATTTAAGTCCTCCTCTGCCACTTTCTAGACAATATAACCTTGGGCAAGGCACTTTATCTCTCTGGACCTCATTTCCTTATTTGTAAAAATGGAGATAATGCCACCTATATCTCAATGTGTTGTAGTCAGGATTAGAAAAAACACCTATAACAATTCTTGGCATATAAAAGGCCAATTAATGGTAAGTATTATTAGGGTCAATATGCCAATTGCCTTACTGAACGTTTTGCAAGGCTGTACTTTCCTAGCTGGCCAAAGGAGTCACACTGCTCCCGCATTCCCATGCCTATGTTCTAAAGATTCTATTTTAGTAATCCATAATTATCCAAATCAAGAGCTTAAAGAAGTCAGGCAAGAAAGTGCTAACATGGCTCAACTCATCCTCTGCTGACAGCAACAAAGCCAGTGCAAGGTGGTTACCTTTGCCAAAAATAATAATAATAATAATCTGCTTGAACATAGTCATTACCAATACTGATGTAAGCACAAACTGGTTACAGTTCTTGGCTCACAGCCTTACTGTCATCAAGTTTTAACGTTTCTGAAATACTACATCCTCTTCTGCCTTGTTTTCTGTACTGTAACACTCCTGTAACTCCAGTTTTAAGAACATAGGGAAGAAATCCTCTCAACTTTACCACTCCATTCACTGAAGAACTTCTCTTCCCACTTCACCAATCACTTCTTATAAAGAGTTTTGGTTTGTTGGATTCACTTGGTGTGAGCTTATGAAGAAAAACATTATATACAAATATGTCAGAGCCATAATGACAAGATCTGGTCCTCAGAGTATTACAAATTACACGATGTAACTTGTGCCAAAGATAAGATGAGACTAAGTAACCTACACAACATATGTTCATCCTTATTAGCTACCACACTTGGGAATTCTGGCTCCTGTAAAAAAGTGTATTTCCCTTGTGTGGTTGAGTTGAGTAACAGAACTAAGAAAAATGATGACAGATACATGAATGGAGTAAGGGATACCATCAATGGAAATGTCAATTAAGATAAATAAACTTTATGTGGCAGTTACAAAATTGAAGCAACAGTCACCAATTACACAGCCAAAGGCAGCTATTTCAATCCACAAGTACCCCAGTCTCTCCCTACACTCTATAAAAGCAGGACTCAAGGTCAGAATGATTAAGTAAACAATCTAAGAATCAAGAAAGGCTCAACATATCAAAATGTCACACTGTAGTACCTTGGTGAGGTGACTTTCATCATGAGGAAAGCAGGGCAGTCTCATGCACTTATAATTTAACCAATTCAATATCAAGAAAGTTAAAGATTCTGTCCCCCAAAAGTAGCCTTCAGCTATGTCATACAGCTGCATCCTTGCCCAGAGTTATACATGCTTAACATCCAGCAGAGAATTTTTCTAAGTATTTGTATTAATTTTCAGAGAGAGAGGAAGGGAAAAGCAAAGAGAGAAACACCTATGTGAAAGCAAAGCATGGATCAGCTTCCAATCGGGAATCAAACCAGCAACCCTTCAGTGTACAGGATGATTCCCAACCAACTGAGCCACAACACTGCACAGAGAGCTAGGTCCTGCCTTCCAAAGCCTTGAGGTGCTGAGTAAATCTAGAATTATGGAGCCTACATTTTTGTACTGGAAAAACAGGAAGAAGGTGGTTTGGCAACAAGGAAAAATTGGTCAAGAAGCACACCTCAAATTAAGAAAAAAGACCGGCCGAAACCGGTTTGGCTCAGTGGTAGAGCGTCGGTCTGCAGACTTAAAGGTCCCGGGTTCGATTCCAGTCAAGGGCATGTACATTGGTTGCGATCACACCCCCGGTGGGGGGTGTGCAGGAGGCAGCTAGTTGATGTTTCTCTCTCACCGACATTTCTAGATTTCTATCTCTCTCCCTTCCTCTCTGTAAAATATCAATAAAATATATATTTTTTTTAAAAAAAAGACCGATATGCTGGCCTGTGGTTTTTAAACTTATTTTTATAGAATATATTGAATTCGGTATTATTCAGAGGTGGTCCTAATGGCAAGCTCTTAAGCTATGATGGAAAGAGAAATAAAATAAATTCTTAATAACAATAGCTATTATTTCTTAAGCCTACTACTATATGTACCAAGTTCAATGCTAAAGCCCTCTATTAATGCTTCTAATCCTCAATCATAGCCAGGTCCTTATAGAAGAGGAAACTAAAATTTAGAGAATTTGAAATAGTTACCCTGTTTCCCTGAAAATAAGACAGTGTCTTATATTAATTTTTGCTCCCAAAGATGTGCTAGGTCTTATTTTCAGGGGATGTATTATGTTTCCATGAAGTAGGTCTTATTTTCGGAGGATGTCTTATTTTTTGGGAAACACGGTAGTTATGGGGGGTATCAGAATTCAAACCAGGTCTGCTTGACAGGACAGTAAATCCCATTCCAAAAAGAGTTTGGATCTCTTACCCTCAAGAGATCTAATCAAATTATACATTTTACACAAAAAGACCCTTAATCGCAGGAAAAAAAATTGTCTAAAGTTATAAAGTAACTAACCTACTCAGAAACGTGTTCTAGATTTCCAAACTCATATGTAGGTGGTCAAGGCGGCTCGTGCTGCCTGTCTGTCCTCCTATAATTCCTCCAGGAGGAGTTTCATACTGCAAACCACAAGGAAACAGTCCTAAAGCATCACTAAACAAATTCCTGCAGGCTTGCCTCTGACATCACCTGTTAATCACCAGTATTTGGGTGCGCAGAATGAAAGGATTATCGCTTTATAACTTAATTATAAGGTTATTATTACAACTAAAATTAAGCTGGTTCCAATTCCACATCGTCCTACAGTGAAACCAATGCCGACTTCACAACACTTGAACAGTCTCTGTCTTTTCCAATATGCGCCCCCTTTTTCCTGTGCCGAGGTAGCTTTAGGAGAGGAGAGGCATGCTAAGCGTAGCACTGTAAGGGTCATGGGGAGTATACTACATGGAGGCACGTCTCTCCCGAACTACATCTGAAAGAAGCTGGCAGCTGAGACACAAAGCCCCACAACGACAGCTTTTCCCCCAAAGTAGAAGCAGCATTTCTTCCCAACACGTTCAGGTCACAAGGAAAGGAATCAATAAAACACCGTGCTCTCTCCACACAGCCTGATAATCCTGGCGGCCAACTACGACGGAGCGGAGAGAACGAACCTCTGAAAAGAGTGGAGACAACCTCCTCCCCATGACACGTCTACATTCAGGGAAGACGCACGGATATTGCAGTGTCCAGAGTGAAGGGCACAGCATCAGACTGCTCTGTGGAAGCTGTTGACCACAGAAAGGCATAAAGTAACCATCTGTACAGAAACCAGACAAATGAGGATGTCGATGCTGGGTAACTACTGCTTACTCCTAACTTCAATCAGAAGAGATCTTCCCACCCCTACGGCCGGGTGAGGTTTTTCTGCACCCTCGCGGTCTTCTCCCCGGAGAAGCTGAGAAACAGCACGGGGGTATGTGTGCTGGGGGCTCGGGGAGGGGCACTATCAGGTGCCTCTTCGCCTTGCCCATTCCAAGCAGGAGTGGAAAGCGCTGCCTCCATGTTATTCATAGTGAAGTACGACCGTGCCGGCTGGAGTCTTCGCCCCCCAGCACCGGGGGCCGGGGGCGGGCATCTCTGAGAGTCTAGGTTTCAGGGAGGAGAGGGGGGAAAGGGTCTCTCCGCTCCTGTGGTCAGAAGGGAGGGCGTGGAGGACGGCGCCGCGGTGCCGACAGGATCTGCGTGTGGTTCCCCTCCCTCCCTCCCTCCCTCCCTCGCTCTCTCCGCACGAGAGGCAGCCCGGCCCCAATACCTTCTTGACGGTGCGCGGCGCCTCGGTAACGGTGCCGTCGGGGCTGAGCAGGGCCTCGCCGCCGTCGCGGTGCCGCTGGTGCTGGTGATGGGGGTCGCTCCGCTTCATGGCTGACGCCTGAGGCACTTTCCCGGCGGCGGGGCTGAGAGCCGCAGCTGGCCCCGAGCCCGGGCCGGGGGCCGGGGGCCGCTCGGCGGCGGGGGCCGGGGCCTCGGGGTCGCCGCCGCCCGCCGGGGGGGCCATGGCGCTCAGTCCCAGCTGCGGCTCCGCCTCGGAGGGGCTCAGGTCCTTCAGGTCCACCTCGGGCACTTTCGCGGCGGCCGCGGCGGACACCACCTGCACCGACATCACCGCCTCCCCTGCAACCGCCGGCTCGGGCTTCAGCTCCAGCTCCCGCTCGGCCCCGCCTCCCGCCTCCCTGCCCTTTCCCTCCCCCATTCCTCCACTCCTCCCCTCCATCGCCTCCGCTCACCCCCCCCCCCTACCCCGCCTCCGCCGGCCCGCCAGCCAGCCCTGGGCTCCGGCTCCCGCCCCCGCCCCGCCCGCCCCAGTCCGCCCCCCTCGCGCGCGAGGCGCCACGGAACCTGTAGTGCGCTTGCTCCCGGCCGCCCGCGGGGAAAAGCCCGTGGGACCTCAGCCCCCGACCTACCCTGCGCGCGGCCGACGGCGCTGCCGCGACGCCCCCTGGGAGTTGTAGTTTTCGCCCCCCCCCCCTTCCTCCGGCAAGTTGGATGGAGCTCTGGGGCCGGCGACTCACAGAAAGGAAAGGAGTGGAAATAGGCGACGCCTGGAAGGGGATAAGGAGGAGAAAGTCTCCAGAGGAGTTACGGCTTCATGGAGTGAACACCAGAAACCCTAGGGTTGGGAAGGTGGGGGGGAGAATAACCCCGACTGCGTGAATTTCCTGTGTGAGCGCGCGCGCATGTTTGCTATCACGTGAGCAGACATTTAAAGGAAAAGTGGAGGCGTCACGTGAGAAGAGAGCCTTCCTCAAGCTTCAAGTTGCTTCATTTTCCTGATTCTGCGAAGTCGATACTCTAACACCTTTCCAAACGTAAATAACACGATTTTTAGAAGGAAAAAATATTCCTGCTGTGGCCATTTTTGACACAGTATGGGCCTGGAAGTTTAAAATGGGTCCAAAAAAGAAGGTATCATTAGAGATTTCAGGGCAGTGGCATTTGGCGTTTCTTTAAATGAGGCCAAATCTTTTGACCTATTCATTCTACTAAAGAAATAATCTGAAATTAAGGTAAATCATTCAGCATAGAGGAATGGTAACTACAGTGTGAAAACTGTTCTTTTAAGGACTCATTCTATAAAAATAGCATTTCCAAATCACAGTGAAAAGAACTTGAGTAATTTACCAATTTTGTTTTCTATGTGCCTTAGAGATACCTAACTAAAAACTGGTATCTGACACAACAGAATGACATTTGAAGGATGTAATATTGTAGTGACATTACTGAGATTGATGGTTACAAACTCTTTGAATATTAAATGGTCACATCCTAATTATTGATATAGAACATTGGTCCAATAACAAAAAAATAAAGAACGAATAGCAGTTGGAAATTTATCAAATCCAATGTTCAGAGATAAGAGGGTTAACCATTCTTTCAAAAATTTCCTGAAGATAAGTCCCCTTTTCATATTGAAATCTGATGACAATTAAATTCAGGTATTTTCCCAAGCTCCTGTGTGAAGAGGATGCTGAAGGCCATCCCCAGCATACTGCACTATACGGACTCTTCCAGCTCACCAATCCTGGCTCACTTCCAAAATATACCCACCAATCCAGTTTTATTTCTGTCCAGGAGGCTGGGTGCCAAGAATTTATATAAGCAGGGACTTACAAACAGCAATAGATGCAGTCACCAGTTTCTGAAAATCGAAAATGGCAAACATTGTGAGACCAACAAAGCTCCAGCCACACCACCTTTCTAAACACTGACTTGTTAAGTAATGGGATTTGGGGTGATTTTTTAAAAAACTTTCTGTGTACCTTTCTGTATTATTTTAAACTTGACATTTATTTTAGAAGGTATATAAGCAAAGACATGTATGGTGGCTTTATTTTTAATAACAAAAGGGGTATGTGAAACTGCTTTAATGTCCAACAATAGAGGGTTACAGCCTTTAACTTTAAGTTTGCCATGAAATTTCATATATTTTTATTGATTTTTTTTTTTTTAGAGAGAGGAAGAGAGAGGGGGATAGAGAGTTAAAAACATCGATGAGAAAGAAACATCGATCAGCTGCCTCCTGCACACCCCCCACTGGGAATGTGCCCAAAACCAAGGCACATGCCCCTGACCGGAATTGAACCTGGGACCCTCAGTCTACAGGCCAATGCTCTATCCACTGAGCCAAACTGGTTTCAGTAGCCAAGAACTTTTTTTTTTATGATAAAGAGAAATAAAAGCTTATGATGACATAGTAAACTAAAAAGCAGGAGACAACATTGCACATTCCATAAGATTTTAACTATGTAAATAACACTTGAAAAAAACACACAAAGACATTAAAATGCAGGTAATGCTGGGCAATAGATTATGGGATAGGTTATTTTTTCTGTATTCTCAGAGAAACTACAGTAAGAGGGATCTTAAAGTTTATGGTTGCTCAGAGAGTGATAGCCCTGACAACCCCAGAAGGCCACTAGACATCTAGTCTTTGGAGTAACTATTTTTCCCCCTGGCAAGAATGCAGGGAGAAGCTCCATCTGTACTACAGAATTTCGCCTGCCTTAATCTTCCCTATGGTACTCCTGTCTTGGAAATCTGTTCATTTGTGGAGTTGTCCTCCCCTGAATGGAGTCTCATATGCCGGTCTTCAAAGTCGTGCCTGATGCTATGTATTGGAAGACATCTGAGCATTGCCATTTCTGCAAAGCCCACAAGTGCACCAGACACAAGGACTTGCTTAAGCTTCCTCTTCACATTCTGGCTTTCAGAATCTCCTTCCTGTTGTAAAGAACCAGCTCAGAGCTTCATCCTCCAGCTGTCGGGGCAGGGATTAGCAGCTCTATAACCAATTTCTTTCTTCCCTCTAATGCCCAAGGGAGCTCTGTACAGCCACCTGGCATATGTTGGAACTCACAGGCAGCAGCTGCCTACCTGGACTCCCACCACCAGAATTGATTACTCAGGGGATGAATTAATTCTTCAATGGGATGTGGTTACAAAATATAAGGAGTTGGAGGACTGGAAAGAAACTAATATTCAGGCAATGTCCACTGGTTGGGTCAAACATCAGGGCACACTTCTCAGCCATTCTTAACTTCATCCTTACCCAGTTGCTGTTTCTGCCGTCTTTGTTGCTGAGGGACATTAAGCACAGTTAAAGATGGAGATAGCATACTGGAAACACGGCAATTAAGCACGGGTTTATTAACTATTTAGTTTATTAAATATTTAGACCATAGGTTCTTTTTCCCCTCACTTGGCTCATTCGGCTTCCAGAACCTAGCAGGCTTGAATGTATCTTTCCTGAAGGAAATTAAAAGAACTTCTCTGAAGTCTCTGATAAATCAAAGAGAGAAAAACTTCAAGATATTAACATGAGAGTTTCATGAGGAAGTGGGCCAGCTGCATCGCCCTTGGTAAAGACCATACTCATGTTAAGAGAGTTTCTAGAGAACCATTAATGTCATACTCAAGTTCAAACAGATGGATAAAGTCACCAGATGTATGAAGGAAACTTTTAATGTGAAAACCCAACATAAGAAAGCAGAAATATACGTATTAAAAAAATAACTTGGAGGAAATAGGTTGTGCATGAAAAATAAATCAAGACCAAAAAAATCATTAGTATCCCCGGAGACTGAAGATATTGTATTTGTGAATATGCTATTTCATTTTATATATATATATATATATATATATATATATATATATATATAGCCGAAACTGGTTTGGCTCAGTGGTAGAGCGTCAGTCTGTGGACTTAAAGGTCCTGGGTTCGATTCGGTCAAGGGCATGTACATTGGTTGCGGGCACATCCCCAGTGGGGGGAGTGCAAGAGGCAGCTAGTCGATGTTTCTCTCTCATCGACATTTCTAGCTCTCTATCTCTCTCCCTTCCTCTCTGTAGAATATCAATAAAATATATATATATATTTTAAAAGCACTCTCCCCCCCCCCCTAAATAAATAAATAAATAAATAAAGCTCAGGCAAAGTCAGGGAGGAGGCAGTGGAGAGACTGAAAAGAAGTTGGGACAGCAGAGGCAGGCCCCACAATCTAGGAAGACACACACTGCATGTGAGTTTCACTTGCACTTAGCATGAGTGGTAAGAGCCTGCGAGAGCCGTGGACACAGGGAGACCTTTTCCCAGCGCAGCAGCTGGGCCACAGGGAGGCCCACAAACCAGCTCCTCTTGGATCCTGAGGTGTTGCTTCCAGGGAGGGTCCTAATTCAGAAGCTATGGTGGGAAAGTGGCCTCTGTGGCTCAGTCAGAGGATCCGGTGCTCCTATAAAACATGCTGCAATGTTTTCTTGGTTTGGGAGTGTCTGTGGTACTTACTGGACCTCCAGCTGCTGCCTAACCTCTGCATTCATAAAAAGTGGGCTCACAATGCCCTCTAGTGGCTGAGTCTCTGTCCACCTCCACAGATAGAAAGGTAACATTTCTCAGTTTTTAAGAGCCTAGAATGGGGAAAGGGCAGAGAATGGGATGAAAACTTGGTGGAGGGGAGCAATGGAGGGGGGAAAAATGAGGAATATTTGTAATAATATGAACAATAAAGATTTATTTTAAAAAGAAAATGAAAAAAAAGCCTAGAATGAACTTCTTCTACATCCCATTCCCTATTCTTTACATAAGTATTCCCACTATCATAGCAGCACAATTTACAATAGCTAGGATTAGGAAACAGGCTAGGTGCCCGTTAGCAGATGATTGGAGCAGAAAACTATGGCACATCTACACAATGGAATACTATGCTGCCATAAAAAAGAAGGAATTCTCATCATTAGCAGCAACCTGGATGGAATTGGAGAACATCATGCTGAATGAAATAAGCCAGTCAATGAAAGAGAAACACCACATGTCCTCACTCATTTATGGATAATAAAGAATATTATAAACTAATGAACAGAAAAATAGATATAGTGACAGTAAAGCAGCAAGCGGATTGTCAAATGACAGCGGGGAGGGTAGGGTGATCTAGGAGAGGTAAGAGATCAACCGAAGGACTGGTATGCATGCATATAAGTACAACCAATGGACACAAAACTCTGGGGAGGGAGGGCATGTATGGGAGGTGGGGGGAGCAATGGTAAGCAAGGTACACATATAATACTTTAATTAGAAAATGGTGGGGGGAAAATAAAAATTAAAACATAATAAAAAAAAATTAAAAAAGTATTCCCACTAAAGGAAAAAAGGATAGATGGAATGTCCATGGAGATGAAAAGAAAAAAAGAAAATTATTAACGTAGTCTCTTATTTCAGAAAAAAAAATCATTAGACAACACTGATAAATTTTGTTTTCAATACTGTTGCTGATAAAGGGTAAAAACTAGCTCTCCTACAGCTGAAAGAAGCAGTGATGACCAGAACGATTAAGGTAAACAAGCAGTACAGTGCAGCCAGAGGGACCATCACATAGGGAACCTGGATGGAAGGACAAACCAACGGTCATAACTGAGAGTGAGGAGTTTGGGTTCCACCAGGAAGAGCCTGGGCCCAGGGTCTGTCCCTTTAGCTGTGAGGTTGTGGGCAGGTCATTTTGACTCACTGAGCTTCTTTCTAGAAAAAAAACTAGCTCCTCTGAATTAAACAAGAGGCAGCACACGGTGCCCAAGAGCCAACGGTGGAGCCAGAGTTGGAATGGAATCCACACTTGACTATTTACTGCGTGGCCTTGGGCAAACTATTGGAACTCTGCGTCTCAGAACCTTGGGGGTGTTAACAGTGCCCCAGAGGTCTGTTGTGAGATTCCAGTCAATGCATGTGAAGTACGTGGGAGATAGCCTAGCAAGCCTTCAATAAGAGTTAGTTATTACTGTTTTAATAAAATACATGTAAAAATACTTAGAATACAATCAGATCCATAGTTAGTTACCCTTCTTCTGGCAAATCCCCATCACATGAGCTTAGTCTCCAAAGAAGTCTGGTCAATATTCCACACCTTCCCAGTGTGTGGGTGCCACCCCTTTTCTTCCACAGACCTCCTTTCCATATGATCTTGAGTCCTTGCAACCCAAATAGTTCCCAGTCTTCTACTGGCATTTTTTTGGGGGGAGGAAGTGGGGCTAACAGGCTTCCCTCAAGGAAATGTGAATTCCTTTGACTGACGCACAGCTTCCTCTTGGTCCTCCTGACATCTCTTGAAGACAAAGAGGCCCCCAGAGGCGGGGCCCAGATTGCCACAAGGAGCCGTGCTCATCTACACTAGGAGGCCAATTGTCATTTCAGGGGCAAGAAGTGTTCTTAACCAAATAAGACCAGTATGAGATCAGTATGCAGTGAGGCCACTGTGGCCACAGAAGAGTCTGTGGCCACCTAGAACCGACAAGCCAGGAAGGACTGCCAGTACTGGGAAGTCATGACCTCATCAGTCAGTCATGACCTCATCAGCACCAAGCTCTTGGCCTTTCGGAACAGCCTGAGGAAGGAGTGGAACACACATGAGATCAGGACCAGGTAAACAGTTCGGTGGAGACTGGGGGCCTACGGGAAACAAGCACACCAAGAATTTATACAAAAAAAACCCTTTATTTACTGTTTTTCTTTCTTCTCCCCACCCCCATCCCCGATCTGGAACCCAGCCAGCTCCTAAAACTTCCTGCTGCCTGGTTCTTGACACTGGGGCCTTGGGGACATGGAGGAAGCCTATGAGAGGTCGGACATCTCTTCACCCACCAGCTGTGGAAGTTGACGGAAGCTTTCCTGCCTGCCCGAAGCTCCAGCAGCTTCCCAGGGTAGCCCCTCAAGTCAGAGGATCCATCCCTCACTGGATGGATACAGGAAGAGACAACGTGTCTCGGAGACCCACTGACTCCCCACCACTCACTGCTTCTGTACCTAAACCAACCCCTTTCTTGGATTGGAGTCCAGTAACACGAGTGGAACTTGGCGGGGGGGGGGGGGGGGGGGGGAGACTGCAGTTCTGGGTCATAATCAACTAACAGGGAACAGGAAGAGGTTGGCCTGGTTGAAATGAAATGGGAAAGGGAAGGAGGGGGAGGGGTTACTGGCCTGGGGTGGGGCCAGCTGGACATCTGTAAAGAGGGGTGATAGCCCTTATAGGAGTAGGTACTCCTAGCCCCACAACCACCTGGAAGAGGGAGGCGGAAGCCCTGTTCCCACTTAGACAAAGGGCTAATGAAACAACTAACAGTTTTGGTCTGAGGGTGCCCTTTCCTGGTACCCATTATTACAGGAAAGGGCAGCCAGCCCTTACCTGCCAGACAAAGGTTTGCCTGTCTCCCCGGACACCACCGCCCGTCCCGGGTGCCACCACTCCTACCCTCGCCATGGCGACCTCACCAGAAACTCTGCACACCCCATAACCTTGTTGCAGACTGGGGCTGCCAGCCAGACTCCACCTGGTGGGGCAGAAACGAGGGCCCTGAAGCTCAGGGCTGTTCTCTGGGTGAGGCCCACCCATGGACTTTTCAAGGCTCTTTCCCACAGTCCTGTCAGGAGCCAGGCATGGAACCTCGCTGGGAGGGCACGGGGCCCTCCGGTTCTCCGGAAGGCGAGGTCCTGGCGAAGCACCTCCGGGAGGAAGCAGAGCCCCAGAGCACGCTCCGTTCCTGTTTGCTGTCCCAGGTCCTGCTCTCCTGGCTCAGAAGTCTGAGTCTGCGTCCATGAGCTCTGCCTCCATCAGGTTGGTACGGGAGTGGATGGGCCCCAGCCCCTGCCGGCGGCCCTGCGCCCAGGCCGTGGGGGCGGAGGGGCTGGGCAGAAACGGATCCTGCAGAGGACTGGGCTCTGGGCAGAAGGGGCTGGAGACCAGGGTCCAGGCTCTCTGCCGGCAGGACTCTCCAGCTCCCCAGGCGCCGGCGGCCACCAGGCACTTCTGCCGGGGCAGCTGGGGCAGCCGGGGAACAGCACTGGAGGCAGGCGCGGGGACAGGGTGGGGAAGCTCAGGAGGTGGCACCAGCGGACACACCTCTTTCTTCCTCTTCCTCCGCTTCTTCTTCCGGCCCAGGCGCTTCTCCAGCTCCGGGGAGATTTCTGCCTCAACCAGCCACAGATTGGCTTTCTCCTCTGGGGGCACTGATGACACGGAGAGAGAACATGAGCCCCAGGAACCCCCAGCCTCTACAGCCCACCCCCCCCTTCCTGCGGAGACCTGGATCCTATACCTGGAGTTGCCACAGGGGTGACAGACACATCCTGGGGCAGTATGGCTCCTCTCCGAGCCACCATCTTGGTGACATGCTGGGCCCAGGCAGAGGACACATCGGCGGAGGGCTCATTGAGGTCAAAGGCCAAACCCGCTGTGGGGGTGGGAGGGAAGGAGAAGGAATCGTGATTGCCCGTCCCTTGCAGTCAACCACTTCTCCCCTATTCAGCTCCATTCACCTCCCCGCGGCGATGGCTCCCACTCCACCTCGCACAGAAAGCCCACTCTGGTAATCACAGTGATCCCCCCCCCATCCCCAAGTTACAGAGCAGGTGGCATCTGGGGCATCCAGAGCAAAAGCAGGGGGTCACTAAAGGCCAGAAATCCAGCTCCTGAAAGCCTGACGTACTCTAGCCCAGGGAGAAGAGCTGGAGGAGACGGGAGGAGGGGAAGGGAGATGGGTCCTCTGGGAACCAAAGCCAAGCAGTGAACCCAGGACAGGAACAGAGAGGCAGAGTTGCTGGGGATGGGGATGGGCAGGGCGCTGGAAACAAGGAGTCTGCGGAGAGGAGGGAGCACCGCATTCCTCAGAGCCTTTCCCACAGCCCCCAGGTCCACACCAGCCTGGGAGGGAATGGGGCCCGGGCGTCGCAGGTGTTAAGTGGCTCCAGGGGAGGGAAGGGTCCAAAGCTCACCCACGGGCCCATCGTGGGAGACGGTGTGCATGCTGAAGGAGAGCTCCTGGCCGGGGTTCTGCAGCAGCTCGCGCCGCTTGGAGAAGGCCTTGGCGATCATCTTGCTCTTCTTGATGCGTTTGGGCTCATCATCACTCTGTCCCGTCAACCTGAGAGCAGCAGGGGTGGGGGAGGGAATGTGGAGCAGCCACTCCCCATCGAATCTTGAGAAAGACAGCAAATCCATCCCCGCCAGGGCAGGAGCCTCCTCAGGGGCTCAGGCTCCTCAAGGACTCTGAGCAGTAGAGGCCTCCTCTGGGAAGAAGGCCTAGAATGCAGGGCTCATGTGTGCCCCGTTCTCAAATCACTGCGCTTTTAAAAGATGCCGACAGTGGGCTCACACCTAGCTGGTGCTCCCAAGGACAGGAGGTGTCACCAGGGGGCAGTGGTGAGCCACAGAAAAGTCAGCTTTAGGCGCTCCCCACAGACCCTTGGAAATCACGCCTGCCCCCAGCTCTGCTGGGAGGAGACATGGGAAACCTAGGACGAGAGACCAAGATGGGGCTGGCCGCTGACCCCACCTGCACCAGGTGCGTCTCCAGATGAGCAGCGTGGCCTTGGTCCAGACCCACGTGCTCATGGCAATGCCGGTTCCAAACATGGCAAACAGGTTGATTTTCTCCACCAAGAGGCTAGGGCGATTCTTGATTTCACAGTCAGGGATGGGCTTCTTGGTGGGCAGCCCGATGGTTACATTGGCCTGGCACCTGCGGTGAGGGGTGGCAGACAGGTGAGATTTTCTGGGTCTCCTGGGTGCGTACCCAGACGATCACGAAGCCCCACAGCACTGATTCACCACCCTGGGTGCTCATTAGAGTCACCCGGGAGCTTTTCATAACTGCTGATGTCTGGGCCACACCCCAGACGATTAAATCAGATCTCTGGGGTAGAGAGAGACCCAGGCACGGGTGTAGTTTAGAGCTTCCAAAACTGCAAGCTGGAGCCTTGAAAGAGTCTGAAGCAGTCCGTGTGGACCGGCACTCATTTCAACTGCTGTTCCTCGTGTCTGTAGTTGCTGCATTTCTTTCAACAGCTGAGATGCCTTAATCTCTCTCTCAGATTCTTCCTCATTGTGACACAAAAAGCAGGGACTAATTAACATTAACAGGCTGTTAACTTATCATAAAGATAACTACTTCTGCCCTAACCGGTTTGGCTCGGTGGATAGAGCATCAGCCTGTGGACTGAAAGGGCCCAGGTTTGATTCCAGTCAAGGGCATGTACCTTTATTGCTGGCACATCCCCAGTAGGGGGTGTGCAGGAGGCAGCCGATTGATGTTTCTCTCTCATCGATGTTTCTAACTCTCTATTCCTCTCCCTTCTTCTTTGTAAAAAATCAATAAAATATATATATATTTAAAAAGATAACTACTTCTGTGCAGGGCTCTCCAATAAGTCATGTGAAAGAGTACATGAGAATAGGAGACAGCAACTTCTGTGGACAACAGAGTCAGTCAGAGAAGCCAAAACACAAGATGGCTTCTTAACAGTCACAAATACGCCAGCCAGACCGCCATGGGGGCGCAGAGTTGAGCGGGAACTTGAGGGCTGTTTGCTGTGTTGGCAGGTTACAGAGCAACTGCCATCTTGGGTGCCCAGAACAAGACGGCAGACCCCTGCTGGCCGGCACAGGAAGGCTGCCCCTGCAGACCCGACTCCAGCTGCCTCCAAGTCCCCAAGCCCCAGCCCTGCACTCACAGCACGTAGTCCCGGAAGCTGCGCTCCCACTCGGCCTGGTTGAAGAAATCGTAGAAGTGGCAGCTGAAGGTGATGAGCACAAAGCCAAAGGCCAGGAAGCCAAAAATGCCTGTGGAGGGCCGGGGTGGGCAGAGTGTTACCAATCCCAGGTGTGGGCACAGCAAGGGGAGGAAGGAGGGCGTTCGACCCACCGGGGCCTGAAAGACAGCTGAGTCTGGGGCGAATTCATGCAGGGCTCAGTTCAGGAACAAAGTCTCCAAAATAAGGCATGAAGGGCACCTGAGGCAACTGTGGGAGGCCCGGTGGGAGGGAAGTGGACATGAGGAAGCAGACTTGGCATGAACTTGAATTCTTCCACCTAAGAAGATCTCCTTCCTTTGAGCTGCTACCGACACACACACACACACATACACACACACACACACACACACACACACACACACACACCAGCCTTGTCTTGCCCAGGGCTGCTCACTTGTGCCTGGCTTACTACATCCTCCAAGACCCTATCCTGCAGGTCCCACAGCCCCAGGAGGGTGCAGTGTTGGGCTGGATAGCCCCAGGGGCCCACTCACCTAGGCGCAGCATGGTCTCATTGATCTTGCTGGCAGCCTTCTCGCTCAGAAGCCCAGGGTGGTTGCTCTTGATGGAGAACAGCGTCATAACTCCTGGACCGAAGGGACACCACATATATTAGTGGGGCGAGGCCACTCTCCTGGGAGAGAGGGGGTGTGGCAGGGGAGGCTCTCATGCACTGGAGTTCCGGTCTATTACTTCTGTGGGGTACCAAGCTTGGGGAACTGGAGACACCGGAGAAATGGAGCACAGCTGGTGGCAGATGGGATTTGTTTGTTTTTTTTCTATTTCATGTTTGAATTTCAATTGTAGAGACATAAAAACTATACAGATTAAATTCATCCTTGGGCAGATGTGATTTGTATGTGAAAGACTGGGACAGAGCACCAATGGACAGTGGAGAAGAGAAAGAAATCACCTTGTGTCTGGCCTGCCCACCCCTACGTAAGGCAGTCAGGTCAAAGCTGCTCTGCTGGAGCCCTAGCTGATTTGGCTCAGTGGATAGAGCGTCGGCCTGTGGACTGAAGGGTCCTGGGTTCATTTCTGGTCAAGGGCACATGCCAGGGTTGTAGGCTCAATCCCCAGGAGGGGGCATGCAGGAGGCAGCCGACCATCCATTCTCTCTCATCTTCGATGTTTCTCTCTCCCTCTCCCTTCCTCTCTGAAATCAATAGAAATACATTTTTTTAAAAACTGTTCTGCTGGAAAAGGCATAAAAAAAGACTTGAGATCAGTGCTGTCCAATAGAAATATAATATGAGCTGCATACATAATCTCAAATTTTCCAGAAGCCACATTAAAAGAGTAAAGGGACACAGGTGAAATGGTTTCAATATATTTTACAAAAAGTATACCACTGTTCATTATATTATCATTTCAACATGCAATTTATATTACAGCCTATTAATGAGCGTGCCATGTCTTTGAAATGCGGTGTGTCTTTTACACATACGACACACCTCAGTTTGGACTAGTTTCAACACATGTGGCAAGTGGCTACCAAACAGGACAGCACAGGCACAAAACACAAATCCGAGGCCCGGACACAGCCTAAAAGAGGGAAAAGAGGCGGGCTGCACAGAAGGCTGACCTTCTGCAGAGGGAGGAAATGGAAACTTACCAAAAGAAACAACAACCACAAAAAAACACGCGACAAAAACGGGCTAAGAAGATCGGAAGGCTTACTGTGGAGGTGGCAGATTGAGGCAGGGAAATTAGGGAGCAGAGAATCTGGGCATGTTGTGAAAACTGTGCGAGTGTGTGTTGTGGGCAGGAGGGAGATGAGAAGCCAACTCCAAAACATTGAGAGTATATATAGCTTGAGAGTGAGCTCACTAGACTGAAGGCCCCAAATTGGCTCATGTGGACAGAGGAGGTTACCCACCACATAAGTGCACCTGGCCACGAGCTGAGGCTTGGAACCAGCCCAGGCTCCTCTCATCGGGCGGTGGAATGGGGTGCCCTTTTGTGGCCAACACGAAGCTGTTGTCCCACACCGAGTGCCCACACCAAGAGGGGGCACCTTCCACTTAGCGCCAATACCCAGTTAGTCCTGGCTGAGGTCCCACTGGGAAGGCAGCAGGGCTGGCTGCGTCTAGCTCCTACTTCCACAAAGCTGGTGCTCAGCGTGCTAGCTGCCACAGCCCTGGTCGCGTCCTCACTCACCACGGATGAGGAAGTAACCTCCCACGATGAGCACCAGGCCAATTGGGGCCAGCACGAAGCCAGCACGGTATCGGTAGTTCTTGTAGCCCACGAAACAGATGCCGCTCACGGAGTCCCCATCCACCTGCAGCAGGAAGGGATGGGAGGGGCAAATTCAGTCACCGGCCCCTCAGCCAAGCCCACCCCACCCACTCAGGACCCCAGTCCCCTACCAGGTTCTGTACCTGGGCTACAGCGAGGATGGCCACCGTGAGGACAAAAGGGAGTGACCACGTGATCAGGTGGAAGTAGGAGGTCTTGCCAGAGAGAGGCTGGTAGGTGGTGCCCAGGGCTTTGAAGGAGGTGTGCCAGGCATAGGTGAGGACCACAAACCAGACGACGCCGGCCATCAGGGCGTAGTACACAATGACAAAGATGATGACGCAGGACAGGGTCTCGTTGGAGCTGCGCACACATGGGGGGTGTCACTTGGGGAGGCCATTCTGCACTCCCTCTCTTCACCCTGTCTCCAGGCCCTCGGCTCTGAGGTCCGGAGGTTCCCTAGGAGTCAGGGCTTGGACACAGGACCCAGTCAGACTTGAAGAGGACACACAAGATGCCCCTTTGAACAGATGCGAGCAATCAAGGTCCTGACACTGAAGCCGAGGTCCTAATGCTGGAGACCTTGGATGCAACAAGGCAGAGCTGAATCTTACCCCCGAAATCTCAGCTTCTAGCCCAACCTGCCCCTTTTGTGGCAAACACACATTGCAGCCTTCCTCCCCTCCCCTCTGGGTCCCCAAGTCACCTACGTGGGCTCCCCAAGCCTCATGGTGCCATCGGCCCGGCAGACAATCTCCCGGCGGGCACCGTCCATGAACTGGGCCAGCCAGCCGATGCTGCCCACAAAGAAGCACGCATTCACGTAGAAGAGAATGACTGCAGGGTAGCGATTCGAATTCCGCCAGTCAGCCACGAAGGTGGCCTAGAAGAGAGGGGTTGGGGTTACCCTGCTGCTGCAGACACCCTCAGCAGCCTTCTTAGGACCCCGCCCTGGGGACCCCCGCCAAGCCGTCCTCTCCCCGCCTCCCTCTTCACCCCAGAGCCCAGCGGCTCTCCCCGACAGTCCCGCTCCCTTCCCACTTCACGAGCCGAGCGCTCAGGACGCCCGCTTCCCCCGACCCCGCCGCGAGCAGGCCTGCCCTCGGCTGACCAGGGTGAAGAACGTGCAGAGGCCCGTGACGGCGCCGAAGGCCGCGATGTAGCTGTGCATGTCCTGGTGCTCGGCCTCCGTGAAGAGCGGGTTCTGGCACTGGATCCCGCAGCCCTCCACGTCCTCGTACCAGCTCTTGGGGTTGTCGGTCCGAACCAGAGGAGCCTCACACTGGCCCGAGCTGTTGAACTTGATGTTCTGCACCTCATTCTGGCACAAGGGAAGGAAGAGAACTCAGTGCCAAAGGGAGCAGGTGGCTGGGCGGCAAGCTTTGGTTTCATCCGGGCACAGGGGTAGTAGCATGGCAGAGAGGCTGAGGGCACAGTCACTGGAGACAACCCATGGCAAATGACTTGACTTTTCTGTTACCTCAGTTTCCCCAGCTATAAGATAGCAGGAAACAACGGACTCTGCCGAAACCGGTTTGGCTCAGTGGTAGAGCGTCGGTCTGCGGACTGAAAGGTCCCAGGTTCGATTCCGGTCAAGGGCATGTACATTGGTTGCGGGCACATCCCCGGTCGGGGGTGTGCAGGAGGCAACTGGTTGATGTTTCTCTTTCATCGACGTTTCTAGCTCTCTATCTCTCTCCCTTCCTCTCTGTAAAATATCAATAAAATATATATATATTTTTAAAAGAAAACAACGGACTCATTTGGAATATGGTGTTCAGGGTTGGGGGGGAGAGCTCTATGGCCCCTAGGACCGTTAAGATGAGTAAGTGGTTTCCTAGAGCAAATTAAGCCTGAAACATCACTGGAGTCAAAAATGACAAAACTAAAGCTGTCCTACTTCAGGCACATCATGGGAAGGCAGGGGTCTTTGGAAAAGACATTAATGCTGGGGAAAATAGAAGGCAGAGGGAAAGGGAAGCCCAAGAATGAGGTAGACTGACTCCATGAAAGAGGCCATAGGTATGAGTCTACAGGAGCAGAGAAAGGACACCGGGTCATCACTCATTCCTAGGGTCGCCATAAGTCAGCTGACTCAGCAGCATCTAACACACACACCTGCTTCGTCGTGGGACTTAAGGGGTAAATGAATAAATAAATGTAAAATGCTATAATACTACTTGGCAGGTGGGAAATAATAACTAGTATTATTACCATCATCATTATCACTAGAGGCCCGGTGCACGGATTTGTGCACCGATGGGGTCCCTCAGCCTGGCCCACGGGGATTGGCCAAAGCAAGCTCTCCGACATCCCCTGAGGGGTCCCAGGTTGCGAGAGGGTGCAGATCAAGCTGAGGGACCCCACTGGTGCACAATTGGAGGGACTGTGGGAGGGTCCCAGGGTGTGTCTCGCCCATCTCACTGGACCCAAGCAGCAAGCTAACCTACCAGTCAGAGTGTCTGCCCCCTGGTGGTCAGTGACTGGTCAGATGATCAAACGAATGGTTGGACATAGCATATTAGGCTTTTATTATATAGGAGGATTATTATTATTATCACTTATGAGCTCTCCTTCACCACCCAAAACTGGAGCACATCCCGTCTTGGGATTTCCAGCTGTTTTACATGTGTCTTGATTCCATGTGACTCCTGTTAACCCCTCACACCTGACAGAGCTAGTGCTCAAAAAGTACTTGTTGAACAGTTATCTTTTATTAAAATAAAAAGGGGGAGTTGCCCTGGCCGCACTGTTCAATGGTTAGAGCATTGGCCTGAGCACTGGAGGGTCACGGGTTTGATTCCCGGTCAAGAGCACATACCTGGATTGCAGGTCCAATCCAGCCCCTGCCCCTCATCAGGACAAGTGTGGGAGACAACCAATCCATGTATCTCTCTCACATAGATATTTCTGTTTCTCTCCCTCTCCCCATCCCCAGCTCTACCCACTTCCACTATCTCTAAAAATCCCTGTAAAAAAAACATCCTCACTCTTTGGGTGAGGATAAAATAACAATTAATTCTCATTATAAATAATGATTTTATACTATCATTATAAATAATAATTATTATTATAAATAATTATAAAATAATAATTAATGAACAAGTAAATAAAGGATAGTCCCTGGTAGATGGGGTTTTGGCCTGCTGACACCAAGGCTGCAGGCTTGGGGTTACCCAGGGAGAAGGCTCTGGGCTCGCGTTTCCCCTCCTGCCAGGCTCTGCCTCCGCCTGTGCTGACCGGCCCGGGCGCGGGGACCCCCCCCCCCCCCCCCCCCCCGCAGAGCACTCACCGGGCAGCCCTCAGGGAAGTGGTCGGGGGTGCAGCGCAGGAAGTCAGGCCAGCCCCGCTCTCTCTCCACGATGGCACAGGGGCCTCGCGTGGCCTGGCAGAGCGTGCGGCTGGGCAGCTCCACCCGGTCGTTCTCACACTTGGGCATGTACACGGCACACAGCAGGGGCTGGATCACGGCCCAGCAACGGGGGGCGTTCCGGAGGCCTGCAGGGTGAAGACGGCGTGGACACAGTGCAGTGAAGACCCCTCCTCGTTCATGCCCACAAACACAGCAGCACCCCCTGGTCCCCAGGCTAAGGCGCCCCTCTTTGCCTCAGCAGAGCCCATTACTGCTCAGAGCTGTGGGGCCAGGTGTTTCTCAACAGGGCATGTGGGCAGGACGATTCCGTGCTGCAGGACTGTCCGGGCATTGCAGGACATGTAGCATCACAGGGCCCTGCCCACTAAATGCCAATCGGCCCTAGCCGGTTTGGCTCTGTGGTTAGCTCTAACCATTAGACTGAAGGGGTCGAGGGCCTGATTCCGGGGCAAGGGCATCTCATTTGCAGCTCCATCCCTGGCCCTGGAGCAACCAATCGATGTTCTCCTTCTCCGACCCCCCTCTTCCACTCCCTCTAAAATCCAATGGAAAAAATATCCTCAGGTGAGGATTAACAAAAAATAAAATAAATTAGGGGAAGGGTGTCCCGGGTGAGCCGTGTGTCCCAGGGGGCCGAGTGCCCCGGGTGAGCCGAGTGTCCCAGGGGGCCGAGTGCCCCGGGTGAGCCGAGTGTCCCAGGGGGCCGAGTGCCCCGGGTGAGCCGAGTGTCCCAGGGGGCCGAGTGCCCCGGGTGAGCCGAGTGTCCCAGGGGGCCGAGTGCCCCGGGTGAGCCGAGTGTCCCAGGGGGCCGAGTGCCCCGGGTGAGCCGAGTGTCCCAGGGGGCCGAGTGCCCCGGGTGAGCCGAGTGTCCCAGGGGGCCGAGTGCCCCGGGTGAGCCGAGTGTCCGAGGGGGCCATGTGCCCCGGGTAAGCCGTACCCCCCAAAGGGGAAGGGGGAAGGGGGTCCCGGGTGAGCCGTGTGTCCCATGGGGTCGAGTGCCCCGGGTGAGCCGAATGTCCTAAGGGAAGCAGTGGGTCCCAGGGGAAGGGGCGGTGAAAACCAGAGGAGGAGCGGACTCTATTCATATGAGCCTGAGATGGTCACCATAAAACAAGCAGATTGTCAAATGACAGGGGGGAGGGGAAGGAGACCTGGGGGGAGACAGGAGAACAACCGAGGGACTGGTATCCATGAACATAAGTACAACCAATGAACACAAAACTCTGGGGAGGGAGGGCATAAATGGGTGGTGAGGGGGGGCAATGGTAAACTATGTACACAGAAAATACCTTAATAAAATAAAATTTAAAAAAAAATAAAATAAAATAAAATAAAATAAATTAAATCAAATGCCAATAGAACCCCTGAGTTATTGTGACAACCAAAAACTGCTCCCTACCAAGCCCCATTCCAGGGGCGGTGACTAGCGGGGAGCCTGAGAAGGGCCTTGCTGGGAGGCCTCTCACGCTCTACTTCTCGATCTGGTACTGGATTCCTGGGTATATTCATCACCTTGTGGATATTAAGTCTATGGTCTGTGCACTTCTCTATATGTACATTATAATTCAATTAAAGTTTTATCAAACAGCCTTCATTTCCAAATGCCCTGCTAGGGCGTATAGCACCTCTGGCTGAGAACCCAGGTTGATTCACCTTTTACCTTTTCAGGGGCATTTAAAAACCCTGCTTCAGGGCCTCTTCCAGTGGGAAGGAGGGTGGCGGGATGCCACCCCTCCCCGCACTCCCCCCTCAGGCCCATGCTCCAGAACCCGAAACGGTTTCCCTTGCCAAGATCCCAGGACCCCGGGTCCTCTTACCGAGCCGAGGTGAGACAGAGAACAGGTAGGAGCTAAGAAGAGGTAGTCAGGGGAGCCAGGTACTCCAAGGCCAGAAGAGGAAACAGGAAATCAGGTGGAGAGAAACAGAGGAGGCTGTGTCCAGTGCAGAGAGAGGCAAGGAGGCGCCAGCAAGACAGAAGCAGCTGCCCCAGCGGCCGCGCTCCCTCAGCATTCTGCCTGCTTGGCCCCTCCTGAATCCTCCTTGCTCCGGGAACACCTATTTCCCAAACAAGAAGGTGAATTAGGAGAAGCTTTTGAGGACATGAGAGCCTACATGGGCGCTGGCCAAACTGCTGGGCTGAGGGGACATGGGGACAGGAAGGGAACTGCTCTTTTTCGGGGGGAGGTAATATAGTAGAGAGGTAGGAGCATGGACACTACCACTAGCCTGTCTGGGCCCACATCTTCACTCTACCATGTCCTTGCTGTGTGATCCTGAGATAAATTACTTTATCTTAAGCCCCAGTTTCCTGGTCTGTGAAATGAGAACAATACATTTACCGTGTGGAACTGTTGTGAAGAATGAGGTAGCAAGTTAAATGCTTAGCATGGTACCTGATACATAATAAGCACTCAGAAAATGTCAGCTATTATTATTATTATTATTATTATTATTATTATTACCTCTCCAGGGCCTTTGACAACTCAGCTGCTCACACTGTGACACAGCCTATCTTAGGGCACAGAGCAAGTTCCTGTCACTTAAGAAGCAATGGTCTTACCCTGGCCAGGTAGCTCAGTTGGTTAGAACATCGTCCAGGTACACTAAGGTTGTGGGTTTGATCCCTGATCAGAGCACACACAAGCGTCAACCAGTGAATGCATAAATAAGTAGAACAATGTGTGTGTGTGTGTGTGTGTGTGTGTGTGCGTGCGTGTGTGTGTGTGTGTGTGTGTGTATGTGTGTGTATGTTGTCTCTCTCTCTCTCTCTCTCTCTCTCTCTCTCTCTCTCTCTCTCTCTCAAATCAATTAGAAAGAAAAAAAAGCCAATGATCTTGGGCAATGGTACCCAGACCTGACTCAAATTAGAATCGTTTGGTCAACTCTTATCACTGTGGCTGGAGAACCCCAGAAATGGACTGAATGGGTTTGGGGGGAGCACACAGCAGTGAGTGCCAGGGTTAGGTAGGAGAAGGACTATTAGGGGTAATGGGATTGTTCTCTGTCTTGAATGTAGTGGCTGGTTATACAACTCTGTATGCTTGTCTAAACTCATAGAACTGCACAACAAAGAAAAAGTGAATTTACTGGATGTATATTAAAATGGGGGGTGGTGAGAGGGCTCACTAGAGTTAAATGTATTCTAGAGAAGCATCAGGCAATTAATAAAATATTGAGTTATTCCCCCCCCCCCCGGAATTTATGGTAATTATCAACTTTAAAAAATATGTAATTTGTTGTTCTCAGTTTTTCTCATTTTAAACATTGTTTTATTCTTTAAAAATAAACTACCAAGGAAAAGACAGATTATTACATAAATCTTAAATGACAATGGAAGAGCCATCTAGGGAAAAAATAAGTTGGACCCTTTCCTTGTGTCTTACATAAAAATAAGTTCCTGCCAGGTCGTGTGGCTCAGTGGGTGAGCTTCTACCTATTAACCAGGAGGTCATGGTTCAATTCCTGGTCTATGCATTTGTTAGTTGATTCTTGTATATACCTGTATGCCTTGAATGAGAATGGAATCCACAACTTTAATGTATCAGGACAACGCTCTAATCAACTGAGCTACCTGGCCAGGGATAATAATTACATTATTTTAAAAAATTAGAGCAATAAAAGAAAAGATGAGAAATGGTTTTTGAAACCTTGGAGTGGAGAAGATTTTTTGATGTATGACTCAAAACCAAGAAACTATGAAACAAAAGATTTAAAGAAAATCCTAAAAAAAGCAACATCTTGAGAAAATATTTAATACATATTAGAAGTAAAGAGCTAATTTTCTTGTATTCACAAAACTCTTCCTAATCAATAAGAAATTCATAAGCCTCTAAGAAAGGGGCAAAAGGCAAACAGAACACATCAGAGAATATACAAATGGCCTTTAAATACATAAAGAGATGCTCTGAATGTGAAATAAAGCTGTAATGATATATAATTTTTTTAACTTGAGGGTGAGAAAGACAAAAATATTTGAAAATGATATAGTGGCAAGAGTGTGGGAGAAAGTGGCACTTTTATATATTTTTAGTAGGAATACTAAATACTTAGAGACTATCTGGCATTATCTATCCAAACGTTATACTAGCCATTCCACTATACACGTTCACACCAATAATTTATGAGTATTCATTGTAGCGTTGCTTGGAATAGCAAAAGAGTAGAAACAACCTGAATGTATATCCATCATGAGGAGCAGCTAAAAAAATATCATACATCAGTATAATAGGACATTAATCAAGGTGGAACTGCTGTATTTGCATTGAAATGGAACTATCTCCAATAGATCTTGTTAAGTGGAGGCAGTTGAGTGGAGAACAGCCCGAAGAGCATGCTACTACTGTTTGTGGGGAGAAATAAACAAAGGGTACACCTACATTTGTACCTATGCTGGCAACGTCTAGGACACACAAAAGCCAGTGCTGATGGTTGCCTCTGAGAAGGGAAAAATGGGTAGCTGAGAACACAAGTGGAGAGATTTAAATTTTGTTGCTTTTGAATTTTGTACTATGTGCATATACTACATATTTTTAAAAAGTAATTAAGTTTTTTTTTAAAAAAATATGCAAATTACTGAGGTGAGGAAAGCTTCCCAAAGAAAAGCAAGGAATGAGATTGATAACAAGAAGCAAGGGGACATCAACTTTATCTGTATTATTTTTTTATTTTAACAACATATGAAACAAAAAGGAAAAATAGGGACACATTTTTTTATATTCATAGAAATTAAAAATAACACTGCTACAATTTAAACTTTATAAAGGCTTTTTGTTTGTGTAATTCGGATGAGTAGTCAAATTGAAAACAGTTGGTCTAAGGTTGGGTTAACATTAGAAAATTTAATCAATGAATCTATATTCATAGATTAAAGAAGAAGAAAAACATAATAATCTCAATAGATGCAGAAATAGTTGATAAAATCAATATCCATACTATCTAATAAAGACAGAATATGCTAATTGATCCTCACACCATTGTAAAGCTGGCAGCACCCACAGCCAATAAGGAGGGAATATGCTAACTGACTGCCCCAACCTCAAAGATGGTGGCGCCCTGTCCCCTCAGCCCCACTGGAGCGCCTGCCTCTAGAGTCCCCCAGTCCTCTCAGCCCTTCAGCCGCCCAGGGCCTCCTGAGACTCAGGTAGCCAGGGCCACCTGAAGCTTGTGCTACTGGCAGTGGCATCAGGAGAGGTGTGATGGGCGTCTCCTTCCTCTGATTGCCAGGTCACCTCCAGTCCCTGAGGGCTTCTGGCCTGCCCCCTTGTCTATCATAAAAAGATAACTGGCAGATTAGGAATAAAAGACAACTTACTTAACCTGATAAAATGTAACTACAAGAAACACCACATTTAAGAGTGAAAGGTAGAAAAGCTTTCTGTTTAGAACCCAGAAAAAGTCAAGGATAAAGGATGCTGCTACTATTACCACTTCTATTTAACAATGTATTGAAGGTGTTAAGCAGTGCAACAAGGCAATAAACATTAACAAATATATGGCTTATAAAAGGAAGAAACAGCCCTGGCCAGCTTGCTTAGTGGTTAGACCTTGGGCCCATGGACGGAAGGGTTGAGGGTTTGATTCCTCAGTTGTAGGTTCCCTCCTCCTCCTGTGGGGGTACATGCAGGAGGCAACCAATCAATGTGTCTCTCTCACATCGATGTTTCTCTCTCCCCTCTCCTCCCTCCCTTCCATTTCTCTCTCCTCCCTCCTTTCCACTCTCTCTAGAAATCAATTGAAAAAAATTATCCTCTGGTGAGGATTTTTTTAAAAAAGGGAGAAAGAAAGTCATTTTCATAAATGAGATAACTATGTGTGTAAAGTAAATTTAGCTAGTTTACTAGATTCAAAATCAATTATATTTTTATTAACATTTTAACAAAATGTTAAAGGAATCATTTAAAGTAGTGTAAATAATTATCAAGTATCTGGGAATAAATCTGACAAATGATATTTAAGAACTCCCTGCAGAAAAACTGTAAAAATATTGAGAAAACAAAAGATCTAAATAGAAATATAATATAATGAAATTATTACAATATTCAATAATGTAAAGATGTCTCTTTTTTTCAAATCCACCAACAAATATTTTTTAATTAAAAAATACATTTTATTGATATTTTACAGAGATGAAGGGAGAGAGAGATAGAGAGCTAGAAACATCGATGAGAGAGAAACATCGACCAGCCGCCTCTTGCACACTCCCTACTGGGGATGTGCCCGCAACCAATGTACATGCCCTTGACCGGAATCGAACCCGGGACCCTTCAGTCGGCAGACCGACGCTCTACCACTGAGCCAAACCGGTTTTGGCAACCACCAACAAATATTTTTATATTAAAGCTCAAAGGATCAATAATAGTCCAGACTCTCTATTATTTCCTGCTGTACTATGAAGTAGAGGCTCCTAGTCTCGAGTTCACAAAGGATTCTTGGAGAGACTTCAGAGATCCATGAACTTGGATGGGGGAAAATTACATCGAACTGAAATTCAGCATTTCCTTTCATTATAAATTAAAACAACACACCACAGTACTGTAAGCAAAGAATTGAAGAACCATGCTACAAAGATATGATAATTAAGATGGTGTGGTATTGGCAAGGGATGGACAAATAGATCTACAGAATAGAATAAGAATTCCAGAAATAAATATATATTTCAACATTTGATTTATGACAGAGCTGAGATATTGTATTTAGCAAATTATATTGAGTCCTGACCAGTTTGGCTCAGTGGATAGAGCATCACCCTGCAAACTCAAGGGATCCGGGTTCGATTCCAGTCAAGGGCATGTACCTTGGTTGTGGGCACATACCCAGTGGGGAGTGTGCAGGAGGCAGCTGATCAATGTTTCTCTCTCATTGATGTTTCTAACTTTCTATCCCTCTCCCTTCCCCTCTGTAGAAAATCAATAAAATATATATATTTTTAAAAACCATAAATTATATTGAGGCTATGTATAAAATTGAAGTTCTAAAAAAACAAAAACAAAACCAAAACAACTCCAGGTGATTTATATGCCTAAAATGGAATTAAAATCTATTAAGTTTTGAGAAAATAACATAAAAAAATAAATTCATTAATTTGTGGTGTGAAAGGACATTTTAAAATAAGACACAACAGCCGTAGCCGACTCAGTGGATAGAGCGTTGGCCTGCGGACTGAGGGGTGCCAGGTTCGATTCCGATCATAGGCACACACACCTTGTTTGCAGGCTTAAGCCTCAGCCCTGGTTGGGACACATGCAGGAGGCAACCAATCAATGCTTATCTCTGTCTCTCCCTCTCACTTCTCCTCTCTCTAAAATCAATGGGAAAATATCTGTGAGCGAAGATTAACTAAAAACAAATGAGTACATAAATAAATACATAAATAAATAAATACCACAATAAACACTACGCATAAAAAGTTTGATAAATGACTATCTTAAAGTTCAGAACTTCTCTTCAATGAGAGACACAGAGAATGAAGAGGCAAGCTACAGAATAGCACCTATTTTCAATACATACAACCAATAAAGGATTCGTCCACGAAGATCTACAAATCTTATAAAAATGACAGGTAGGCCAACTGAAAAATGGGCCAAAGATTTGGACAGACACGACACAAAAGGAAAACTCCAACGGCCAGTAAACATTTCAAATGGTGCTTAAAACACATACCACAACATATCAACTAGTTTGGCAAAATCTTAAAGGTGGACAACGCCAAGGGTCAGGAATCATGTGGAGCAATGGTGACTGTTCTACAGAGCTACTGGGAGTGTAAGTTTGTGCAACCACTTGGAAAAACTGCTTGGTATTATCTAGTAAAGCTAAAAGTGTACATTCCTTTTTATCTCTAAGTATGTTCCTGGAGAATCCTGACCCAAGTGCACCAGGGCGTACATAAAAGAACACCCACAGCAATGGTATTCCCGGTGGCCCCAAACTGAGGACAACTGGAATGTTTAACAACAATGAAATGGCTAATTAAACTGAGGTGTATTCTACAATGGCAAGCTGATCAGCAATGAAACAAATGAGCTGTGATAGCATCAATCTTACAACATAATGTAGAACAAAAGAAACAAGACATATAATCTACACAGCATGATTACATTTTATAAAATTCAAAAACATGAAAATTGAAATATACTGTTTAGGGATTCTAAAGCTAGATGGCAAAACTATAGAGGAAAAAGGAATTGTTTATAAAAACATCCGGATAGTGGTTACTTCTGAAAGAGGAGGAAGGGATGGCTTGGCCATAGGACGGCTCAGCTGGTCGGGCGCCGTCCAGGGCACCGAAGGACGTTGTCTTTGTTCCCCATCAGGGTGCAGGCCTGGGTTTTGGGCTCGATTCCCCGATAGTGGGCGTGCAGGAGGCGTACAATCAATGTTTGGCTTACACATAGATATTTCACTCTCTCCCTTCCTCTTTCTCTAAAAATCAATAAAAAACTCTTTTTTTAAAAGGGGAAAGAGGATATGATTGGAAAAGACAAAGGGGGAGCTTCTGAGGGCCCCACCATGGTCTAGTGTTTTTTTTTTAAATTTTAAAATATAATAGATTTATTAAATTCACCCATTTAAAGTATACAATTCAATGGTTTTTAGTATAGTCATAGAATTGGGCAACTATCACCACAATCAACTTTAGAAAATATTCATCACATCAAAAAGAAACTATACTGCCCTGACCGGTTTGGCTCAGTGGATAGAGCGTCGGCCTGCGGACTCAAGGGTCTCAGGTTCGATTCTGGTCAAGGGCATGTACATTGGTTGCGGGCACATCCCCAGTGGGGGGTGTGCAGGAGGCAGCTGACTGAAGTTTCTCTCTCATCGATGTTTCTAACTTTCTCCCCCTCTCCCTTCCTCTCTGTAAAAAAATCAATAAAATATATTTTTTTAAAAAGAAAAGAAAAGAAACTATACTAATTAGCAGCCACTTTCACACACCCCCAGCTCTAGGCAATTAATAATTTTTTGGATAAGTATATCCCACAATTACATGGGCCATACTTGTATAAAAATGTATTTATTATTTATCTGAAGTTGAAATTTAACTGCACATTTTGTTTTCGTTTCTTTTTTATTTACTATTTTTTAAACATAATTCTTTATTGTGGAAAGTATTACATATGTCCTCTCCTTTTTTTCCCCATTGACCTCCCCCACCCCCACTCCCACCCCCACTACCATGGTCTAGTTCTTGATTCAAATGGCACTTTATAAGTATGTTATTTAGTGCCTCTGTGTTTAATGCACTTTCTGTATATACGCTACATTTCACAATTAAAAAGTTAAAAACTCTGAACCAAAATTGAAAATATGAGCCCGTGGAAATGGTTCCGAATTTTTATACTTTCCCAAAATATATACTTTAAAAACTAATTCTGATCATGAGCCACCCAGGTAGGGGAACAGCTCTAAGGAGATTCTTCCTGATCTGACCCTGCAAATAACTCACCATCACCAACAACATCCCTCCTCTCACCTCTCTCTGGCTCTTTCCTACTGGCTGCCCTGGCAGGATGACAGGGCCACATCCCCCTGTGCACACACAGAACAAGCAGTGGTCAAAGAGGCTACGTGCTGGTTCTCAGGGACCTGTTCCCTCGCCAGTCTCTGGCCTCTCTGCTTTCTTGCCCCATTTACCAAACCAGATTTGGCCGAAGATGGACCATGACCTGGATATTATGTTTGTCTGGTCAATCTGGAATGCCTGAGAGGAGGTGTTTCAAGCTATAATGTGGAAGATTCTGAGTGCCTAAAATATCCCAAATCCATGCCCTAACCGGTTTGGCTCAGTGGATGGAGCGTCGGCCTGCGGACTGAAGGGTCCCAGGTTTATTTCTGGTCAGGGGCATGTACCTTGGTTGCGGGCACATCCCAAGTAGGGAGTGTGCAAAAGGCAGCTGATTGATGTTTCTAACTCTCTATCCCTCTCCCTTCCTCTCTGTAAAAAAAAAAAAAAAAAAAAAAAAAAAAAAATCAATTAAAAAATACATAATCCTTTTATTTTCATATATATATTTCCAAGCCCAGAGAGTTAAAAGACATAGGAGAGACCCGAGTTCTATTCAACTTAATCCAATGAACTTCCTCACTCAGTGGCATGCTTCCAAAGGCTCAGTGGTCTGGGCCAGAGAAGCACATGGTGGCCACCTCTCTTTAGCAGCTACTGGTCCAGATCTGTTGGTCTGTCCACACAGATGTCCAGTAAGTGTCTCTAGGTCACATGGCCAAACCTGAGCCTAGGCTCTCTTCTAAACCTCCTCCTCCTCTAGCATTCTCTGGCTCAGTGAAAGGGAAGGTACCACTCTCCATTCAAGCCCTCCATCCAACTCATCGGCAAGACCCACTGGTTCTAGCTCTAAAACTCCGGGATGTCTACTTCCTGCAGCCTGTTACAGTTCTGACCACCATCATCTCGAACCTGGACTCCTCTCGCCTCTCACCTCCCTCCCAGCCTGCAGGTCTTTCCCCCAGCCATGGCTTCTTCACACTGTACTCAAGGTCTTCCTAAAATGCAAATATGATTACATCTCTCCCTCGCTTAAAAGCCTTCAATTACTCCTTATTACCTTTAGGACAACAGACAAATTTAATATGGGGGGTCAATCCCTTTATTTTCTAATTTTCTAGGTCTTATCTCTTATAATTCTCTTTCACACATGCTTTGATCCAGCTCTACTGAAATTCTTACTCTTTCTCAAAAGCACCAATCCCTCTCACCTCTTCACCTTTGTGCCTGTTATGTCCTCTTCCTATCCTTTCCTGCCCAGCCCCTCCTTGGCCCAGGTAAGCCCTAGTTGTTTCTCAGACCGTGGGCTAAATGTCAGTTCTTCGGGGGGGGGGGGGGAGAGAAGGTCTTCTCTTGCTCCCCAAAGTCCTTTGTGTTCCTTCAGCACCCTGCTTTATCACAAATATCGCAAAAGCCTGATTAATGGTCTGTCTTTCCCTTGATAGCAGGATTCATGCTTGCATTCTTCATTTTTATATTCCCCAGGACCTGATCCAGGATGTAGCAAGCACCCAGTATCTAAATGAATAAATGAACTAGGTGGGTGTGTGTACTCAGAACTCAGGCTTTCAGAAAAAAAGTGAAGAACAAGTCTCTGCTTCCAAAAGTTTAGAGAAAGACAACCTAGATCACCTCCATCACCTCCATTCTTTACCCACAAAAATGCCCACAAGAGCTAGGTGACACTGACCATGTCTAATGCTAAATCCAGAACACTAAGTCAGGATAGAACCAATCACTTGCCACTAGCTGCAGTTCCTAGCTGATGGTCTCTCTCTGATTCTCTCACGGTTCAGGTTCACTCTACCCTGTCCCCCACCCCCCACCCCATCCCCACCCCCGCCTCCCACTGACTCAGCTCATACCAACACCTGCTTCTGGCTCTACTTCATAGAGCATCCCACAGAAGGGCCCAAAGCAGAAAGAGAACAACCAAACACATAGGAATGGGACTGAGCTGAGGGATGATGGGTGGCAACAGGAAGAGCTCAGAGTGAACTAAGGATCTGGCTCAGTGCTGGCACCTCTGCAGGAACCTACCCCACCAGAGGCACAGCTAGTGAGGTTTGAACCTGCATACCCAGCAGATGTTTCTAACTGCTAAACTTTCCTGCCAAAACCACTTCTGCCCTCTCAGCAGCTGCTCTCGGGAGTAGGGGCTGGAAAGAGATTCATACTCTTCCTCCTTGGATTGATGGTGACAACAGAAGGGCAGCATCACACATGTATCGAACTGCATTGTTCTGAACTTATGAGAATCAACCATTGGCCCTTGCAAAATATGTAAGAAGAGAGAAGCAGAATATCCTCTCATAGTGTGAGCAAGATTCTAGTGCTGAGAGATGGATTGTCCTTACAGCTGGCTCCTAAGCTCAAACCTTATTTCAGGTAGTGCTTAAAGAAATAGTGTTTACACCTTTTATGTTTTTTTTTTATTCCTTCAGTCTTCCGCTTTACATTTATATAATTTAAACGCTAAAATGATAATTTCCACCTACGCCCACTTTTACATTCTGAACATTACTATTTGTGACACATTTATACAAGCATATTACCATAAAGAGGGCGTAGCATATGTGCAGAATTACACAGATCTTATATTATGGTGATTTGTGGATTTTTCAGAGCTACTGACTGCACATGGCTTTTGCCAATATGCTGAGCTGAAACCCACAAACAATGAAGCGCCACATGGGCACCATCCTCCAAGCTCCTCACCTGGCATCTGCACCGAGCCAGGAATATATCCACGTGGCTTTGTCCAACCTCCCGCAAAGACTCTGAGAACGCTATGGCCAAGTGGACAATGACAGGCAACCTAGATACACTTCCCTCATGGGGATCATCACCAGCAGCACCGGGGGCAGAATGGAGACGGGAGATGTGGGGCATCCAGGTCTATCCAAGGGAGGCAGCCAGGTATGCTCCTGGCTCTGACTTTCTTTTCCTTCTCAAGGTCAGTTTTGAGCCACACTGGCTAGAAACAAGGGATGACAAGGCCAGCTACCTTCCTGGGCACCCTTCGAGCCCCGGGCTCAGAAGAGTGACAGGTAGAGACATAATTCACCTCCACGCTGCTAAGGAAGGAACCTGTGTGGGTTCCGTCTGCCGACCTTAATGCCACCCTGAGGTGAGGGCTCTGGGACTTGAGATCACTATGGAAGTTTCCACGGGCTCTCAACATCCCAGGCTTACAAGTCCTTCCGCAGCCCCTGACCAGCCTGAGGAACCAACCTCCCAAAGAACACACAAATAGTCTTTCGAATAGTCTCATTCCTTCGCCATTTCAAGCAAAAATCAGAGCCCCCATTTTTCAGGTGAGGAAACTGTGCAACAATCTCCTGTGGAAGCAAAACAAGACCAGGGTTCCCTGGACTTCCTGTCTCCCAAAACATTATTTCTGGAACTTTCTGGTTGCCTTTTAATTACTCATCCTCGGGGTTTCTGAGCCTTCATCAATTTCACTCAGCTCTCACTCCCCACCCCCATGCCTCAATCGTACCCACATTCCTCCCCCTTTTTCCTTTCCAACTCGATTTCCCGGTCTCTTCCCCAAGGTCTAAATATCTTGAATCACTGGGGACCCAGCTTTCCAGAATGGCACTTAGGTGGAGCATCTCCTCTTAAAAAAAAAAAAAAGAAAGAAAAGAAAAGAAAGAAAGAAAGAAAGAAAAGAAAAGAAAAAGAAAAGTCCTTTCCTGCGGCTCAGAGCCCCTTCCTGACCCAGGCATCCTTTGCTCGCCCACCCTGCTCGGGCGCTTTACGACCGGCTCCTTCCCCATCCCCGAGGGCCCCATCCTGCATTGTTCTGCCCCAAAAGTTTCAGACTCTGTTCCCCCGACTCACTCGGGCGGGCGCAGGTCCCGCCCTTTCCCGAGCTCAGGCCCGAGCCTTTTCTCCCCCCGAGCCCCGGCACCCCAGCGCCGCATCCCCCGCGCGCTTACCGGACCACAGCACGAGCTTGCCGTGCGCCTCCTCCTGCGACTCCGAGTCCCCGGCCAGCAGCGTGGAGGTGGCCTCGTAGGGCAGCGCCGAGCCCAGGCACACGTTGTAGCGCAGCGGCTCGCAGGGGGCCGCCCGGCCGCAGTGGCTCAGCGGCGGCGGAGCGCCGGTCGCCGCCGCGCTCCTCCGGGCGCTCCCGCCCGCGCCCCGAGGCCCAGGCCCGGTCGCGTTCCCGCTCAGGGCCACCCCCCGGCCCGGGCCCCCCGGCAGCAGCAGCAGCAGCAGCAGCAGCAGCGGCCCCAGAAGCCAGAACTCCGACCCCCGGGCGAGGCGAGCCGCGGCCATGACCAAACCCGCCAACTCAGCAGGAGCCCCGCGCCCCCGCCCGCTCCCCGGAGCCCCCAGGGCTCGCGCGCCGCCCTCGGGGCCGCTGCGGGGGCGACTCAGGCGACCGGTGCGCCCCGCGGGTCCGGCGCCGGGCTCCCCCGGGTGCTCCGCGCGCCGCGGGCCCTCGGCGCCCAACTTCGCAAACTTTGGAACCACCCGGGGCCCATGTTGGGCGGCGGAGGCCCGCGCGGGGGATGGACCGCTTCCTCGCCCTTTCCCTGGCAACCCAAGTTGTCCTCAGCCCCGGGAGCCCCCGGGGCCCCCGATCTCCAGCCCCATCCCCTCTCCCACCGTTAAAAAACCCCCTCCGGGCCCCGCGATGGAGGCCGGGCGCGGGCCGGGGGTGAGGGACCAGGTCCCCGGCGCCGCCCCCGCACCGGCCGGGGGCCCAGCAGCCGCCTGGGCCGAAGCGCGCCGCGGCCCCCCGACTCCTCCCCGCCGAATGCCCGGCTCCTTTGTTGCTGCTCTAGCTCCTCGCTCGGCTTTCTGGAATGCACGGGCCTCCCCGAGCCAAGCCCGGCCCCCCCTCCGCCGCGGCTGGGGGAGGGACTGGCCGAGAGAGGGAAGAGGAGGGGAGGAGAGAGAGGAGAGAGAGGAGGAGCGCCAGCTGCAGGGACCCAGGCGCGCCGCTGGGCCCGGGCTGGGGGCTCCGGCCCGGCCTGCCGCCCGGAGCTGGAGATAGTAGGTGGGAGTCGTGTCCGGAGCTGCACCGAAACTCAGCGGGCACCTGCATTAACCCGAGGATCGTTCGACTGGGTCTTCTGCAGGGCAGGGAGTCTTCTGGGTTACGGTGGGAGAGAGGGGATGCCTGGAGTCCGCGGAGACCTCCACACCACTCCCCATCCCCAACTCGCCAGTCTTTTCCACTTTGGGTTAGATCTTTCAGCTTGTCCCGTAGCCCCATGGAGAAAAACCAGGTTTGGCACAAACAACTGCCCATCCAAATCCTTCCAGCTCGGGACCTGTGTGAGACATGACCTCAGAGTCCCTCGGGCAGCTGCCCCACCGCTGTTACCTGTGGATGCGGGAGCGTGGAAACCAAACGCGCCAACGTCAAGCCTTCGTTGCTACAAATGTGTGTCACCTGGATTGTGGTTTCCAACGACTAGCCCTGGCGTGTCTTTGTTTAGGTCCAAAAGGAGCCAGTCCGTCTCCGATGGCCCCCGCTGCTCACATGCAGGCAGAGGACGCTCCTGCGGCTCTCCGTCCTCACTCTGCTCCTTTGCCTCTGCAAGTCACTGCACTTGGTTTCAATCTACACCTAGAGCCAGGGGTCCAGCCAGGAAGAGTGGACTTGCATTGAGCAACTTTTCTGAGTTGCTGATGGGGCATCTCATTAGGGTGGCTTTTCTGTTTTACTCCCTACCCTGACCTTCAGCCTAGCTGAAATGGACTAGTTCTGTTAGGTCTGGCCAATTATGAGCAGATTAGCAGTTGCACTTCAGCTATCATCCTCAGTTGAAAGAGAGAGCGAGAGCGAGAGCAAGAGAGACTTTAATTCAATTTAGCCAATCCTTCTGAAATCCTAGATGCACATAGCACTGTGATAAGCATGTCATCCTCACAGAACTTGTGCATGTGACTGTGGTGACAAGCTTGCCCTCAAGAATTGGTAATGACATCACAGCAAAGTCTCCTGCCCCAGGGCAGGGACCTTATTCTGTTCTCTGTGTCCACAAAGCATCCAGTGCAGTAGGACATGCATATTAATCACTCAAAAATAAGCTGCACAGTGAAGTGCACAGTGAAGTGAGTATGCTGCAGGAATTTGTAGCAGGGAGAGTGGGTAGACGTCGAGGAGGTGGGATTTGAATTTAGCCCTGAAATGTGAGTGGGAGGAGTTAGAAAAGTATAGGCGAGTGAAGCTGGCATTACAAGCAGAGGAAACTATGACTGTGGCTCAGAGCATGACTGGCCTGGCAATCGGGACATAGTAATAGATAAACAGAGAAACTGATTGGCAAGGAAACTTGAATAATATACAGAGGAATTAAGGTTTAATTTTGTTGGCAATAGCAAAACCGTGCAAGGCCAGCTGGTATGGCTCAGAGGTAGAGTGTCCACTTATGAACCAGGAAATCGAGGTTGGATTCCTGGTCAGGGCAACATGCTCCATCCCCAGTGTGGGGGAGGGGGGGCGCGTGTAGGAGGCAGCCAATCAATGATTCTCATCATTGATGTTTCTATCTCTCCCTCTCCCTTCTTTTCTCTGAAATCAATTAAAAATTTAAATATTAAAAGAAAACTTCCAAGTTTTCATCAGACTGATATGTTTAAAGACATTCATCAGGTGACGTGAGGATGGTATGAAATTGAAAGAATGGACCATTTTGAAGGAAGCTTCTGGTGATTTTTGGAATAGACTCTGTCATCAGGGCATAATATTCCCACTGGAAAAATAATTTGAAACATTATGACCTACTTCCATTAACTTTTTTTCTGTGATGTAAATGAAATGACTGTTATAACTTGTCCAAGGTCTGAGCCACAAAAAGTCGTCTGATATCATACTGATGTTTTGCTTTGTGAACTTCCTCCAATTATTTTTCAATCTGGTTGTTACTGTGGCAGCTTTAAAGCCCTGTGAAATTTTCTCGGGATTCTGTATATTAGGGAGGAGCCTACATAAGTACTTCTCTGCCTAAAAATTCTTTAAGTATGAAGGCTCTACCATTCCTTGTCTGGGATTTCTTGGGAGGTATGAGGAATAATCACATAATTGTAATATAGTATCTTTATACTGGAGATGAAAAAGAAAGTAAAGTGAGAAGATCCTAAGATGGTATCTTGCCGAAACCGGTTTGGCTCAGTGGATAGAGCGTCGGACTGAAAGGTCCCAGGTTTGATTCCGGTCAAGGGCATGTACATTGGTTGCGGGCACATCCCTGGTAGGGGGTATGCAGGAGGCAGCTGGTCGATGTTTCTCTCTCATGTATGTTTCTAGCTCTCTATCCCTCTTCCTTTCTCTGTGGAAAATCAGTAAAATTATATATATATATATATATATATATATATATATATATATATATACATATATATATATATATATATATATATATTAAAAAAAGATGGTATCTTATGGCCAAAATGTTCTTCACTTCAAAAGGAAGAATGTATTCTTTTTAAAAATATATATATATTATTGATTTTTTTTTTTTTACAGAGAGGAAGAGAGAGGGATAGAGAGTTAGAAACATCGATGAGAGAGAATCATCAATCAGCTGCCTCCTGCACACCCCCTACTAGGGATGTGCCCACAATCAAGGTACATGCCCTTGACCAGAATCGAACCCAGGACCTTTCAGTACTCAGGCTGATGCTCTATCCACTGAGCCAAACCGGTTTTGGCAGAAGAAGGTATTCTTAATGCTTCTCTCTCTCTCTCTTTCTGTGTGTGTGTGTGTGTGTGTGTGTGTGTGTGTGTGTGTACATACATTTATGTTCTCTAGGCTTCTTACTGGCCTAGACAAAGGCCAGCAGGAAGGCAGGTTGAGAACATTCTCATAGTACTATCTATAGTTACTGGGCCAGGTTCCCATCAATGGCAAATGCAATAGCCACGGTTGCACATTTGAAATGTCTGTTTCCCCAGGAACAGAAGAAAGCAGAGCTTTAGGTTTGGGAAGGAAGGAAAGTGTTCAACAGGAACCAGGGAAAAGAGAATTTTTTGGTGGTTCCTGAATGGCACTCAGAGTCCTGGAGAAACCTGATCCCTCCTACAGGCATAATAAGACTGCCAGTGTATTTTAGAGACTCTTTCAAAGTGATTTGATACACTCCTAGTCTTCAAAGTCATGGAAGGCTGCAAAGGGCTTCTCTCCTAATCCTGAGCAACCTCCCTACCCAGTTCCTCAAGAGTCTTAGCACATGTCATAACATGGTCTTTTTGTCAGGGCCAGGAGAAGCTGTCCTGTATTGACAATGTATTTGATTTGCTACAAGTAGCTTCTTGATTTCTGAGTCATTCTCATAAAAGATGTTGGCATTTTGAAGTCACACATTCAACGTTGACTCTTTGTGATTTGCCTCTGGAACTTCCACTCAAAAAGAATGAACATGAAACCGTTTGTGGGATATCCATGTGTAGCCTTGAGGCCTTATGGTTCAGTTGTCACTCAACTGAATTCGGAGCATAATTGTTTTGTTGCCAGTTATTTCTTTTTCTGATGTTTCTTATTTTGCAACTAAGAGCATCAAGTCAGAAGGAAGAGACAAAATGGGAAAGGGATTAGGTAAGCTACCTCTCCAGAGAGGCAGCACAATAGATTTGGAGTTAGATAGAAGTTGGGCCTTACTAGCCAAGACCCTTTGAGCAACGTATTCTAAGTCCCTATTTCTTCTTCCTTTACAAAAATTAGATGTTATCAATTGTGTTCCTGTATACCAGCAATGAGCAATCTGAAAAGGTAATTAAGGTGGAAATTCCATTTATAAGGCATACAAGGTAATTAAATCCTTAGGGGGGAAAATCTAATCAAGGAAATGAAAACTTACACACCTAAAACTATAAAACATTGCTGAAGGAAAATTTAAAATATCTAAATAAGTCGAGAGGCATTCTGTGTTTATGGATGGAAGACTTAACATTGTTAAGATGTCAATTCTACACAAAGTGACCTGTAGAGCCACCTCAATTCCTATTAAAATTTCAACAGCCTTTTTCACAGAAATGAAAAAGTTGATCTCAACACACACATAGAACTGTAAGGGACCCTGAATAGTCAAAACAATCTGTTTTAAAAATATATGTTTTTATTGATTTTTAGAAGGAGAGGAAGGGAGGAGGATAGAGAGAAATATTAATAAGAAAGAAACATCTGCCGAAACCGGTTTGGCTCAGCGGTAGAGCATGGGTCTTCGGACTGAAAGGTCCTGGGTTCGATTCCGGTCAAGGGCATGTACATTGGTTGCGGGCATATTCCCAGTAGGGAGTGTGCAAGAGGCAGCTGGTCGATGTTTCTCTCTCATCGACGTTTCTGGCTCTATCTCTCTCCCTCCCTCTCTGTAAAATATCAATAAAAATATATTTAAAAAGAAAAGAAAAGAAAGAAACATCATTGGTCAGCTTCCTCCTAAATAACCCCTACTGGGGATCAAACCTGCAAACGGGGCATGTGCCCTTGTAGGGAATCAAACCAGTGACTTCTTGGTTCATGGGTTGACACTCAACTACCAAACCACATGGCCAGGGCATAGCCAAAACAATCTTGAAAAAGATTAATAAAATAGGAAGACCACACTTCCTGATTTGGAAACTTACTATAAAGCTGCGGTAATTAAAACTATGATATTGGCTTAAAGACAGACATATAAGCCAATAGAACAGAATAGAAAGCCTAAAACTAAACCCTCACATATATGGTCAATTGACTTTTTACAAGGTGCTAAGACCATTCAATTGGAAAGAAAGTCTTTTAAACAAATAGTGATAGGAAAAACTAGATATTATATGTAAAAGAATGAAGCTGTGCACTTACCTTAGCCAATATACAAAAATTAACTCAAAGTGGATCAAAGACCTAAGTTTAAGAGCTAATACTATAAAATCCTTAGAAGAAAACATTCAGGAAAAATATGCATAGCATTGGATTTGGCAACAATTTCATGGCTATGACACCAGAAGCACAGGCAATTTAAAACACAGATTAATTAGACTTCTTCAAAATTAAGAACTTTTGTGCATTAAAGAATACTATTAAAAAAGACAACTGCTGAAACTGGTTTGGCTCAGTAGTAGAGCGTCGGTCTGTGGACTGAGAGGTCTCAGGTTCGATTCCAGTCAAGGGCATGTACATTGGTTGCAGGCGCATCCCTGGTGGGGGGTGTTCGGGAGGCAGCTGGTCAATGTTTCTCTCTCATCGACGTTTCTAGCTCTCTCTCTCTCCCTTCCTCTCTGTAAAATATCAATAAAATATTTTTTTAAAAGACAACCAATAAAATGGGAGGAAAATATTTGCAAATCCTATGTCTTATAAGGAATTAATATCCAGAATATATAAAGAACTCCTACAACTCAACAAACAACCCAATTTAAAAGGGGCAAAGACTTGTCCTGGCTGATGTTGTCAAATGGTTAGAATGTTGGCTCCCACACTGAAGCCTTGCAGGTTTGATTCCCTCCCTCCCATTCTCTCTAAAAATTAATGGAAAAAATATCCTTGGGTAAGGAATAAAAATAAATAAATAAATAAATAAATAAATAAATAAATAAGCAAAGACTTGAAATAGATATTTCTCTAAGAAGATATACAAATGGCCAATAGACACATGAAAAAAAAATCCTCAACATCATGAGTCATTAGGGAAATGCAATCAAAACCACTATGAGATACAACTTCACAATTACTAGGATGGCTATTTAAAAACAAACATGAAAAATAAGTGTTAGCAATGATGTGAAGAAACTGGAACTCTGTGCAAAAGGGAAGGAAGGAAAGTGTTCAACAGGAATCAGGGAGAAGAGAATTTTTTGGTGGTTCCTGAATGGCACTCAGAGTCCTGGAGAAACCTGATCCCTCCTACAGGCATAATAAGACTGCCAGTGTATTTTAGGGTGCAAAAGTAGAAATGCAAAAGGGTGCAACTTTGTGGAAATTTTTGGTGGTTTCTCAAAAGTCTAAATGAAGAACTACCATATGACCCAGCAATTCCACTTCCAGGTAAATGTCCAAAAGAATTGACAGCAGGCCGAAACCGGTTTGGCTCAGTGGTAGAGCGTCGGTCTGCGGACTGAAGGGTCCCGGGTTCGATTCCGGTCGGGGGCATGTGCATTGGTTGCGGGCACATCCCCGGTCAGGGGGTGTGCAAGAGGCAGCTGGTCGATGTTTCTCTCTCATTGACGTTTCTAGCTCTCTATCTTTCTCCCTTCCTCTCTGTAAAATATCAATAAAATATATTAAAAAAAAAAAAAAAGAATTGAGAGCAGGAATTCACAAAGTTGTACACTAATGTTCGTAGCAGCACTATTCACAATTGCCAAAAGGTAGAAACCACCAAAGTGTCTATCAATAGATAATGGGTTAATAAAATGTAGCCTATACATATAAGCCTATACATTATTCAGGATTTTGATACAGTGTACAATATGATGGACCTTGAAAATATTATGCTTAGTGACATAAGCCAAATACCAAAGGACAAATATTGAATGATTCTGCTTATATGAGCTACCTAGAACAGGCAAATCCATAGATACAGAAAATAGAATTTACTAGGGGTAAATGGGAGGGAAGAAAGGGTTGTTGTTTAATGGTATAGAGCTTTTGTTGGGGAGATGAAAAAGTTTGGGGTCTAGACAGTAGTGATGGTTACACAACATTGTAAATAGATTTAATGCCACCGAATTGTAAACTCACAAATGGTTAAAATAATAACTAGCATGTTATATGTTATGTATACTTTTCTGCATTAAAAAAGAGAGAGAGAACCCTGGCCAGGTAACTCAGTTGATTGGAGCATCATCTAATACACCAAAAGGTTGCTGATTCAATACCTGGTCAGGGCACATATGTACCTAGGTTTCTGGTTCAATCCCCAGTCAAGGTGCAAGCAGGAAGCAATGGATTGATATTTCCCTCTCACATGGATGTTTCTCTCTCTTTGTCTCTCTTCATCCCTCTCTTTGTCTCTCTCTTGGTCTCTCTCTCTCAAAATCAATAAAAACATATCCTCAGGTGAGGATTAATATTACTACTTAGCTAAACGGAATCTAATGAGGATTAATATTAACATGCTTAATAACTATTAATTTCACTTCCTTTATTTTATCTCTGACATCTTTCCCATGGTGCCATGTTAATAATTCCTGGAAGCCCAACTAGTAGCCAACATTGTAGAAATGTTTCTTACAAAAAGAAAAAGTAATCTTACCCCATTCCAGTCTGTGATATCAGATTTTAGGTCTTTCTCGTTCTGTTTTTGTACTGCAGAGCACAGTTTTCCTCTCCTCAATAAATGGCACCATCATTTTCTTTACCCAGTCAACTGGTTAAGAATCTTGGAGTCATCTTTGATTCCTCTCTTTTTCTAACATCTCACACTCAATCCCCCAGCTGACCCTGTCACTCCAACTATTCCTTATCACCTCCACAGCTACCAACCTGGTCTGAGTTACTATCATCTGTCACCTGGGCCCCTCCAAGAGCTTCCTAACAGAGCTCTCTGTTTCGCCTTATCCTCCTACAGCCTCTTCCCCAGCCAGTGCCGGGGTGATCCTTTTAAAATGTCATATCACATCATTCCTGCGCTCAAAACTCTCTGATGGTATCTCACAACACTTAGAGTAAATCTTCAAGATCTCATCATGACTTTACAAAGGCCCTGACAACCCCTAGCAACTTCCTGGATCTCATTTGGTGCTACTCTTTTTCTAGCTCATTCCATCTCAGACACACACCCACAAGCTCATGCACCCATGTTCTCAAGTTAACTAAAATCTCGGTTCAACTATCTCTCCTCAGAAGGCATTCTTTACAAATTGCTCCAAAGAAAACTAAATATCTAAGTTTAAATCTAACAAAAATATGAACATGATCTATATGATGAAAATTATTAAATGCTGAAGAAAGTAATAAAAGATTACCTAAATCCTTGGAGAGACACACTGTGTTCATGGATTGGAAGATTCACTGTAGTGAAGATGTCAATTTCCTATAAATTTATTCTCTAAACCTCTCAGTTTAACAGAATTCCTATCAAAATCTCAGCAAGTATTTTTGTAGACATAGACAAGTTTATGCTAAAATTTATTTGGAAAGTGAAAGGCACTAGTATAGACATAATTTTTGGAAAAAGAATAAAGTGGGAAAAATCACTTCTCAATATTAAGGCTTACTATATAACTTCAGTAATCGAAACAGTGGGGTACTGGCAAAAAGATCCACACATTGATCAGCGGAACAGAATAGGAACCCTAGAAATGTGACCACAAATATGCCTAATTTCTTTTGACATAGTAGCAAAAGAAATTCAATGGAGAGATAACCTTTTCAATAAATGGCATTGGAGCAATTAGACATCTGTAAGCAAAACTGTGAAACTCAACCTAAATTTGACACCTTATACAAAAATTAACTCAAAATGAATCATTAAACAAAAACTATAAAAGTTCCAGGAAAGAATATAGAAGAAAAATTTCAAAACCTATATGACTAGACAAAGAGTTCTTAGACTTGACACCAAAAGAATGACTTACAAAAGAAAAAAATTGATAAATTGTACCTCATCAGAATTTTTAAAAATTTTAGCTCTGCAAAAGTCACTATTAAGAAAATGAAAAGATAAATTACAGACTGGGGGAAGTATTTACAAATCATATCTCTGACAAAGTCTAGTAACTGAAACATATAAAGAACTCTCAAAATCAGCAGTATGAAAACAAACAATACAATTAGAAAATGGGCAAAAACAGGCAGACACTTCATCAAAGGACTATATAGGTGGCAAATAATACATGAAAATATATTCAACATCACTGGTCATTAGAGAAATGTAAGTTAAACTACAGTGAGATATCCTGACTCACTTATCAAAATGGTTGAAATGAAAAACAGTGATTAACACCAAATGTTGGCAAGGCTATGAAGAAACTGAATCACTTATACATGGTTGGGGAGTGTAAATCACAGTTATTTTGGAAAAGTTTGTTAGTTTCTGAAACAAAACAACAAAACAAAACCATACATATGCTTACCACAAAACCCAGCAATCACACTTCTGGGCATTTAGCCAAGATAAATGAAGACTTATTTTCACGCAGGAACTTGTACACAAATATTCATAGCAGTTTTATTTGTCATAGCTCAAAACTTGAAACTCATCAAATATTTTTTCATAGGTGAATGGTTAAGCAAACTGTGGTACATCCATACCATGGAATATTACTGAGAAATACATAGGAACAAACCATTCCTAACTTGGATGGATCGTAAGGGAATTATGCTGAGTGAAGAAAGCTGATTGGTATGATTCTATTGATATGATATTTATGAAATAATCTAATTATGGAGGTACAGATTAGTGGTTGCCTGGGGCTAGTGATGGTGAGGAGGGATGGATGTGGCTATAAAGAGGTAACAATGACATTTTCTTGTGTTGATACAGTTGAGTATTTTTTTGTCATAACTTCATTGAGTATAATTCATAGATGCCATTCAGTCCCTTGATTGTAGTGATGATTACACAAGGCTACAAGTATGATAAAATTACATAGAGCAGGGGTGGGCAAACTTTTTGACTCGAGGGCCACAATGGGTTCTTAAACTGGACTGGAGGGCCGGAACAAAAGCAACCTGACCATGCTGGCACTCTCATCTTGGGCTGCTGGTGAAGGAACGGAGGGGAGAGCAAGAGAACCCTCCGCTCTTTCTGCTCCGCGGGCCGGATGAACAGCCAAACAGGCCAGATTCGGTCCGAGGGCCGTAGTTTGCCCACGGCTGAATAGAGCTATGTACATATACTCAAATAAGTGCATTTATAACTGATGATGTCAATTCCTTGACTTTGATATTTTATTATAATTGCAACAACAAAAAATGTTAACCTTGGGGGATATTAGGAAAAATGTGTGGGGCTTCCCTGTGTATTTGTTTGCAACCTCCTGGAGTCTAAAATTATTTTTTAAATTTAAGGCATTTAAAAAAAAAAACTGCCTTACCCAAAATAGCACCTCTTCTGTCACTCTCTACTCTTATAACTTGCTTTATTTTTCTTCAAATACTTTATTTCCACCTGACAAAATAATATATGTATAAGGTATGACATATTTTGCATTAATCTGTCTCCTCCAGTACACTTAGGAAGACAGGAAGTTGTGTTCTCCACTGCATGACGGCACCTTTGTTGAGTGAACACGTGAACCTGCCTTCATATAGATGTGCATTTCGTTTATTGTGTATATACATAAATGAGCCTTCACAGCTTGCCAGAAACAATACCTTCATCAAGGTATCTACCCCAGACTCTCTATTCAGAAGAATTTCAATTGCCTTCTTTCAGTAAGAACATTTTAATACATGCAATTCTCTAGCAGGGAATTTTATCTCATTCTATTCCTTCCTTCCTGGCTCCAAGCAGGCCTTTGGGAATATGTCATTTAGTGTCTTTCTGGGATTGTTAAACCTTCAACTATAAGAAGGCAGCAAAATAAAGGTCCTTGAATCTGACAGGTTTGACCCTGTGTCCTTCATACAGACCTTTAGGAGGCCAAGGCTTCAGAGTGAGTAGTTCAAATAGAATGAAACAACTCTATAAGACAAAGAAACAGTGCAAAGAAAGATCATTAAACTCTCAGCCACCTATCTTATTACAAATGGTCATGATATATTTTATTGTGCATCTGTGGGAGGCAAAACAATAGGTCCTAAAGATGTCCATGTCCTAATTCCCAGGACCTGTGAATATGAGACCTCACATTGCAGAAGGGACTTTGCAGATGGATGTGGTTAAGATTAAAGATCTTGAATAATATTCTCCATATTTTATATCCAGTCTGTAATTAACCTTTCCCACTATTCTCCTGAAAAAGTCACGATTCCATTTAGTCCAGTATCTACATTATAATGCTCATACACCAAGAATATTGGACATGATGGCATATCTTTTCTCACTCCTTACAATTGATCAAAATAATACCCTGCTCAAATGCTGATAAAACATAAGTCACTGTAGTAATTCTTCATAATATTGTTCTCCATTAGTTTGTTTGTTTATTGGCCTGGAATGCTCTTTCATAAAGAAGAAGAAGGAAAAAAAAGATTAAGGACCTTAAAATGGGGAAATCAGCCTGGAATACGCAGAGGGACCCAATGTAATCATAGGAGTCTACAAACAGCAAACCTTTTCTGTCTGTAGAGAACTAGAGATGCTATTGTGAGAAGGACTTGACCTGTGTTGCTGTCTTCAAAGATGGAAGGGGATTGAAGAAGCTGGAAAATTCAAGGAAATAGACTCTCTCTTGGAAACTCCAGAAAGGAATGCAGCCCAGCCAACATCTTGATTTTAGTTATTTACTAGAGGCCTGGTGCATGAATTCGTGTATTGGTGGGGTTGCCTGGACTGGCCTGCAGAGATCAGGCCAAAATCCACCAGGTGCACAGATTCAATCATGGGGTGTCCAGCCCATTTGGCCCAGTCCTGATCAGCCAGTCCCCAGCAGCAAGCTAATCTACCAGTTGAAGTGTCTGCCCCCTGGTGGCAGTGCATGTCATAGCAACTGGTCAAATGGTCAAACAAAGGGTTGGAACTTTGCATATTAGGCTTTTATTATATAGGATCATTTATTTTTTATTTTAAAAAATATATTTTATTGATTTTTTACAGAGAGGAAGGGAGAGGGATAGAAAGTTAGAAACATCGATGGATGAAAGAGAAACATTGATCAGCTGCCTCCTGCACATCACCACTGTGCTCACAACCAAGGTACATGCCCTTGACTGGAATCGAACCTGGGACCCTTGAGTCTGAGGCTCTATCCACTGAGCCAAACTGATTAGGACAGGATTATTTATTTTGTTAATCATCATCTGAGATATTTTTCCATTGATTTTTAGAGAGGCTGGAAGGGAGGGGAAGACACAGAGAGAAACATCTGATGTGAGAGACACAAGGATTGGTTGCCACACCCAAATTGGGGCCTGGGCTGAAGCCTGCAACTGATATACATGCCCTTGTCAGGAATGGAACCCATGACCCTGCAGCCCACCAGCTGAGGCTCTATTCACTGAGCCAAACTGGCTAGGGCCAACCTTGATGTTAGCAGTCTTCTGACTTGTAGAACTGTATAATAGTAAATTTGTGTTGACGTAAGTACTAAGTTTGTGGTGAGTTGTTACAACAGCAATGGGAAACTAATATAGTATCTTACTCTGTTTATAGATTTTTCTGTTAACTTTCCTTGTAAGCCACAGGAACCAAGCTGAGCTTCCTAAGCAAACAAAGCAAGCTTTTCTGTAAGCAGTGTCTCAGGGAGCCCAAGGCAGGACAGCGGTAGAACTGCAGAAAGGTAGGGCCGTAGTGAAAGCTGCCACCAGAACTACCCTTCTTCTATCCCTTTTGTCTCTGCCTCCCAACATGCTGTTCCCTTCTCCTTGCTGTAAACAGACCTACTCTGCTACTTAGTCCATAGGTGTAAGAAGGCTGAGCCTCAGCCTCCCCTTGTCCCCTCTTTCTTCATCAGACCAGTCAGCCCAGGCTGTGACTAGAATCTCATTCTCAATTCCAAAGTTCCAGAGAAGAAACTGTTTGGCGTATGGACTAGATACCCATTATGGGTTGAATTGCTCTTTCCCTTCTCCCCTTCCCACCCTCCCCCCCAAAAAAGAAGATATGTTGAACCCTAATCCTCAGGACCTCAGAATGTGACCTTATTTGGAAATAGGGCCATTGCAGATGTAATGAGTTAAGATGAGGTCATACTAGAGAGGGCCCTTATCTTTATATATATATATAAAACCCTAATATGCAAATAAACCAAATGGCGGAACAACTGAACAACTGGTCGCTATGACATGCGCTGACCTCCAGGAGGTGCTTGTGGAACATGGTGGGTGTTGGCAGCAGGCAGTAGATTGCAGAACATGGTGGAGCAGGTGAGCGGGGGCTGGTCACTGTCATCGGGACAAACCTCTGGTGATTACTGAAATCCTTTGCTGTTGTGCGCCGTGGTCCTGCCCAGCGCTCACACCCACAGCTGGTGCCAAAGCCACCACCTGCACCCGCTGCTGGTGCCTGGTGCTGGTCCCAATCGCTTGGTGCCATCAGCAGATGGGAGCGGTTGGCTGCTAACCCCAATTGCCCTTGAGAACTTCTCCACCTTCCCCTGCTCTTGAGGGCGATCAGGGAAGCAGCCGCTGCTCACACCCACTGATGCACCCAGCTGCTGGTGCCAGCCCTAATCACTCCACGCCATCAATGGGAGCGAGTGGGGCTGGCACTGTCAGTGTGTGGGAGCGGTGGCAGCGGGAGTGGAGCTGCCAGCAGACAGGGGCCTGGGGGCTGCAGTGGGAGGGGCTGGGCAGGGGCTCGGAGGATGGGCTGAGACCCGCCCCAGTGCCCACCACAGCCTTGGGGCCCACAGTTCCTTTCAAGGTGCACAAATTCGTATATTGGGCCCCTAGTTTCTGTACAACTTGTGTCTTTATAAGAAGAAATTAGGACACAGACACAGAGGTAAGATAGCCAGGTGAAGATAAAGGTAGAGATCACAGATAGCTGCCATAACCCAAGGCATGTCTGGGGCTACCAGAAGCTGGAAGAGGTAAGGAAGAACACTCCACTGGAGACATCAGAAGGAGTATGGCCCTACCAATACCTTAATTTTGGACTTCTGGGCTCCAGAACTGTGAGATAATGGTTTCTGTTGTTTTAAGCCACCCAGTTTGTGGTACTTTGCTACAGTAGTTCTAAGAAACTAATACAGTGCCCAAGCTTGATCCAGTCAGCTATGTCTAGGAGACCCTGTCTTGTAGTACAGATATGGCTCCTCAAGGCTCACCCCTCTGGCTTGAGGAGTAGGGTGCCAGTTTCCAAAAAAGGAAGAATCATTGTGAGCTCGGTAAATGCACTGAAAACTGTCCACTACAGCTCGGACAAATATGATATTCTCTCTCTCCCTCTCTCTCTCTTTTTTCTTCTTTGTTTTGTGTGAAAATATTTAATTATTTTACCCTCTGGAAAGCATTTCCGTGTATGAGGTGAGATACGAATCTAAGTTACTTCTTTTCCATAGCATAATTAGCGTAATCACTTTGCCCTAACACCTGTGCATTGGCATACTGATAATTGAAAACATTTCTGGAATCTCTATGTTATTCCATTCATCTGATTGATTTACCAGATTCCTGGCATGGTGGTGAGAGGGACTTAACTTCCAACCTGAGTTCTAGAGCATGGTTATCCCTTGCTTCATTCCCTCCTCTAAGTGTTCTGTCTAAGGATGAAACATCTAATTACTCAACTTATTTTTAGGGGGTGGGGCTTTCATGATGTTTCTGACCATTCAGATGAATGGATCAGGAGAACTCTTCTGGTGGAAGACAGTGTGCCCTTTCTGTGTTCCCTTTTTGAAACTAGTCCCTAACATTGTAACATACCTGGTCTTAAGGATGGGACAAGCCAGTAAGCACTCAATAAATATTAAGTAATTATTAGAACAAAGGCCAGATAACACCTCCCTCAAACTCTGCTAGCATCCAATAATTGCTCATTCCTACCTCTTCCCACCTTCAGTCATGCATTCGAGTGAGAAAGGGATGTGGTAGGCTAAATAATGGCCACCCCAAAATGTCCATGTCCTAAGCCCTGAAACCTCCTGGGTATATTTCCTTGCGTGGTAAAAGAGATTATCAATGTGGTTTAAATAATAATCTTAAAATGGGAAGATTATTCTGGATTATATTGGGCCCATCCAGAATAAGAAGGTATCATCATGGTCTAATCAGGCACATGGGAGAGTCGGAGAGAAAAAGGAGATGTGACCATGGAAGCAGAAGTTGGAGTGATGTGCTTTGAAAGATGGAAAATGGGGCCAGGAATGCAAGTGGCTTCTAGAAGCTGAAAAATGGATCCTCTGGAGCCCTTAGACTGAAGGAACTCAGTTCTGCTCATACGTGGCTTTAGCCCCGAGAAACCCATTTTGAATTGTCTTACAGAACTGTTAAGATAAAAAATTTCTGGGAAGTCAGAATTCAAAATGGGTTTTAAGCCACTAAATTTGTGGTAATTTGTTACAGCAGCAACAGAAAACAAATACAGAGGGAATCAGAATTTCATTGAACACTCTGCAAAACTGGCACTCCTGGACTCGTCCTTGTTTAAGTTGTAGGGTTTGAGGCCCTACAAAGAACCTAGTGGTTCCTTTCTTGCCCTGTCACTCCAGCCAGATTTCACCATCCTTTAAGTCAGCGGTCCCCAACTGTTCGGACCTCACAGACCACCAGTGGCCCGCAGACCACCAGTTGGCAATCGCTGCTTTCTTTTCTCTCCATTTCTGCCCATCCAGCCTGATATTCACTACCCCAACAATCTTCTTTGAACCTAGACTTAATAGCTGCCCTAAAATATCAGTGTTAACCCCACATACAGTTATTAGAAACACAGAAATTCAGGGAGCAAATTAAGTTGAAACATGAAATAACAATAAAAATATTTTTTAAATTGGGGCAATTTTTCCCCCTCTCAGCATCAGGCCAAAGAGAAAGCTAGAGAGATTACTGATACCAGAGACGCTGAGGAACAAATCTAGCTAGAAACACTGAACCACACTACAAGCTTCTGAACATTTGCTCAGATTGTTTTAAGACCTGGGGCTTGGGCAGAAATGGCCAACCTTTTGTCCAAGCCCAGAAGCCTAGATACTGAGAGATAGTGGAGACTTAAGTAAAAATGCAGCTTGGAGTTTAAGAAATCTGGATTTGACGCCGAAACTGGTTTGGCTCAGTGGTAGAGCATCATCGGTCTGCAGACTGAAAGGTCCCGGGTTCGATTCTGGTCAGGGGCATGTACATTGGTTGCGGGCACATCCCTAGTGGGGGTGTGTGTAGGAGGCAGCTGGTCGATGTTTCTCTCTCATAGACATTTCTAGCTCTCTCTCTCTCTCTCTCTCTCTCTCTCTCTCTCTCTCTCCCTTCCTCTCTGTAAAATATCAATAAAATATATATATTAAAAAAAAAGAAATCTGGATTTGAATCCTAGTTCTGTGGACCACGGTTTTTCTTTTTCTTTTTCTTTCCTTCCTCCCTCCCTCTTTCCTTCCTTCCTTCCTTCCTTCCTTCCTTCCTTCCTTCCTTCCTTCCTTCTTTCCTTCCTTCCTTCCTTCTTTCCATCCATCAAAAATATGTCTTTATTGATTTCAGAGAAAGAAAGGCAGAGGGAGAGGGAGATAGAAACATCAATCTGCATGTGCCCTGACCTAGGAATCAAATGGACCACCTCCTGATGCCACACCAGCCAGCTAAGAACCCGTTTTGCTTTTTTTGTTTTTTGTTTTTTGGTCTCTTTCTTCAAGAGGCCCTAAAAGACCCTCCTGTCAGGTGAGCTCATCCAAAGGCAGTGAACTGGGAAGATGTATCACTCCAACTCCTAACCCAAAGCACAGATTTCTGGGTCTGCGTCACCAAAAGAAGAAAAAGTATAAAATGCACGTTTCTGGAGACTTACTAAGAAAGCGTGCTTTTAAACTCCTCTCTCCCAGAATAAAAGGCCCTTGCTTTTAATTTTTTTTATTTGTGATGATTTTGTGTGTTTTTTTCTTTCCGTTCTGTTACTAGCTGGAACGAAATGTTGGCTGGGGCCCCAGGCGGCTGCTGGAAAGGCGCCCTCCCAGGAGCAGGAGGGAGAGACTGGGGGCGGGGAGAGAGAGAGCTCTGCCTGCCCAGCGCGGTGGGGATCCTCCCCAGTCTTTCCTGGGCTCCCTAGTCGGAGCCCCCCGACAGCAGGGGCGGGCGAGGAGACTTCGGGGGACACTCACGGCCACGCACCCAGGCCCAGCTCCCCGGAGCAGGGTGCGCCGAGCGGCGGGTGCTGGCCGCGCGGGGGCGAGGACCACCCACGACGGCCCCGCCCCGGCCCGCCCTCCGCCGCCGCGGGCCTCCCGCTCGCCGCCCCTGCACGCTCCTCTGGGCCCCTGAAGCCCCGCTCCGGACCAAATGTTTTCCTGGTCTTCTCCTGAGCAAGATGGGCTGCGTGACCAGCTCTCAGATAAAGACGAAAGAGGGGCAAGAGGGCCAAGCCTGGAAGTGAAGAGGTGGCCTCTCCCTCCTCCCTCCTCGCTCTGGTCTCACCCAGGGGCTCAGAGCGCTGGGCCGTGGAATCCAGACATATCTTTACCTCCCCTACCCTAAAAGTTTTGGGTGGCAAATTTTAGTTCACTTTTTTTTAGTTTGGAAAAAGAAAATTGACATTAGGCTGCGGGATACAATGAACGCATTTCCAGATCAGAATTGGGATCGTTCGACCTAACAATGAGAGCGGGTTGTGGGAGAAGTGGGTCCATCGGATAGCCTCAGAGGGACATGGGACCGAGGAGGTACAGCGGTATTTAGGGGAGTCTCCAGTCCTCTCCTGGAGGGAGGGCCCTCTACCCCTCCCCTTCTAGTTGCCAGAATGGAAAATTCATGGAGTTCAGCTTAGCCCAGGTCAACAAACTTTTATTGCCACTTCTGGCTCCCCCTGCCCCAGCAAGATCCTTGCCTCTAACACTGTAGAAATACTGAGCTCTGGTGCAGGGGAATGGGGGCAAGAGGACGGGGTTACCCCCCCCACACACACACACACACCCCAGTACACTGCCAAGCTTAAAGAACCCCACTTGCTGGAGAGGGAGGGCCACACTGGAGGAATTAAAAAGAAGGAATGGCTCAGTTCCACCTTTGCTGGCTGCAGAATATGGAGACCATGGTCCCGAACATTTTTCAAAGGGTGTCAGAGAGAGGGATGAATTTGGCTGCTGTTGTCTCCCTTGCCCTTGCTGCCATGTTTCCATGGAGATGAGGGAGGGACAGGATGTACCTCACTCTGACTACCTGGGAGGATGGCAGGGCAGGCATTTAGTAAACACATTGCCTTCCATTGCTACCCAACACACACAACTGTCCCCGGCTGACCCCCAAGCTCACTGCCTGCTCCATTCCCTTTCCTTCTGGAGCCAGTACCATGCCAAATGGCCTCCAGGCAGGGCTGCTGGGTCCACTCCTCAGCCAGGTCTGGCTGGCAACAGTTGGATGCTGAGTGTGTGTCCGTCAACCTCAGTAGAGCAGTCAGTTCTAGCGCCTCTGTGAAAAGCAGCAGCTATACCCTCATGACTCTGTGCAACTGCTGTTCCCAAACATCTCTGCCCAGACAAAACTTAAAAAACAAACAAACACATAAACCCAAATGGGTTAGGTTAGAAACAATACAAAACAACTTTAACAATACTGAGGGCTAGAAAGGGGAGCGAAGGAGCATCTTCCCAAGACTCGAGCCACCTGAGCACCTGCCATCTGCCTGTTTGGAGTTCGCTTCTTCCCACTGGGCTGGTGCTGGGGGGAATCCAAATCTCCATTGAGCACTGAGAGCTGTACCCACTGCTGTTGGTGATGAGGCTTGCCTGTTGCCAAAGTGAGGAGGTGCAGATGGATTCTCAGTACCATGGGTCAGCCCGGTGCTGTTGGTTGTAGAGCTGTAGCTTGATCTGATCTTTGATCTGATTCACAAGGATCTGGGACAGCAGGATTCCCACCAGCTGGGAGAGGCAAGAAGGATTGGGCCCTCAGCAATGAGCAATGCCCTTGTTTTCCCTGACTCAATCTTCCCAGTTCGGTCAGCACCATCTCATCCCCTGCTCCTCAGCAATGTCAGTGCCTGACACCCTAGCTGATCCCAGGTGCCCTCCCCCAAACAAAGGAGTCTTTGCAGAATGGTGGGACCCACAAGTCTTGCAGGGTAAGTTACCTGGGGGATGGCCAGGCCCAGTGCCACACCACCAAGTAAGAAGAGGTTGCTGTGTATCCAGTTGACCAACTTGTCAATACAGCCATTGGTGTAGATGACTTTACTAGCTTCCAAGTACTCAAGGGCTTGCATTCCTTGGCCACACATGGTATTGATCACTGCCTAGTGAGAAAGTTAAAAAGCCGAGTGGGACTCCCTTTCCAATCACCTTTTCTTTCAGACCGTAGCTGATGGGCTCCCCACCCTTCTTAAAGTCCTGAATTGATAAAGAATATATGTGGAGGATGCTAGGTTATAAGTTGCTAAATGCAGGCTTCCCTTCCTCGGAGAGATCCAAGTCCAGTTCTCTTTGCTTCAGAGAACTCCCATGGGGGCTGGATGAGTAAAAGGCCATCAGATTGGGGTGAAGAAAAACATCTGACAGCTGTCCAACAAAACTGATTGGTTAAACTAGGAAATGGGGATTCCTAACTGTGGCTGTCCTAATCAGAAAGTAACTCAGATCACTGCCCGGGGGGGGGGGGGGGGGGGGGGGGGGGGGGGAGGGGGGAATGAGGTGTGAAGTCTGCTCACCTGGTTGGGAGTAGGCAAGCAGCAGGAGTAAGGCACAGAGCAGCGCTCCCGGCTGGGGTTATCTTCTGAACAGTTGAAGTACATGTTCTGGGACCAGTCCTTGTAGGAAATCCCTCCACAGCAGCTGAACTGCAACAAAGCCCATCACAGAGGTTAAGAATCACCCACACTCACAATGAGGTGATCAGGAGAATTCTCAGAACAGCCAAAAGTCCATGGCAAGCTTCCACTTGTAAGGACAGGTTGTGTTTAACACAACCTTGAAACATGAGCCCAAGTTTCTCAATGGCCTTCAGGTGAAGAAGTTTTACACTTTAAGCTATGAGTTTCTTGAGGGCAGTTTCTGGTTTTGAAGTTCTGAATAGCACAGAGCCTGGCAAAAGGAGGTGTCCAAAAACGCTGATGGAAATAAAAGGCTCAGTGCTGCAAACATTTGTGTTAATGCAGAGAAGACACAAGGGGAGGACCTGCAATATTGTGGGCCCATAATTACTCCATGAAAGCGAGTAGGACTAGGTCAGTGTCTGTTATGCCAAGGGAAGGGGAACTCAACACTGGTCTCAGAAGCACTTTTATTTAAAATGTAGCTTTGGATTCATAGCAGTATTATTCACAATAGCCAAAAGTTGGAACTGACTCAAGTGTGCATCAAAAGATGAATGGATTATCAACATATGGTATATACATACAATGAAATATTGTTGAGCCTTAAAAAGGAAGGGAATTTTGACACATCCTACAATATGGATGAATATTGAAGACATTATACTAAGTGAAATAAGCCAGTCACAAAAGAACAAACACTGTGTGATTCCACTTATAAGAAGTACTAGAGTTGTCAAATTCACAGAAACAAAAAGTAGAATGGTAGTTGCCAGAAACTGGGGAAGGAGGAAATGGGGAGTTATTGCTTAATGGGTATAGAATTTCAGTTGGGGAAGATGAAAACATTCTGGAGGTAGATGGTAATGATGGTTTACAAAGTGACTGTACTTAGAGTCACAGATCAGTACACTTAAAAATAGAGTCACAGATCAGTACACTTAAAAATGGTTAAAATGGTAAATTTTATGTTATGTATATTTTATCACAATTAAAAAAATTTAATTTCTGAATAAAAGATATTAAAAAATCTTCCCAGTTCTTCATCACCCCCATAAGCAACCTCTTATAATAGTTTCTTACATATCCTTTCAGATTCCTTTTGCAAATATGAATACATGTTCTTTCCTCCCTTTTGTTTTACACAAGTGGTAGATTACTATATATTCTGTTCTATGCCCTTAAAAATACTTTTAAAGCACCCTGCATGTATTTCTTTTTCCAACCCCCCTCCCAGAATCCATTACTCTGGCAGGTAATGAAGAGGCCCACAGGCCTGGAGGGTAAGGCCTCTCCTGGAAAGGCACTTTTGCTCACAGCCTCCCGGACCACTAGCTGCCCACCCCCACCTCTTAGCCCATACCTCCTTCTGGCCAAAATCAATGAGGTTCTGTAGGTCCAAGTCATCTCGGTAGTGCACAATGGCATTATTGATGATCTCACTCACTTTCCCTCGTGCCTGCCAGAGACAGAAGTAGGGAGTAAGAACACAGAACTAGACCCTCACCTGCTCCTCCCTGCAGAAATAACAGCAGACGGCAGTCATCCTTGTTTAAGTTAGCCTTGAAATCAGAACCAGGTCCTTCCATCAGAACTAGTGATGGAAGAGAGCCAGTTCTGAAGCCCATCCATCCTTAGGCCCTCAGGCACCAGTGAACCTTCAAAGAGCCACATTTCATGATAATAAAATATTTATCTACTTCTGATGCTATTACCACAAAATACTTGCTGATTGATTCAAAGCAGAGAAACTTTTTTTATTTTTTTAGTAGAAAAAGACTTACTAAGCTGATGCACTGACCTCTAGTGGACATAAGAGAATTACATCTCTTTAGACTCAAAACATCCACATTTATCATTCTAAGAGTTTACTAAGCTAGAAGGACTAGGACAATCTGAATGAATACAGTGGCTCTCAACTTCATAGTTCCTACCAAGATCTCTTCCTTCTTGCTCCACTACTTTTCCCAAAACATCTTCTCCATAATCCTATACTGTCCTCTACAATCATTTGCCCTTGGGAAAGGAATTTTGGTCCTTAATGAAAGGAACTATCACCGAATGACAGATCACGCCCAGATGTGGTAAGCACCGTTCAGAATCTTGTTTAGTTTGCTCCTTCCTTCCTACTATTTATTCCAATAGACATTTCCCCCCCAAAAGAAGTAAAAGGCTCTTCATGTTGTCTGTGGTCCAATAATTTGCCATTAAAGTTTGAAGATTATTTTGACTTTGTGTTCATAGAACTTACTTCCCTGTTAGCCTCTCAGATGATCAGAGGGGAACAATCTTAAAGTCCTCTTTAAATATGGTGACTGTAAAGGCTATTCATTGATCCCTAAGGAGGAACTTTCAAAGGCTGGTACTTCTTGGTGCTGGGTTAGTTAAGCAGGCTAACCCCAGGCAGAAACTTTCCCTTCCTCTTCTGGCTCGCACCTGAGAAGGCCCTCGGCTCCCAACTCTACCTTGTCTGAGAAGACGAAGCCCAGGACCCCAGCAGCCAGCTGCAGCAGGAACACGATGGTGAGGCAGAGTGAGAACTGTGGGGAGGGGGCAGGAAAAGGCAATAGTCTGTTACCACGTTGGGCAGCAGCCCCTCCCAGGGCCATGGGAAGTACTGAGGGACCCCAGGGTACTTCTCCCAGATGACCCCCCCCCCCACACCCGGTAAAGGGGTCACCTGGGTTGAACTCTACAGTGAGGAGTGGACAGCACCGGCCTTGGGGGTAGGGTGGGACAGAGGAAATGGAAAGGCTGTAGGAATGGCACTGGGAGGCGGAGAGGCACAGGGAGAAGGGGGCCCAGGTCTTTCTGGTGGGGCCGCTGAGCACTCACCGTCTGCAGGAGGCAGATGTTCTCGCGGAGGGATCCGATACAGCCACAGAAGGTGAGCAGAAACATGAGGATGCCCACCACGATCAGCAGGATGGCTGGGTCCACAGCCAGGGCCAACGCTGCCTCTGGGAGAAGGGGCTGTTTCTCAGTTTGAGCCTGGTGCCGACTCAGGGTGGCACCCAGGAAGGGTTGGGGGTGCCCCCCCAAATGTTCTCCTCCCTAGTGGGGGGGGGGGTGTCTAGTGTAAGTGGGTGAAGGTTATGGGGAGGCAGTACTTCCCTCTCGGGGGAGAACAAAAAGGGCCCAGCAGGGCTGTGGCCTTTGAGTTGAGGAACTAACAAAGTAAGAGCCTTTATTCCTTGGCTCAAGAGAGGAGTGACCACTTTCGCTCCAGAAAAGAATTGGGATGGTATTGGGCTTGCCAGCTTTGCTGATCATTTCTCGGAGATTTTGTGCACTGGAATAGGAATGGAGGTTGAGTTACTCCAGGACAGAGTGAGGGAGGGGCTGAAGCCTCTGATTACCGTGTTCCCAGAGGCCTACCTTCTTTCCTAGACATTTCCTAAGCCTGAAAGGCAGGTATATTTGCAAGGTTCATGGGAACTCTGGGAAATCCAGGTGAACTGACGTGAGAACAAGCTGCCAAGATTTGGCTAGAGTAGCTGTGGGCAATCTACAGCCCGCAGGCTGGATCCGGCCCATTTGGCTGTTCTATCCGGCCCACGGAGCCGAAAGAGCAGAGGGTTCTCTTGCTCTCCCCTCCGCTCCTTCACCAGCAGCCCAAGATGAGAGTGCCAGCATGGTCAGGTTGCTTTTGTTCCGGCCCTCCGGTCCAGTTTAAGAACCCATTGTGGCCCTCGAGGCAAAAAGTTTGCCCACCCCTGGGCTAGAGGGTGGTTGCTCCATATCTTACATGGGAAGGCGTGGTACAGGGCTGAAGGAGACAGGAGGGAAGAGCCCCGGCAGGAGTCGTAGGGAGACAGGGGGGGACCTATAGCTCACCTGCGTGCTTCATCAGCCGAGCATAGACGCCTATGGACACCATCACCATGGAAATCACCTGTGGAGATAAGGGACCAGCTAGCCTCTGGGATTTTGGAAACCAGCCGCCTGACCACCATTGGGTAACCTTAAAGGAGAATAGGAGGTCTTTCCCAGGACCCAGAGATAAGCATCCTTCTCCTCCCCAGAGATACAGTTGATAGTTGATAGCGCATTATCTTCATGAAAAGCTTTTACCAATATTATCCCATCCATCCTCACAACACAGTTATCTTGTGAGGCCGCTGTTATCCCCATTTTACAGATGAGGAAATTACAGCCTACAAGGTTAAGAACGGTGGCTAAGAACTTGGGCTTCAGAATGACTCAGACCTGGGTCCATGCCGGACAAACCTGGAGCCTCGGTTTCCATGTCTAAAGGTGGGAACTAAAAACAACTACATTTTTAAAAAGTAGATGGAAATGAAACAAGATAATGTATGGAAAGTATGCACCACGATGCCTGACAATAAACTGGCATCACTAAGTTCACTAAGTTGCCCTGGGTCACACGGAAGCTCCAGGAAGTTCGGAATTCTAACCCGGCTACATCAAAGGGCAGGCCTTCAAGTCAAAGCAGGACAAGTAGATACTCCCAGCTCTCCGGCTTTCTTGAAGGTCAATATGATGTCAAATTCAAGAATTAAAGCGCATACCACAGTGAAAGAATGCGTGCATGAATGTGTGGGTGTAAGAACAGCAGAACTCCCGTGGCTAAAGATCTCTCTGAACCCCCGATTACAGTGTGGAGGAACGGAGGGGTGTAAGCCTCTCAGACTTCCCGACTGCCCTGAGGGAACAACCAACCCCTCAGAGACAACCAGGGGTCCTCAAAGGGATCTTCCTGCCACCCACTAAGGCCTCCAGGAGAGCAGGGCTGCCCAGTTTGCCCATCCTTAGGCTGGCTGCCCTTTCTTTGTCCCCGGGCTGGTGGCGCTAAGCAGCCGCTGGCTGTCACCATGGCAATAGCTGGGGCCACGCTCCGGCTGGAGAGAGTTCTCAGAGCAGGGTCTTGGCCAACTCAGTCGGGGATATGGCTGGCTAGACACCACTGTCCTACAAGACAGAGACCAGCTGGAAAGAGCCATCTCGGGGCTTTCGTGGGACAAGGGAATTGGACTCCTATAGCAGGTAACGGGGTCAGACTAATCCCCCCACAGAAAGACATTTTTCCCTCAGGGACCTCTACCATCTGGTGTGTTCAGCAGTAAAAGGGAAACCCTTATCCACAACCATGTCTTCCAGCTCCCTCTCCTTCCTCGCAACCGTCTGACACTGCCTCTGACTTTGGGCCAGATACGCTATCATCTGGCCCTCACCCGCTTTGCCCAGGGAGTGGCTTGTAGAGCTGAGGGTGGGGCTGGAGGTGCCAACTTGCTTCTTGTCCTAAGCACAACCAGGCTCAGGGAGCAATAGGGTGAGGGGGCGGCAAGAAAACCCGACGACAGAGATGCGGTCACTCCCCTCCCCCCAGCCCAGAGGCACAGCCCTTTGCCAGAGTGATGGAGCATCTCTGCTTGCTCTTTTTTAAATATATATTTTATTGATTTTTTACAGAGAAGAAGAGAGAGGGATGGAGAGTTAGAAACATCGATGAGAGAGAATCACCGGTCAGCTGCCTCCTGCACACCCCCTACTGGGGATGTGCCCGCAACCAAAGTACATGCCCTTGACCGGAATCGAATCTGGGACCTTTCAATCCGCAGGCCGACGCTCTACCCACTGAGCCAAACCGGTTTCGGCTCTGCTTGCTCTTTAAAACACCACAGGCAATTACACTTCTGAATATCACTTTACTGGATCATTTAAAAATACGTATCTGCTCTTTATTTCTGTTGCTCTCAGGTGCCTCGCTGTTTTTTTTCACATGTTAAATTTTCACAAGAGCGTATAACTTTCCACAAAGATGATCTCTAATTAAACCTTGACACAGCTAAAACAAGAAAGGGAAAGCAAGAGCCGCCATGTATCACAGGGTGACTTAATTCCAGGCATCCCTGTAGCTATGGCAGTTTTTCTGTCTCTATGGGTGGTAGACAGAATAGAGTCCCCCCCCCCCCCCAAAGATGTCCTGTACTAATTCCCAGGACCTGTGAATGTTACCTTATGTGGCAAGAGGGGCTTTGCAAATGTGATTCAGTTAAGGCTCTTGAGATGGAGAGATTATCCGGGTGGGCCCACTATTACCACCAGGGACCTTAAAGAGGGAGGCAAGAGGGCCAGTGTCAGAGCAGATATGTGTGACGATGGAAACAGAGGTTGGAGTGACGGGGTGCCGTGAACCAAGGAACTGGATTATCCTGTAGAGCCTCCAGGAAAAACAACCATCCCTGCCAGCACCTTGATTTTAGGCCAGGGAGAGCTTTTGTGGACTTCTGAGCTCCAGGACTATAAGAAAATTAATTTGTGTTGTAAGTTTGTGGTAATTTTTTTACAGCAGCAATAGGAAAGCTAATACACTATCCAAACCCAGTTCATCAGGTGTTATGTACAAGGTACTCTGAGGACTGCAAAGATGTGGCACTGACCCTTAAGGAGATGCATGTGTTATCTGGGAGAGGGGCAAGGGCCTCTATAGCTGAAAGCAGTGCTTCTCAACCCGGCCTGCCATTAGAATGGGGTGGGGGAAGGAGAACTTTTAAAAACCCCTGATGCTTAAGCTATACCCCAAAACAAGGATATCTGAACCTCTGGCCCTGGAACCTGGGCAACAGTAGTTCTGACTGTATTCTAGGTGATTCCAATGTGTAGCCAAGTTTGAGAACCACAGCCTAAAACACACTCTGCCAGGGATCTAGAGCAGCAGCCGCAAGCTATAGTACAATCAAGATGAAGGCTTTAATATTATCATTAATATTTAATATGATTATGAATGATACCACGAATGCTGGTGCTCACCAGCTAACTCTAAAATCCTGCATTTCGGTCATCGATCTGCCTCTTTCTCCTGGAGTCACAAGTTGCCCTTTCACACTTCTATTCCTGCCCACATCTCCCACCTTCAAGTCTTTAAAGCTCCAAAATAGTGCTGCTGTTGTTAATAGCGGAGCATTTAAAAACTGAATGGAACCTTAGAAATGAGTTCTGCCACTCATCTCTTTTTTACAGATGAGGCAGAAAGAGCAAAGTAAGCCGAAACCGGTTTGGCTCAATGGTAGAGCGTCAGTCTGCGGACTGAAGGGTCCCGGGTTCGATTCCGGTCAAGGGCATGTACATTGGTTGCGGGCTCATCCCCGGTAGGGGGTGTGCAGGAGGCAGCTGGTCGATGTTTCTCTCTCATCGACGTTTCTAGCTCTCTATCTCTCTCTGTTCCTCTCTGTAAAATATCAATAAAATATATATATTATATATATAATTTTTTTTTTAAAGAGCAAAGTGGTACTTGACCAAGTGCATATGGGTGCAGTGGTAACATCTGGACTAAATCCAATTTCCAAACTCAGTTTGGTTCTCTTTCCACCATATCAGCCTTTGCCACAAAACCCGTAGAACACCCCACAGTATCACCGATGACCGCCTTTCATGATAAAGATGGAGATAAAGACACTTCTTATCTTAGAGCGGCTTTTCATATTCTGGCTAGAATCAAATCTCGCTGGAAACTTTAAAAAACTAGACATAGTTTTTAAAATAGCTGAGTCCAGCAAAAGGCATGCTCCTAAAGAGTTGTCAGTCAAATTATGTAAAATAATGTGCATGCACCGGTACCTTTATCCATAGGTGGGGTGAGTAATCAACTAAAAATGAAAATAGCCATCCCCCGGGCTCCGTGGAAAGTGGCTGATTCTAGAACTGGGGCAGGAAATATACAAGATAAGCCTGGAGTTTCTTGTAATAACAGGAAATAAGGAAAAGCTCCAAAACAAGCAAAACCAAAACCACACACTGATGTGGGTATGACAACGGAACATCAAAATAAGGAAGTGTGGAATTATTACCTCAAATATAAAATAAATGGCCATGAGTTCACACTGATATAAATGACTTAATGAATAAGTAAATGAAGGAGAAAAGACAAATCTCCCATGCAGAGTTCCAAATAATTTATGTAGGTACTGTTCTCTTGAGGAGGCAGAGTGTAACTCCCCAATCGTAAGTGTGGGCTGCTGCACATAGTAACTTCCTTCCAAAGAGTACAGTGTGGGAAAAGGTGTGGGGGTGGGGGAGGGAGGCTAATTTACAGTGGAGAACCCTGACAAACATACCTCAGCCAAGTGATCAAGGTCAACATCGACAGAGAAGAATCACTGGTGTATGATATGATGTGATGGAAATGGCACTGCACCTCTGTGGTCTACCTCCCCAAACCTCATTACTCCAACATAATCAGGAGAAAGACATCAGGCAAGTTCCAAGAGAGGGATATTTCTGCAAATTCTGCAAAGCATCTGACCAGTATTCCTCAGAACTGTCCAAGTCATCAAAACCAAGGAAGATCTGAAAAACTGTAACTAAATATAAAAATATATATCTAGCCAAAACCTCAGTGGATAGAGCGTCGACCTGCGGACTGAAAGGTCGCAGGTTCGATTCCGGTCAAGGGCATGTACCTTGGTTGCGAGCACATCCCCAGGAGGGGGTGTGCAGGAGGCAGCTGATCTATGTTTCTAATTCTCTATCCCTATCCCTTCCTCTCTGTAACAAAGCAATAAAATATATTTTTTACTAAATAAATAAATATACCTTAAAAATAGCCACCCTCCATTTATTAGTGTTGTAAATCCTCATTTTTTATATCAGATTTTCTTAAACTGGGATTCTCTTGCATGCAATCACCAAAATGTAAAGCAGCAGATCTTAAAACTGTTCAGGTAGCAGAGCACTGGGAAGCTACAGTGCTCTGCTGGTATTGCCTACTAGAAGCCCGGTGCACAAAATTTATGCACGGGGGGGGGCGAGGGGAAGGGGTCCCTCAGCCCAGCCTTGCAGTCTGGGACCCCTCGGGGGCCGTCTGCCTGCTCACCGCTCCTTACCTCTCGGCTTGCTGCTCCTTAGCACTGCTGCAGAGGCAGGAGAGGCTCACACCCCACCGCTGCTGCACTTGCCAGCTATGAGCCTGGCTTCTAGCTGAGTGGACCTCCTCCTGTGGAGCACACTGACCACCAGGGGGCAGCTCTTTCACTGAGCGTCTGCCCCCTGGTGGTCAGTGTACATCCTAGTGAGCGGTTGTTCGGCTGTAAAGGTCGCTTAAGGCTTTTATTATATAGATTCAATTTTGATATGTTAAACTTTCTCTTAAGCGTTAATTTAGCTATTACTATTATCTAATTTACAGTCCATATTTATGTTTTTCACTTATCCTGATAATGTCCTTTTAACTATTTTCTTCTTTTTCAGATTCAGAGCCAATTAAGGATCATGCGTTTAGTGATCAAGTCCCCTTTACCCTGAAACAGTTTTGCAGCTTTCCCCCTTTACTTTGTTTTAAAGATACTGACTCTTTTAAAAGTTGTGGTAAGCCGAAACCGGTTTGGCTCAGTGGTAGAGCGTCGGTCTGCGGACTGAAAGGTCCCGGGTTAGATTCCGGTCAAGGGCATGTACCTTGGTTGCGGGCACATCTCCAGTGGGGGGTGTGCAAGAGGCAGCTGGTCGATGTTTCTCTCTCATCGACATTTCTAGCTCTCTATTTATCTCCCTTCCTCTCTGTAAAATATCAATAAAATATATATTTTTTAAAATAAAAGTTGTGGTAAAATACAGATAACACAAAAATTAACCATTTTAAAGTGTACAGGTCAGTGGCCTTACATACATTCACATTTCTGTTCAACCATCACCATTATCAGGTTCCAGGACTTTTCATCACCCCAAGTAGAAACCCTGTACCCATTAAACAGTCACCATTCCCTCCACTTTTCCAACTCCTGGCACCACCAACTGGTTTTCTGTGTCTAAGGTTTTGCCTATTTTGCACATTTCCTATAAATGGAATCATACAATATGTGGCTCTTTATGTCTGCTTTCTTTCACATAGCCTAATGTTTTCAAGGTTCATTCATGTTACAGAATGTATCAGTACTTCATGCTTTTTTTAAAAAATATATTTTTAGTTGATTTTTTTACAGAGAGGAAGAGAGAGGGATAGAGAATTAGAAACATCGATGAGAGAGAAACATCAATCAGCTGCCTCTTGCACACTACTGAGGATGTGCCCACAACCAAGGTACATGCCCCTGACCGGAATAGAACCTGGGACCTTTCAGTCGGCAGGCCGACACTCTATCCACTGAACCAAACCGGTTTCGGCAGTACTTCATGCTTTTGATGTCCTAGTAATATTCTATCATATGGATTTAACACAATTTGTTTATCCATTCACCCACTGATGAACATTTAGGTTTTGTTTGTTTTTCCCACCTCTTGGCTACTGTGAATAGTGTTGCCATGGATATCTGTCTACAAATTTTTTGTTTGAATACCTGTTTTCAATTCTTTTGGATACACACCAAGGATTGGAACTGCCAGGCCATAGGAATGGGATTGCCAGGTCATATGATAATTCTATGTTTAATTTTTTGAAGAATTGCCAAACTGTTTTTCCACGGTGGCTGTACAATTTCACAGGCCCACCAGCAATGTATGAGGGTTCCAGATTCTCTATATCATTGCTAACCCTTGTTCTGCCGTTTTTTGTTGCTGTTGTTAATCCTCACCCAAGGACATATTTTTCCATTGATTTTTAGGGAGAGTGGAAGAGAGAGGGAAAGACAGAGAGAAGCATTGATGTGAGAGAGATACATCGATTGGTTGCCTCCTGCTCCCACCCTGACCCGGAGCCAGGGATTGAGCCTGCAACCAAGGTACATGCCCTTGATCAGAATCGAACCTGGGACCCTTCAGTCCATGGGCCGATGCTCTATCCACTTAGCCAAACCAGCTAGGGTGACACTGACATTTTCTATAAGTCCAGGCCTGTTGTTTGGCAGAATGTCCCTCAATTTGGATTTATCTGATCGTTTCCTCACAAATCGAATCAGATGACACATTTTTTTACAAGAATATGACAGGAATAATGTGTCCTCAGTGTGTCATGTGAGGAAGCACAACACAATTTCTATCATAGAAATAAGGAATGATCTACTAAGAGATGATGTGGATGTTAAACATATCCTGCATCCCATAAAATAATAATATAGGCACTACTCTAACTAGTTTTCTATTTTCTAAAATATTTGGTTGCTATTTGTCTTCTTTCCTTTGCCAATGGCTAGTACTAGCCAGTAGCAGATACTAATGTTCATGGGAGAGAAAAAAAAATTATCTCCATTATCTTGCTTCCTTCATCCCTTTCCCAACAAATTGGGAAAAGATGGCCACAATTTGGTGTTTGTGAGAAACAGCCTTATCCCAGCCTCCAGGACACTAATCCAGGGCCATCAGAGGAAGGCTATAGGGGCCTCAAGGACCAGAAGACCTTCGGGAAGAAGCCGGGACTGCAGCCGTGGGATCTAGGCAGCTGCTGAGGCAGCGGGAAAAGGATCCAGGCAGCCACCACAGCTGCAAAGGCCAACTCTTGCATGAATTTCCTGTATCAGGCCTATAGTAACATATAAAGACATCATTTAAAAATATTTTTTTTATTGACTTTTTTTAGAGGAAGAGAGAGGGATAGAGAGTCAGAAACATCGATGAGAGAGAATCATCAATCAGCTGCCTCTTGCACACCCCCTACTGGGGATGTGCCCGCAACCAAGGTACCGTATTTGCCGGCGTATAAGACGATTTTTTGGCCCTGAAAAATACGTATTTGCGGGTGTATAAGAGACTGGGCGTATAAGACAACCCCCTAACATTTACACTCAAAATACAGAGTTTGTTATATACTCGCCGTATAAGACTACCCCCCACTTGGAGGCATATTTTTTCAGGGCCAAAAAATCGTCTTATACGCCGGCAAATACGGTACATGCCCTTGACCGGAATCGAACCTGTCCGCAGGCAGATGCTCTATCCACTGAGCCAAACCGGTTTTGGCTAAAGACATCATTAATTATCATCTCGCTCTGGTTAATAGTAGGGAGTTCAAGACTGAAGGAAGCCAGGCTCTATCTCCATCTACTTGCCACTTGTCAGGAGAAGCACACATTCTCGCTCTTCAAGTTTACCCTCAACAGGTGACTTCTAGGAGCTATTTCTTTCTTTAAAATTTTTTTAAAATTGATTTCAGAGAAAAAGGGAGAAGGAGAGGGAGAGATGAAAACATCAATTATTAATTGGCTGTCTTCTACACACCCTGCATTGGGGATCAAGCCTGCAGCCTGGGTATGTGCCCTGACAGGGAATTGATTTGCTACCTCCTGGTTCATAGTTCAGCACTCAACAACAACTGAACCATACTGGCCAGCTGGACTCTAGGAGCTATTTCTAACACAATAGTAGTGGACTAGACATAGGTCTAAAGCAGGGGTGGGCAAACTTTTTGACTTGAGGGCCACAATGGGTTCTTAAACTGGACTGGAGGGCCAGAACAAAGGCATGGATGGAGTGTTTGTGTGAACTAATATAAATTCAAAGTAAACATCATTACATAAAAGAGTACGGTCTTTTTTTATTTTTTATTTCAATAGTTTAGAACAGCCGAATGGGCCGGATCCGGCCCATGGGCCGTAGCTTGCCCACGGCTGGTCTAAACACTTTAAATCACTCCTAGAGGCCTAGTGCACAAAATTCATGCACTTAGCCAGTGGGGGAGGGGGTTGTCCCCTCAGCCCAGCCTGCACCCTCTTGCAGTCCGGGAGCACTTGGGGGATGTCTGACTGCTGACTTAGGCAGAGAGCAGGCCTAAGCTGGCAGTTGGACATCCTTAGCGCTGCTGTGGAGGCGGGAGAGGCTCCTGCCACTGCCACTGTGCTCACCAGCCCTGAGCCCAACTTCTGGCTGAGCGGTGCTCCCTCTGTGGGAGCACACTGACTACCAGGGGGCAGCTCCTGCATTGAGCGTCTCCCCCCTGGTGGTCAGTGTGCATCACAGTGATCGGTCCTTCTGCCATTTGGTCGATTTGCATATTAGTCTTTTATTATATAGGATTTCATTGCATTTTGACCACTACCCAAAGAAAGTGTTAGTATCTCCATTTTATAGAACTGATGTTGGGAGAATTCAAGTAACTTTCCCTGGTTCACTCAGTTAGCGAGTGGCTGAAGTGGGTCTGAACCTAGGTCCTCATGACCTCAGCCACGTGGCTGCCTTCCTCTCTCTGCCTCACAGCAGCCTCAGGACCAGTGCATTCACCATGGGACATATGAGGTGGGAAGAAGCTGCCTACAGTTCTTCTCAGGGAGCAGCTGGTAATCTCCAAACTGGGTAGGGCTCAGGCAAGGGGAAGGAAGATAGCGCCAGGAAGTGATGGTGCCAGCAGGGGAAGTCCCTGGAACAGTGCCCCAAAAGGAGAAGACACAGCATCCATCACCACACAGGGCCCCCCAGTCCCCGAGAGAAAGCCCTGTCTTCCACATTCTAGTCTGGTCTGTGTGAAGTGGGTGCATCTGTTCCAGGGTCCTCTCCTCTTCCTTGAAATGTCTTCCCCTCTTCTTTTGAAGGTGATGGTGGAGGACAGCTGATATTAGAATGATTCCCTTTGTAGGAATCAAAATCCTGTTCCTCCCAACATCCCTGTGGGTCTGCACTCCGGTTTCTTAGTCCTTTCTGTCCTCATTTTGGATGACATGAAGGAAATCCCAGCCTGCTAGAGCTAAAGCTGGGCTCAGGATCTGCACACACTGGTCCCTCTGTGGCCAGCCCAGCACTGCTGTTCCTGGTTTCTGAGGTGGCAACTCTCCGTGTGAAAATGGCTTTTGGCTTTCTGAATTAGGGCTCTTTCCCCTCCAATGTCTAGGGCCAACCCTTTAGCTTACTTAAGCCATGGCTGGTTTCAGTTTTCCAAGTTTACAAACGAGTAAGGGAAGTCCACAAGGGCTCACAGTAGCCTAAATACTCAAACTCGTGGCCCTGGGGTGACCAGCCTGATGCATAGCCTGCTATGGAGACCCTGAGAGGGGCTATATGTTTTCTTTTATTTTTATTTTTTCAAACACGGCTCAAAGTTTATAATTTCCGACTTGGATGAGGCAAAGAGAGCTATTAGGGTAGTTAAGAAGGTATGCATGTGACTTGACAGCAAAGAGTATGGTTCTTGTCTTCTTTTTTGGTGGTTTTATTTTTTTAATATATATTTTATTGATTTTTTACAGAGAGGAAGAGAGAGGGATAGAGAGTTAGAAACATCGATGAGAGAGAATCATTGACCAGCTGCCTCTTGCACATCCCCTACTGGGCATGTGCCCGCAACCAAGGTACATGCCTTTGACTGGAATTGAACCAGGGACCTTTCAGTCCGCAGGCCAATGCTCTATCCACTGAGCCAAACCAGTTTTGACCTTTTTTGGTGGTTTAAAAAAATATTTATTGGGGTGACATTGGTTAATAAAATTATATAGGTTTCAGGTATATAATTCTATAATACAGTGTGTGTGCATTGTCTTGTGTGTTTACCACCCAAAGTCAAGTCTTCTTCCATCGCCATTTACCCTCTTATACCTCCTCCCTGCCCCTTTCCCTCTGATAATCACTATACTGTTGTCTGTGTCTATGAGGTTTTATTATTTTATGTTTTTAAAAATAAAAAGAATGTGACTACTTCACTTATTGCAGCCTGCTTAATCTATGGGGAAGAGAGGGGATGGGCTCTACTTCCTAGTGTCTTTAGGGGGGTGTGAGTGTGTGTGTGTGTGTGTGTGTGTGTGTGTGTGTGACTGAGTGTGTGACTGAGTGTGTGTGTGTGTGTGTGAGTGTGTGTGTGTGTGTGTGTGTGTGTGTGTGTGTGTATTGGTCCGGGAAGGGACCCATGCCATTCAGGAGGGTCTTTTGCCATGCTTGATGCCTGGTCATTTCCTCATGGCTTCTGAGTCAGATTATGACAGATGGTGCTGCGATGTGTGGGACATTCTGAGTGCCCCGGAGACTCCAATACTGTGGTCCTGAACAAGAAAGTGAATTCCTTGAAGAAAATACTTCATCAGAGGCCTTCATCAGCCTAGGGGGAACCTCAATGGGGGTCCATGTGTGCTGTATTGGAAGTAAAAAAAAAAAATCCATGGGCTACAGATTGTAATTATACCTGGCCCTGAGGGAGGGGGTGGCTGTCATTTTTTCAGACCTGGCTTGAGGGGGCCACAGGACCCACTGCAAAGGCGAGCACAGCTGGATAACCCCTAGCAGGAATGCTTAAGGACTTAACGTTGTGATGCATACGGACAGACTAATGTCCATGAGAGAGGAAGGAAGGGCATGTCCACCCTGTAGGGTCTGCTCTCTCACTTGCCATCCAGTAAACATTCAATAAATACCCACTCTTTGCCAAACACAGCTGGGCACTGAGAATACAGAAGTTAATCCATTCTCAGGAGCCTGAAGGCCAGAGGAGAATAAACAAACACATAAGTGCAGCGCAGATAAGGGGACTGACAATCAAAGTTCGTACAAGGTGCCGCGGAGCCCTGAGGCATGGGCACCAAGGAGGTCTGGGCTGAGGCACGAGCTGGAGGTCTGAGCCTCTGGATTCTGCCTGACTCAAAAGCTACCCCAACTGTTACCCCAAGTGGGAAAAGGACCAACAAGAAAGGAGGTGGCTGCTGTGGGCAGTGCTGATAATGTCCCCACTAACGTGTGCCCAAGGCTGATAAAGCACGTACCGCCCCACTGTCTTCCCTCTGCACAGAGCTGTCCACGTATTGGTGAGGAAAGGCAGCTGTTCCTCTTTGTTGTTGTTAATCCTCACCTGAGTATATTTTTCCATTGATTTTTAGAGAGAGTGGAAATGGGGGGGCGGGGAGAGGGGAGCTCAATTGGTTGCCTCCTACACACATCCTGACCGGTCCCGGGGATCGAACCTGCAACCCAGGTACATGCCCTTGACCGGGAATCGAACCTGCAACTCTTTGGTTATCGTGGGCTTACACTCTAACCACTGAAAAACACTGGCCAGGGCAAGGTAACTATTTTTTTTTTTTACTGAAATATTTAAATATAACTTTTGGTATCTTGGGACAACTACTCTAAGCCATGGGATCCCAGTGATTCTGGGGAGAAAAATCAGAACTCCCAGGCAAAAAGGAAAGTGAGGTTTAAAATGGAAAGAGGAGCCATTGGTCCTGGTGCCAGAGGAGCTTTTCGAGTCAGGCTCCAAATCCCGCCACGGGCAGGGCTCCTAAGCAGCAGCAGAGGTAACCCTGCCACCACTGCCACCACTGCCATCGCTGCCACCGCTGCCACCACTGCCATCGCTGCCACCGCTGCCACCACTGCCACCGCTGCCACCACTGCCACCACTGCCACCACTGCCACCTCTGCCACCACTGCCACCACTGCCACCTCTGCCGCCGCTGCCGCCACTGCCACCGCTGCCACCACTGCCACCACTGCCACCACTGCCACCTCTGCCACCACTGCCACCGCTGCCACCACTGCCACCGCTGCCACCGCTGCCACCGCTGCCACCTCTGCTACCACTGCCACCTCTGCCACCACTGCCACCTCTGCCACCACTGCCACCACTGCCACCGCTGCCACCTCTGCCACCACTGCCACCACTGCCACCGCTGCCACCACTGCCACCGCTGCCACCACTGCCACCGCTGCCACCGCTGCCACCGCTGCCACCTCTGCTACCACTGCCACCTCTGCCACCACTGCCACCTCTGCCACCACTGCCACCACTGCCACCGCTGCCACCTCTGCCACCGCTGCCACCACTGCCACCACTGCCACCACTGCCACCACTGCCACCACCGAGCATGAGCACAGACGATGCCGGCCACCTTCCCAGTGTATTCCAGGCCCAGACACAAACATCATCCCTGCGCAGCTCCCGGAACACTCTGCCTGGAAAAAGAGTGGGTGGACAGTCCCAACCACTGGGGCTCCTGGACAGAGAAGGGGATTTGATTGGGGTGATGGAAGTCTGCAACAAAGAAAACCCAGGAACCAGTCCCCGGAGGGGGGTGGGAAGAAAGGTGACCCTGATCTGCAGAAGCCGCGCTTCATCCCCAGCTGCGCTTGTGTGGAATGAAACTGCAGCTCTGGGCCCGGGGGAGAACCGAGACTCAGGAACATCCACCAACAAGGGCTGTCCCGGGGAAGGTCGATGTCCCAGGGATACCAGGACCCAAGAGAGATGGATCCTTAGAACCAGCCCCAAGTCTTGAAGGACTAAAACAGTCCCCAAAGTGATGCATTCCTCTTTAAATAGTTCACAGAAGCAGAAAAATGTTCTCTTTTGGAGTACAAAGATGGACAGAGAGACAGAGAGACTGGCTTCGGGTCACACAGTAAGTTGGTGCCAGAAAGAAACTCATCCTTCACTGTGTGGTATTTCTAGAGCCTTTGGCTGGTATGAGCCTAAAGGAGAACCAAGAAGGGGCTCTTCTCTAGTCTGGGGGTGTGCCAGCTTGGCTAGCCAGGCCCTCTGGCCTCGGGTGAAGCACCTTTACCAAGGCAGATGGGTCCACGGAGCCAAGCCCTCTCCCTGCCTGCAGCCTCCCCAAGTCACGGGTCTGGTGAAAGCGGGTGGGATGGAGTGGGGAAGCCCAAGAAAATGACCATGAACACAAGTGCAACAGATGCCCCCAGCTGTTGCTGCCACTGGGGGGCACAGATAAGGGTGAGGTGCCAAAGGCGCCGAAGGAGATGCAGTCTTGGCTGAGAGAGGAAGTCAGCCTGAGGACCTGAGGCCCCGCCATGTTAGTGCCGGCACTGAGGACAGTGTGTCGTCCTTGAGGATGGCGTGCCCATGGCCTGGCACACTCGGTGACAACGCAGGAGGGCTCTTCGGGACTTGCCCTTAGGTGGGGAGTTCCCTTTAGGATATCCCCAAGCCCCGGCAGAGGGGTGGTGAGATTTTCTCTCATTCTCTTCCACTCTGCAGTTGAAGCAGAACCCAGCCTGAGTTGTCTGGTTGGCTACTAACACGGCTGACGCTCTAGTTACAGTAGCAGCCATCCGGGCCAAGAACTTCCCCTGGAGGCGCTGTGGTCGAGCAGAAAAGTTGTCAGGTCAAGCCTACTAACCCGTTGTTGGACCCTGGATAAAACAATGACCACCTCCGTGCTTTAGCCTTCTCGCATATAAAATGCGGTGCTGGACGTGACTTGGGGAGGCTGCAGCCGGGGAGAGGGCTTGGCTCCATGGACCCAAGTTCTAATCCTCCCCCGCCCCCCACCCCAGTTCTAAAACTGAGAATGTGTTAAGAGCTCAAACTTCATTCTCCCCAGTGCAATGGCTGAGGATGAGCTGTCACCCCCTCTCTCCAGGATCGCTCTCATTTGTCCCTACAGGCTAGCACCTATGTGCTCCTGTGCCTGCGCTTCACACCACAGCCCCTGTGGAGCCTTTGCAACAACTGGCTCAGATGCCCGGTCTGCTCTCTCTCCTCAGAAACATAATTACTCCCTCCTGCAAGTGTAAACTCTAGGTCTCGGGCGGAGAGGGGCAAGCTTAATGGGTACCTAGAGCGGCAGCTCCGGTCCAGTTGGAGCTGGAAGAAGAAAGGGGAATGGGGGTGAAGCTCCCTGCATCCTCAGATCTAGAGGGGCCGGGGGACTCTCAGGACATGAAACAGGATGGAACTACATTCATGATCTGGCCCAGCTGGATTCTCCGTTCCGGCAGGGTATTTCTGCCCTCCTTGATCGCACTGGGTTCGATTTTATGGAGGAGACGACTAAGGCCTACAGGGGCGAGCACATTGGCCAATGTAGTCAACAATTAATGGCAGCGTGGGCATGAGAAGCCGGGCAAGCCCAGTCCCGTGTTTTTTCCACTCTTGCACCCCCAAGCAGAAGATTCTGAAGACACCCCTGGCCTTCCAGCCCAGCCTAGAGTCCTATTTAAAGATGCTGAAGACCCGGCTGACCCCAGGGGCTGGCCTCTGGTCCTGAGAGAGGGGGGCAGAGCCTGGGACGGCGCTGGGAAAGACATCCACACCTGGAGGCCCTTCCGTCCCTTCTCGGCCTTTGAGGCCAGGGGGCACCAGAGGCCTGCCAGAGGAAGAGATGAAAGCCCCTTGACCCATTCTCTCCGGGGCAAGGGGAAGGAAGGTCTGGGTTTTCCCTCTTTTCTCTTTTTCCTTTGCCAGCAGGGCCTCCCAGTCCCCAGGCCCGGAAGTCCCCCAGTCATGACCGTACCAGTGGGTCTGCTTTGGCCCAAGAGGAAAGCAGGTAACCCTCTGTCCCACCTCTTCGGCCTGACGCAGACCCTCACCCGATGCCCAGAGAATGCCCGTAAGTCTCTCCTGAATCCCTCCCATCCCCTCCAACCCAACGCCCCCTCCAGACACAGCGGCACCGGAGACGAATCACCCCAAAGTGCCATCAGCCTAGAAAACTAGGCAGTGCCGCCCGCCGCGCCGGGCACCCCAGGACGCCCCTCCTCGGCCGGCCGCGGGCGCGCGCTACACCCTCCCCTGCACCCTCCCGGGGTGCCCTGCAGCCCGGGCGCCCCCGCGGCCCCTGAGACTCACCCAGAAGAGCATATTGAAGAAGAAGAGCAGGTATTTCACCAGCGGGCTGACGAAGGAGAAGTCCTCCCCGTAGGCGGCCGGCGCCCCGGGTCTGCGGGCCATGGTCCGGCCGCCGCCGCCCCCGGGGGCCTATCTCCCCGCGGCGGCCGGCCCACCTGCGCGCTCGGAGCCCGGGGGCATGAGCCGCCCGCCGCCGCCGCCGCCGCCGCCGCCAAGGCGGGTGCCGAGCCTGCGTCCGCGGGAGGCGCCGCCGCCGGAGCCGCCGCCGGAGCCGCCGCCGCCGGAGCCGCCGCCGGGAGTCGCGCGAGCAGCCGCGGGCGGCGTGAGCGCCGGAGTCTCCGCGGCGGCCCGAGGACCAGTCCCGCCCGCCGGGCTCCCAGGAAACCGGGCCCGCCCCCGGCCGCCCATTGGCGCGGCGGCCAAAGCCCGACTTCTCATTGGCGGGCCGCTCATGTCACTGAGGGTCCTGCCATCCCTTCTCCTCCGCGAGGAGGGGGAGACACCTGTTCGGTGAGCGCGCGACAACTTGCGGGAGGGTCAGCGGTTCGGCCTCCTCCCCCCCGAGAAGGAAAGCATCCAGGCTGCAGCTGCTCAGGGGGTAGAGGGGTGGGAGGAAGGCACCCCGCACCACGTCCTCTGTCCCGTGGCCGTGCGCACATACAAACACACGTACATGAAAATCAACAAGTCCGGGAGCCCCGAGTTGAGCAATGCTCCCAAGGCTGTGGGAATACAGGAGAGTGGAGGGATGCTGTGGGAATACAGGAGGGTGGAGGGAGGATCCGGGGGGCCATGGCAATAAAATCGGGGAGACACGACTAACCTGTAAATGACCATGAGAGAATATTTAAGAGTAGCTGCAATCCTGCGTAGTAACTATACGTTTTAAACGCTTATTTCTAAGGCCCCATAACCCAATAGTGGACATTTGATAACATCACCAACGATTCCGCCTTCCAAATTAATTACCGTTTCAATCCCCATTCCCTGCTCCCTTAGAGTCTTTGGTGCACACACACAGACACCATTTTTAACACGTTGATCTGACACTCGCTGTAGGTGGTGGACTCTGTGCTGGCTACCATAGGAGCACAAACAAAATGCTGTAGACTGTTTGTATCCTTCTCCCTTTTCATATGTTGAAATCCTAACCGCCAAGGTGATGGCTTTAGGCGATGAGGACTCTGGGAAATGCTTAGGTCCTGAGAATGGAGCCCTCATGAAGGGGATGAATGCCTTTATAAAAGAGACCGCCCCCCCCCCCCCCAGCAGCCTCGCCCTGTCTCCCATGTAAGGACACAGCGAAAAGATAGCTGCTTATGAAGCAGGAAGTAGACTTTTATCAGACACCGAATCTGTGGGTGCCTTGGTCTTGGACTCAAGAACTGTGGGAAATACATTTCTGTTGTTTATAAGCCATCCAATGTATGGTATTTTTGTTATGGCGGCCTGAATGGACTAAGACAATGAGTGTGAGGGAGGGACCTTATTCCACCCTCATCAGCTGCATGTCCTGGGCAAACTACTTAATTTCCCTGACCCTCAGTTTTTTTAACGTTCAACAGGGAGAGTCCCGGCCTACCAAGGCTGATTCGAGGAGTAGGTGAGGTAATGCACCCAAGTCACTTAGCACCGGGTGACACACAGAAGGGCTCACTAAATGCAAAATTTTGTCTTAACAGAGTTCAGAATCCAGTAGCAAAATATGATAACCGCACAGATAACTCTAACACATTTGGGGGAGGGTTAGTGACGATACCGTGACAAGTAGAATTAGTTGGGAGGATGAGATTTAGAATAGCAGAGATGGAGGGCAAATGTAATCCAGGTGGACGGAAGGGTGAACCAAAGCCTAGGGTTCGGCAGGGTATGCTTCGATCACCCTGGGAGGTAATGCCAGCTGATGCCAACACAAGTTGAATTGAGTTAAAATAGTGGAAGGACTTGAATATAAGATGGGGGAGTTAGTGCTTAACCCATTTGGAAATAAGCGTTTTGAAAAAGGGGAATGATGTAAGACCTGTTTATTTTTTAGTTAGAGAGGGAAAGAGGCTGTGAAGAGAAAGGTTTGCTAGGAGAACAATATTATCAATAGTCTAGACATGGACAATTAGGATCTGATGTAGAGGTAATGGACAGCACTGATAGGAAAGGATAGCATGAAGTCACTGGAAAGATAGAATCTCCAGGGCTAGCCTATGGTGGAGGCAGGGGTAACAGGAACACCAGGCGTGGGGGCTAAAGAAGTGAGCCACGGCACGGTTCTTGGGAGAGTGTCCATTAAAAGGCTAGTTGGCCACTTGAAGATCAGTTTTAGTATAAAGGGGTGGGCAGAAGTCATTTTACAAGAAATTAAGGGGTGAGTGGCAAACAAAAGATGGGTACTCATTTTCAAGTGTTCGGGTGGAGACAGAAAAAGACCACGCTGTTGGATGTTTCCATTAGATGACATCCGAAGATGAGTTTCAGCACAGACAGGAAGAGGAAGGCGGGTCACAAGAGGCCAAGGAGGGGATGGGGGTGAAATGGGAGCTGTGGATGAAGACTGTGAGCACCTCAATCCAGTCTGAAGGTTACAAGAGCTTTAAAGGTCCTTATAACGAGAGGAACGTTCCCTTTCAGCATACAGAAACCTGACATGCTTGTAGGCAAAACAAGCCAGTAGAAAGGGGTTGAGGTGGAAGATGGAGGGGACAAGGTTTTGGAGTTAATGGATGATGGGATGAGGAGTCAGTAGGATGACCACAGTGCTTAGCGTGTGGAAGTCAGCGATGGCGCCTGCCCAGAAGAAAGACATGCAGCTGCAGAACAAAGAATGAAGAAACTCGATGTACTGAGTTGGAACAATCTCCAAGACAAATTTTTAAGTGAAAAGGGTAAAGTAAGGAATGGTGTATATAATACATTCTGGTTAAAAAAAAAGAGACAAAAATAAGAAATGACCTTTACATTTGCTTGCATCTACCTAAATAAACTCTGGAATTAAACAAAGAGGTTGGTTACATATGAGAGTGGGGTGAGAAACAAGGAGAGAGACTTTTCTGGGTGCCATTTCATTTTCTTCTGATTTTTTATTTATTTATTTTTCTTCTGATTTTTTAAACAGGGAGTGAGTTAACTATTCAAAGCATTAAATTAAAGAAAACTACCTCCTTATTGTGGAATGCTATGCAGCCATTTAAAATAATGCAGAAAAAAAAGTAAGAAAGAAAAAATAAAATAAGGCAAAAACAAAATAATGTAGAAAATATAGGCACTGACTTGGGAGGAAGTCCATGACATAGGAAATGTAAAAAACAGATTGTAGAATTAAGTATTTAAAGTATCTGAGAACCAGGAAATGGTTTCAATTTACTTCAGGTCCTTGGAAGGCATTTTAATCCTTGGAATATGTGGTTTTAAAAATAAAAACCACAGCCCTAGCTGGTTTGGCTCAGTGAATAGAGTGTCGACCCACAGACTGAAGAGCCCAGGTTTGATTCTGGTCAAGGGCATGTACCTCGGTTGCAGGCTCGATCCCTGGCCCCGGTCAGGGTGCAGGCAGGAGGCAATCAATTGATGCATCTCTCTCACATAGATGTTTCACTCTGTCTCTCCCCCTCCCTTCCATTCTCTCTAAAAATCAATGGGAAAATATCCTCAGGTGAGGATTAACAGCAAAAAAGAAAGAAAGATTATATATATATATATATATATATATATATATATATATATATATATATTTTATATATATCTCCCACAAATATCATGTAATAACATAAAAATGTTTACAATGTAAGTGAAAAATTTTAAACAACATATTCACGGTATGAAATATGTATAAATATCCACACAGAGATGAACCAAAGAAAATGTAAAGGTAAAATTAGTTGTACTGATGCGGTGGGGTGTTCAGCAATTTCTAACTTCAAAGTTATATTTAATGTTATTATATGTGATTGTGAAAATAAATAAAATACATAAACAATATTTCTGTAAAGAAAAGAAGGAGTCATGTGGCGGGAGCTAACATTGGCAAGATGTTGAAGAAAGGAACAGTGACAAGGAGAGAAGGTGTGGACTAGCCAGGAGCCTCAGGAAGAAGGAGTGTGAAGCAGAGCAGGGCAAGAGACTGGAGGAGAGGGGTGCAGCAGTGACAGCCCAGCGGGGTGGCTGAGGGACCTGTGATCCCAGTTCGCCAGGCTGGCCATTTCCTCCAAACACGCAGGTGGGGGTAGGGGGCCCTGGAGGGCCCACCATGAGGACTACAGTGGGGGGAACTGCAAAGAAGCAATTGATTCTGAGATGGTTTGAAATGCACTATTGAAAAGCCAACCTGTGGAACTTAAGATTGTAAGATAATTAATTGCTGGTTTGTGAATCTAGGAGAATTAGAAGGTTTGTCTGCAAACATCTGCTTAGTGTTTAAAATTTTTGTATTTTAATTGATATATAACATACCCACAAAATGCATCATTCTCTTTTTATGTGCTCTTCTTTCTACTTTTGGTATATGTTCTTTTTTGTTGTTGTTGTTAATGCTCACCCAAGGGTATTTTCCCCCATTTATTTTTTAGAGAGAATGGAAGGGAGCGGGAGGGACACACAGAGAGAAACATAGATGTGAGAGAGACACATTGATTGGTTGCCTCCCGCATGCTGAGCTTGCAACTGAGGTATGTGCCCTTGACGGAATTGAACTCTCCACCTTTCAGTCTGTAGGTAACCACTGAGAAAACTGGCTAGGGCTGGCATATGTTCTTTTAAAATCTGAGGTCAACATGCTCTGGTTGATGTGGCTCAGTTAACTGAGCATTGTCCCATGAACCAAAAGGTTGCCAGTTTGATTCCTGGTCAGGGCAACAGGGCACATGCAGAGGTTTCGGGGTCCATTCCCAGAAAGGGGTGTGTAAGAGGCAGCTGACTGATGTTTCTCTCTCTCTCTCTCTCTCTCTCTCTCTCTCTCTCTCACACACACACACACACACACACACACACACACACTTCCTCTCTTACTAAAATCAATAAAAACATATTATAAATATCACATGATCTCATTCATTTGTGGAATATAATGAACAACAAAAACTGATGAACAAAAACAGACAGAGAAGCATTGATCAGACTATCAAACCTCAGAGGGAAGGCAGGGGAGGATAGGGGAGAAGGGGAAAAGATCAATCAAAGGACTTGGATGCATACATATAAGCACAACCAATGGACACAGACATCAGGGGGTGGAGGGCATGAGCAGGGAGGCGAGGGGGCAATGGGGATAAGAACATATGTAATACTTTAATCAAAAAACAATTAAAAAAACAAAATCACACTCTTAAAAAAATCTGAGATCCATATAAAACAATTCAGAGTAATTACAATTTTGTAACATAAAACAGTTATATTTGTAAATGTATAGAAGGAAATGCATCATAATATAAATAATGATTATCTCTGTATGATAGGATAATAGCTTCTTTTTATTTTATTATTTTTTAAATTGATTTCAGAGATGAAGGAAGAGGGAGAGAGAGAGAGAAACATCAATGATGAGAGAGAATCATTGATTAGTTGCCTTCTGCATGTCCCCACTGGGGATCAAGTCTGCAACCCTGGTATGTGCCCTTGACCAGAATTGAACCGGGGACTGGTCAGTCCGCAGGCTGGTGCTCTATCCACTGAGCCAAATCAGCCAGGACAATAGCTTTTTATTTGTGTTATTTTTATTTTTCCCTAAATTTTCTTTAGAAAATAGCTTACTTTTTAAAAAAAAAAATTTTTTTATTTATTTCAGAGAGGAAGGGAGAGGGCAAGAGAGATAGAAACATCAATGATGAGAGAGAATCATTGATTGGCTGCCTCCTTCATGCCTCCCCCCTCCACTTACTGGGGATCAAACCCTTAACATGGATGTGTGCCCTTGACTGGAACTGAACCTGGAGCCCTTCCACTGAGTCAAACCGGTGAGGGCTTGTTTTCACTTTTGATTAGAAACATTTTCAAATACACAGAAAGATAGAAAGATTCATCTAAAAACATCTGTATCCTCATTACCAAATTTTCACATTTTGCCATGTTTGCTTCATCAATTTTTAAGCTACAACATGATAACATTCCATTCTAATTCGGTTCTCATTTTTAAAACGAATGGCTTTTTTTAATATAACTACAATAATCTTATGATTCCTGATAAATTTAGCAATAATTCCCTAATATCATTTTGTCCCCAGTTCAAATTCAAACTTCTCTAAATTTCCCCAAAATATCTCTTAGAGCTGGTTTGTTCAAGCCAGACTTAATCAAGAACCAGTCACTGCATTTGATGTTACATGGGCTTCTTTTTTAAGAAAACTGACTTAATTGGAACTTCGTGAGCAATTAAAACATTTCATGAAGAGGGTGTTATTGGAAACTGCGTCCTTAAGGGTATGTCAGGATTGATATGGGTAGAGAAGTGAGGAGGTCATTTCAGGAACAGAGATCAAAGTAAGATCAAAGAGAGACAGAAAGGTAGCAGATGTATTTGGAGAGGGGCACTTAGCCCAGCTATTTGGATCAAAAGAAAGGAAATAATTGGGGATAAATTAAGTAAAATCAATTGGAGACAGATCATGGAGAGCCTTGAAGGCATTTCCAGTGCTCTCTGTAGAGCACTGGAGAACTCAAGTGTGTCCCAGATGTGAATAACTCATCAGTCCATAAGGCCTGCAGGACAGTGGTTGTGTTTTATACAACTGTGTATCCCAGGCACCTGGCAGAGGGTACCTTGTGGGATGTTCAGAATGTACTCATTTTCGGAAACATGGTGCTGTTGAAGGACTTTTAGTTGGAGACTAAGAGGCTATAAATCTCTTTGGGGAAGATTTAGAAAATTGGTTAGTGATGATAGTGATTAGAATAGGATTACAGAAGGGAACTAGCTAACGGGGTTGGAGCAATTGGCTCCATAGAGGAAGTGGAGCTTAGCTAAACTAGATCTCAAAACAGCATTAAGCAAAGATGAGGAATCAGGAATGAGTCGAGGATAACATAATGACAAGTAAAGGGAAGGTACTTTGGGGTGCTTTGAGAAATGAAGTTCCAAAAGACAAGGTCAAGAATGGTTTAGGGAGTCCAATATTGGTCAAGGATCTCTGTTACTACTCAATAAATGACCTCTGCTCATCCTAGAATTCAAGATTGGGGGTTTAAAAGATTGTTATCTATCTATGTTCTTTCATATAAGAAGAACTTTTAGTACAATAAGAAAGACAAAATTGGATAAGATAATTCTAAGCCTAAAAAGAATTAATAACTCACAAAAGGAATATTAAATCAGAATTATATTGGATCACGTTCATTCCAAATTTGCTAGACAATTGAAATATGATATTGAGTACAACCGCATACCATATAAAATGGGAATATGATTGGCAGTGTTAACAAATTTAGTTAAAATAAACTTAATAAATCGGAACATTTGCTAAAAACCACATAGGAAATTGTGTGTTCTTACTGAAGCTTGCCAGATTATCCCTCTTCCAGAAGGAGGTCGGACCCTCCTTAATTAAATTCAAGTTAAGGTTGGTAAGTGTGGGGATTTAGTGCAGGACTGAAAACAAAACAAAATATTAGCAACATTTACCTTGCTGCCCAACAAATGACTCAAGCTTGTGTGAATTATTTGGCGGTGGTTCTCGGGATTTCCTGAGCACAGGGGTCATCTGGGGCATTTGTTAGAAGGCAGATTCCCAGGCATGACCCATCCATTCTGATGCTTGGTTGGGAGGTCAGTTTGGGCAAACAAGCACCGGAGACATGTATCTTCTTCATAAACAGGCGGCCTGTGTGATTCCGATGCAGAGTATGTAGGGGCCACACTTTCAGAAACTTTTCTAAAGAGCCCAGCATCTTTCCTTAGGTAAGAATATAACTGGTACAATTTAAAAAATGAACTATAATTTAATATTGGTGGTGTTGTTGTTTTTTGGTCAATTTGTTAGTACTGTCTTCAGCTGCAAGTAACATAAAGCTCAACCAACAGTTTTAAACAAGTAAGTTTGTTTGTCTTTATTTCAGGCAACAAAAAGTCTGGGGGTAGCCGAAACCGGTTTGGCTCAGTGGTAGAGCGTCAGTCTGCGGACTGAAAGGTCCCGGGTTTGATTCCGGTCAAGGGCATGTACATTGGTTGCGGGCACATCTCCAGTAGAAGGTGTGCAAGAGGCAGCTGGTCGATGTTTCTCTCTCATTGACGTTTCTAGCTCTCTATCTCTCTCCCTTCCTCTCTGTAAAATATCAATAATATATATATAAAAGTCTGGGGGTAAACTGTCCAGGGCTGGGGTAGACTGCCTTAGGGTGCGATCTTAATTTTCATGGTCACAAGATGGCTGATGCCCGTCAGTGCATCACACGCACCCACACTCCAGGTGGGGAGAGAGGAAAGCAAAAGGTGCGGGCCAAACACAGTTGTTGTTTTTACGAAGTGTTCACAGATGCTTCACCAGCAGCTTACGCTAATGTCTGTTTGGCCAGAATTTGATCACATTGCTACCTTAGCTACAAAGGGTCTGAGGAAGTAGCGTTACTAACTGAATGTACCATTTCTTTAAGGGGTGCGGGGTGTGGAGGGACCCAGCTCTCGATATTAAAAAAGAAGGGCAGCCCTGGCCAGGTGGCTCAGTTGGTTGGAGCGTCCTCCCGTTCACCAAAAGGATTGTGAGTGTGATTCTCTTTCAGGGCACATACTTACTAGTAGGTTTCGGGCTTGACCCCAGTAGGGTTGTGTACAGGAGACAACCAATCGATGTTTCTCTTACATTGATGTTTCTCTTTCTAAAAAAGAAAAACAAAAACAATAAACAATAAACATATACTTGGGTGAGAAAATATTAAAAAAAAAAAAAAGAAGGGGAGAATGGATATGGGTAGAGAACTAGAAAAATGTCTGTCACAAAGTTTTATGTTAGAGTGTATCAGAAAAATCTGTATGTGTTTTTTTTTGTTTTGTTTTGTTAATCCTCACCAGAGAGTATTTTTTCCCATTGCCTTTTAGAAAGAGTAGAAGGGAGGGGGAGGGAGAAATAAAAAGAGAGAGAGGAGGGGGAAAGAGAGTGAAACATCAATGTGAGAGAGACACATGGATTGGTTGGCTCCTGAATACACCAAGACTGGGTCTGGGTTTGAACTTGCAACCCAAGTGCCCTTGACCAGGAATTGAACCTGTGACCCTTTGTTTCTTGAATGTTCTGCCTGGCACTCTAACCACTGAGCATGCTGGCCAGGACTATATCTGTATGCTTTAATTCAGATAGTTGGTTGTTGTTTTTTCTTTTTTTAAAAATATATATTTTATTGATATTTTACAGAGAGGAAGGGAAAGAGATAGAGAGCTAGAAATGTCGATAAGAGAGAAACATCCCCCCTACCGGGGATGCGCCCGCAACCAATGTACATGCCTTGACTGGAATTGAACCTGGGACCTTTCAGTCCGCAGACCAACGCTCTACCACTGAGCCAAACCGGTTTCGGCTGGTTGTTGTTTTTTCAATTCAGATAGTTTTGTTGAGCCTAATGTGTGAGTTAAGGTCAACAGAACTGGTGACAAATTCATTTGAATTTTTTTTCCTGACAAAAGCATGTGAAGATAAAGAACCCACAATTAGTGCCCTTTGAGGAGCTCACAATTTAGCTGGGAATCAGGCATGTAGGTAATTCTAATGGAAGCTTTGTCTCCCTGGCCTGCCCTGTTATTAGCCTTCAGCACTGGGTCTCATCTGAGGTGTGTGGCCTTTGGTAAGATGTGGTCCCGCCCGCCCACCTCCCACCCCACCCAGATACAAGCCGACCATTTACCTCTATAGATTATTTATTACCGGATCTCTTTCAGGAACTAACTCTGTGAGTAAAAAATAGCTTTATTTTCAACACAGAGCTGCTGTGTTTTAATAGCTCAGATCTCTTTTAACATAACGATGGGCGAAAAGGTGATGAGACTATGTTTGAAGCCTGTGCTAATGGTCACGCTGATGATGATAGGAAAAGGGAGGCCACCGCGAATGTGATAAAACCGTGGATTTTCTCAGTGTAGTCACACTTTATAGCTATACACTTATAGCTATAAAAACGCTTATTATTGAAATTCCTGCAGGAACACTGTTATTACGGTTCTGAAATTCTCCAATTCCCAATTCCTTTTTTTCCTCATAGAAAGATGTTGTTCTTGAAGAGGTCATTTCATAGCTTTTCTCAACCAGGTGAGAAGGGAGTACACTGTTCGGCTTGTAAGACATGAGGGCTGTGACTTGCTCATTCCTGCATCTGTGCTGTGCTGACACACACTGGTATTAGGCATCGCGGAAATGTTGTTGAGTGAATGAGGCGAACTGTTCTGTTACAGCAGAAGAGACTGAATTACGATAACATTGACCTCTGACTATGACTCATGGTAAGAATATATATAAATTGATACATTTCTGTTAGGTTATTTGGGTAAAAAAAAAAAATATTTTTTATTTGCAGGAAAGAGAGCCATGTGACAATAAAGCATCTGGAATAAACATTTAAGTGAGAAGTTGGCAAGTGCTACTCATTACCAGAGTCCACCCCTTGTGCACATGGCGTCCATCTACACCTGTTCTGATTAACCAGATGGCATGTGTAATAAACATCACATTGAGAGGTTGCACTTCTCCTTTCGTATTCTGTACCTTAAATACTGAGATATGAGGTTAACTGCTATTAACACATTTTATTAAATAGTGGGAGAATGGGAGACGGGGAGACAAAATAAATTGGATATATATATACTAGTAGCCCTGCGCACGAATCCGTGCACCAGTAGCTCTCTGTGGGGCCTGGCTGCTCTGTGCCCGCTGCCCAGAGGCTCTCCATGTCCCGGAGGCCCATCCGCGGCCGATCAAGGAACGCTTGCCTCGTTGCCACGGTGATGAAGCAAGTATTCTACCAGGCCACTCTCGCTGCCTGCTCTCAATGGCTGCACTGCCCCCCACCCCCAGGGACTGAGGGACTCCGATGGGGCTGAGTGGACTGGGCGCTACCATCTCGTCGTTATGGGCACTGTCATCTTTGTGATGGAGTGATGGTTAATTTGCATACTACCCTTTTATTAGATAGTATATCCATAACAACATAAGGAAAATACTACTCATAACTATTGTACTTTGTTTCTGCAACTGGTCACATGGTTGCAATGGCACTTATAGGTGCCCCTTTCCACTACTGCATTCCTTTGTTCTCAGAAAGCACCTCAGCTAGTTGTGATCTGGTGGGGAAACCCAAACCCATGTTCCTTGAAGGGTCTGGCTCTTTAACAGTTCTGCCTAAATGGGTGATGGTAGTTTTCACGGATTTTAATTGCGTAGTAATGTGTAATTCCATGTGTCTAAGAGGTTCTCCCAGGATTCCACCCGGCATACTCTTCCTTACCTCCATTGTATCGGTAGCTTCTCAATTTTTCCTTATTAGTCAGGATCAGTCACCACAGCTAGTACAGTAAGCACTTTCTTTGCCTAGTAATTCCCTGGCAATGGCCACTTTGTTCATAAGTTCATTGGGCAAGAACGGGATGGCTGGCAAAGAAGCTGACGAATCACTATAGGACAGGTCCACTTGATTATTAACATCTGCTTCTACCGAGGTTGCTCTTTGTATGCATTCACGTGGAACACAGTATCTTTTCACTCTCTGTGACAGTTCATATGTCTCTAACCACATAACATTTCCCCTGACCTACTTATCACCAGTTTTCCAATCAGGTTACTGAATGCCCCTGACCATCCAGCCAAATCATTAGCCTCTGTCCATGTACCTCTGACCACCTCTCTTTTCAGGCGCAATGAACAACCAGGTACGCTGCTTGAGCTCTACTCTCCAGGAGGAAGTTCCTTCACACTATCCTTCGGACCACCTTGGCTTGGGCTATAGTGCAGCCATCCATTTTATAGTAGAGTTAGCCCATCATACAGGACCATTTTCAAACCCTAACTTGTTTTATTCCTCAGCCAACTGCTCATAGGGAGCTTCCCATGAAGCCATATGCAAGTAGAGGAGGAGGAGGCAATGGGGTAAAAGCATGGGCACAGACAGCCGGTCAATGATTCTATCCCATCATTGATGTTTCTCTCTCTCTCCTCCTCTCTGTTTCTCTCTAAAATCAATAAAAATATATTTTAAAGAATACATTGCTAAATGAAAAAATGGTAAAGAAATTATAATCTAATATTTGCATAAACCCTCTCCCCAGTCTCCCTTTCTAATTACTGCCATTTTCTGCAAGATTTGTAAATAATATCTTCTAACTCCACCGGGTGAGAAGGTAATGCTCTGCCCAGGAAAAGTCCCGCAAAACAGAAATACTTCAACACAAGCCTAAACAGTGGTTCATACACGAGCCTCTTCGGACAATCGGTGAATTTTCTTTATCCCACAAATGTGGAATTTGAAAGCCTGTAGTTTTGACTTACCCTCTCCAGTTAGCCGCAATCTCCACCACTCCTAATTATATAGTCAGCCGTTATTCAACCATTGTATTACTTCCCTGGCCCAAGTAGCCATTGAAGATTATAGTCTTTAAAAAAAAGAAAAAGAAAAGAAAAGATTATAGTCTCAGTGCTAGAACCATCCCTCACTAAAGAAGAGCAGGACACACAGAGAAATAGATTTTGTGTTGCTAGAGTGATACAGCCAGTGAGAAAAGATTCAAAGACACTGAGGGCACACCGTTAATGGGAATGAAATTAGTGAGATGTAAGGTCTACAGGATAGGAACATGTTATAGGGGAATCTAAAAAACCCACGATGTTGTGGGAATGGTAAAAAAGTTCCTGGTGAGCATGTGACTTGGTAAAAGGCCCTGGGAGATTTGGGGATTCTTTTTTTAGGCAAAAAGACTACAAACCAGCACCAGAGAAGCTTCAGCTTCTTTTGTATTCACTCGAGAAGTCAAAAGCACTGAGATCCTTTAGAATTCAGAGAAACATTTGAGCTGTTTTCTGCTCGACAATGTCCTCCTTCTAGATCCCAGCAGGTGGAGGAGACAGAACATGTAGGTCTCGGTGGGGCAGCAGGGACAGAGGTGAAGAGATGAGACTGCGTGTGCCTTTTGGAGGGAGGCAAGCCAAAGACAGAGCAGGACCTTGAGATCAGATTATATTCAGGAGGAGAAATGCGCTTGGAGCTTCTTGCAGAGGGTTCCAAAAGACACCCAGGTTATGTGAGTAGGAAACAAATAAGGATTGGAATTTGGAGCCCTGAATGCCTTGGAGATGTTCTGTTTGCAAGACACCTGGAAACGGAGCTTGTGCGAGTGGTCAGAACAGCCGCTGTCGGTGCAGGAGGAGGGGACCAGGGATACTTAACAGCACACTCAGAGGAAGGTTGGCCTTGTTAGAAGAGGGTCTGGTCAGGGAGGTAACTGGTCAATCCAGTGGGGACCTCAGGGGACGCATAATTCTGTGGAGTTGGGACAGGAGCTAGGGGCTGCAAACAGGGAGGCGGGAGCACTTCCCATCCGGAACAGTCCTACACCCATGTAGGAGCGTCCATCTTGGTGCTCTTTGAGGGGCTCCCTAAGGCTCTGCTTCTCCTATTCTCACCCTTACCAGCTTCCCTGAAATTCCCATTACTCTCTAATCTAATCTAATTGCAATCATTGTAGATTAAGGAGTTGAATAGCTTATTAAATGCAAATATTCCTAGGAGGGACACCCAGCCCAACCCCTACACGTTGTACGGTACACACCACACATTTATTTAAAAAAATTTTTTTTAAATATATTTTATTGATATTTTACAGAGAGGAAGGGAGAGAGATAGAGAGCTAGAAACGTCAATGAGAGAGAAACATCGACCAGCTGCCTTTTGCACACCCCCTACTGGGGATGTGCCCGCAACCAATGTACATGCCCTTGACCGGAATCGAACCCGGGACCTTTCAGTCCACAGACCGACGCTCTACCACTGAGCCAAACCGGTTTCGGCCACACCATACGTTTATGAAAACATTCTGCAAGTCCTCCATTCAAGCCAGCCAGAGATCCGAGGAGAAGAAGGCTCGGACACCTTGATCTTGGCTTCCCCTCTGTGAGAAATAAAGTCCTTTGTTTCTAGGCTGCCCAGCCCGTGGCATTTTGTTATATTAGCTAAGTAGGCCTGGAAACTGACTGGCACACCACACTACCCAGGTGTGTGCTGCTGTCAGGCAAAATGGTTGCTGGTGCTTCATGTGACTGATGCCATCTCAAGAAGCAAGTTGCTCTCGGTGACCAACTGCCCCCCCCAGCCCCACCTTACCCTCCCCCGTACTCCTGGAGTGAGCCATATTTCTGAAAGGTATATTCTTACATAGGTAGGTAAGCGGGGACGTTTTCCCAACCGCTGTGATCATTCACCATGTTCGCCTTTTCTTAGGAATTCATCCCACACGCCAGATCACCGCGATGTAGCCAGATCTAGGGCGGCCTGTTTCACAGCCTAGCCTTCCACTCCCTTGCCTCTGATCGTTGCCTTGTGACCTCCTTTCAGCAGCTCCAGCAGAGAGAGGCACAGTGGGGCTCTTTAAAAGGTGGATCCCCAAAGGAGGGCATGCTGACAGCTGACCACAGTTAACTGCAGGAACCCCAATTGGCCTGGGCAGTCCTGAGGCCGATGCCCCACCCCCTCACCCCCATCCTGTGGGCCGCTTGCCCTGCAGCATTAGACTCCAAAAGAACCCACCACCGGTTCTGCACCGAGGTGGGAAATAACCCCAAGACGTTTGGCTCTCTGCGCAGGGAACAACCCAGAAATGAGTCAGCTTTCTGGAGAAAACCCTCCTTCCCGCAGTCTGTGATTCACCGTGTCTACCAGGCCCCCACGCCCACGGCAGTAAGGCCTATGCGTTTCTGTCAGGAGCATAATAGCACCTTCTATACGAAAAGCACCGAGTGCTGCACCTCTTTCAAAGTACTTGTGCATTCATTATCTCATTAGGAAACCAGATTTGCTATTTTTCCCCCCTTCAGATTCATTTAAAACAAAACAAAAAAAACTCCTCATATCCAGAGGGTAAATTTTTATGTAGCTTTCAATGAACCTTGAGAGGGGAAAAATCAGAATTCAATCCAAGAGCATAGCTTTCCTCGAGCCGTAGATATAATCCTTCTCTTATCCAGTAATAAGAGGACAGGGGCTATATTCTGGAGCAGGGGTGGGCAAACTTTTTGACTCGAGGGCCACAATGGGTTCTTAAACTGGACCGGAGGGCCGGAACAAAAGCAACCTGACCATGCTGGCACTCTCACCTTGGGCTGCTGGTGAAGGAGCGGAGGGGAGAGCAAGAGAACCCTCCGCTCTTTCGGCTCCGAGGGCCGGATAGAACAGCGGAATGGGCCGGATGCGGCCCGCAGGCCGTAGTTTGCCCATGGTTGTTCTGGAGGGAAGACCGTCGAATGGGAGGTGAAACCAAATCTAGTTCCAAATCTGCAACTCAGTAGCTGTGTGACCCGGACCAGCCCCTTACTCTCTGTGTTTCAGTGTCTTCCTTTGTACAATGGTGGCGGAGAGGCTCCCTGGGAGGCTGGCCTTGGCCTCTTCTGAGGTCCTTTCACGCTCTGAGCATTTCCGGCGTGGGAAATTGTGGAGCCAGAAGGGACTAATTTATCAGCAAGTGGGCACATTTTTCATAGGCCCCGCTTCTATTTTGGGCTGTGCAGAGGAGCCCCTAGCCTCCCCTAGCGCCAGGAGCCACAGCTCAGGGGGACACAGAGCTGAGCCAGCCCGGTCCCCAGAGACTCCAAGGCCCTCCCTCAGGACCACTTCTAAGAGGGGGTTGGTTGGTGGTGGTTCCTTGGCTAAATGAAGGGTGAGTGCCTGACCACTCGCAAAGTGCTGGCCTCTTAATAGACCAGGAAACCCTGCGGGCCCGGGAGACCACAAACGCCAGATTCGTTCTTGGAAAAGAGGAAGTGGAACCTGGCATTTTCTTGGAGACGTGGCCTGTGTCGGGCTTGGCAGGCCTGGGTAGTAGGCATGACTTAACAGAGAATTTTTCTTGCTGAGTTGAACCTCTACTTTACAACCCTTTCCTCCAGCAAGCACCCCTCACCCCCTAAGCTCCATCTGTATGACTGTATTCTGTAATGTATCTGGCTCTCCCTTCCATTTGCAATGACTACTTTGAGAAACTAGGATGTCAGTGGTTTATCTTGTCTCACAGCCTGAATTATGCATCCCTTGAGAGCAAGGGCTATGATGTGTCAGACTGTCTCCTATTTTACTCAGTACAGCTTTTGCTCTGAGCTTTCCTTCAATCTGACCCCTCCCCATCTCACTCTCTCTCTCTCTCTCTCACACACACACACACACACACATACACACACACACACACACACACACACACAACAAAACCACCACCATTAACAACAACAAAGCCCCACACCCTTATCCTCTTAGGGAAATTTCCTTTGTTCCTACACTAATTTATGCTTAAGAACTGATAGCTGCTAAGGTTTATTTCTTCCCCACCCTCCTGCCACTGATCTGAATATTTATTTGTATTTTATTTATTTATTTATTTATTTGTTTATTTTAATTTTATTTATTGATTTCAGAGAGGAAGGGAGGAGAGAGATAGAAACATCAATGATGAGAGAGAATCATTGACTGGCTGCCTCATGCATGGCCCCTACTAGGGATCAAGCCTGCAACCCAGGCATATGCCCTTGGTGAGAATCGAACCTGGGACCTTTCAGTCTGCAGGCTGAAGTTCTATCCACTGAGCCAAGCCGGCTAGGGCTTTGTTTGTATTTAACAGGGACCTTGGATCCAGGATGGCAGAGAGACTCCCATTCAGGAACAGCATCAGATCTGCGATGGGAGGTACTTCTGTCCTTAAGGAAGGGCCTTTTTGGTTCCTCCAGTTACTGAGAGGAGGCTGGATACTGGTGAGGTCAGAGCTACAGAGAGCAGCCTGGCCAATCAGGCCTCCCCCTGCACCAGCAGTGCCCTCCCATGCAGAATCAGACTTGCAATTTTTAACACCTAGAACTAAATCTGCCACGTTGCATTTGCCAGCCTCCCTGTTTTTCAAAGGTTATTTTGTTGTTTCTGGGACTGTCTCTCTTCCTCCTTAAATCCTGGCCCAGCCTCAGAAGCTCCTGGCTCTGCATGAGTTGTACTGCCTGATGCTGGGATGTGGAGTCCTCTGAGAGTTCCTCAGATTTGCCTGCTCTGCACCCTCCACACCATTCCTATGCCTCTTTTAGAGCTTCCAATCCCCAACCCCAAGCTCCAGAACATCATGGCCGGAGCTTTAAAGAAGATCAGAGAAAGGGACCACAATTCCCATTAAGTAAAATCAAACTTGAATTAATACCAGGAGACCAGCCCTAGGTGATTTGGTTCAGGGGATAGAGCACTGGCGTGAGGCCTGAAGGGTCTCAGGTTTGATTCTGGTCAAAGGCACATGCCTGGGTTTCGGGCTCCATCCCCAGCATGGGGCATGCAGGAGGGAGCCCTCCCCGGCTGCTCCTGGGCCTGATCAAGACTTGGCAAGATGGCCCAGATCGGCCCCAGTTGCCAGCCAGGCTTAGGGACCCTACCTGAGCATGAATTCGTGTACTGGGCCTCTAGTAAAAATATATATTTTTTAAAAATCAGGAGACTGACCGAGTCTCTGGAGCTTCTAGACTATGTTTCAAAGGAGCAACTTTCTATTCCAGTAGTTTGCCCACTCTGAATTTTTATCCCAGACCAGTTCTCTCCACCACTCACCATGTCCCATCTGATTCCCACAGCACGTTTGAGAATATCCCTGTGAACAGGAACCAGCCCAGTTCCCTCAACTTGGAAGACTGGTTCATTCTTGAAGGGAAGGTTTAGATGAATCAGGCAGCTGTGGGCCATCCATTCAGTGATCAGATGTCCTGATTTTATTGGCCTGTACTAGTAGTGTTCACAGGCAAGCATAGGCAAACTATGAAAAAATTTGCACTGATGTGTAAAACACAGGGGCCAACCTAAAGTAATAATGTGAATAAACAACTATAAAGAAGGTGAAAGTCTCTCTTAAAGTTTAGAAAACCAATGCCACCCTATCCACTGTCCCTTTCCCTGTGCCCCAGCCTGGAGCTGAGTCTTGGAGCTAGAGAGAAGGGAAAGACCCACTCTTTTCCGGTCCCTGATTTATCCTGCCTGGCTCTGTCTGGTCCAAGCCTAAACTCATGGTTAGAGGTGTGGTCACTGAAGTCATCTTTTATCCAGTCAGCTCACCCTTTCCACTCCCTCATGTGAATTTGGCGGCTGACACAGCAAAAGTCAGGGAGAACCGTCAAGAGAGAACAACACAAGAGAGAACTAACTCTGTTAGTTCCGAATGTAGAGGTTAGTGATTAAGCCTCATTAATGATTAATGATCAAGAGACGTATGGGGATGATACAAAAGGAGATATTGGTGACATGGAAGAGGGAAAAAGAGGAAGGCTGGAGCGGAGGCTGAAGGATATCCGCTCACCAGTGACGCACATTCCAAGGTCATCCCTGCAGCTGTGTCTGTGGCTCAGGAGTTCCTCACAGCTGGCGTTTCAGGCGGACCGTGCCCAGCAGCCGAACTGGAACAGCCAAGCCCACTTTGTTCCTAAGCCCACTTCTCTTATAGTGAAGGAGTTTTATCATCACTTCTGCGGTTCTAAAACCTCACCACTGTTCCCCATTTTACTACCCCAGAACCGGACGTGAACTAACATGGGCTACAGAAAAGGCTCTTTGCTCAGTTCTCCGATTCACACACTTGCCAGCAATAGTCACAACTGCCTGCACCAATATGGCAGAGTGACTCCGGGGTTTGAAAAACTGAAATATGGAAATCCAAAGTATTTTCCCAATGACTAATTTGGGAGGTGACCATATCATTTTATTAATTATGTAATTATTATTATTATTAATATTATTTGCTTTCTAAAAGCATTTCTGAAGGTTTTTCCCCCCAATTTTCTATGGCTCTGTGTTTTTTGTAAAAAATTATCATGCTGTAAAATTATATAATCACGCCGAGGTCGGTTTGGCTCAGTGGTAGAGCGTCGGTCTGCGGACTGAAAGGTCCCGGGTTCGATTCCGGCCAAGGGCATGTACATTGGTTGCGGGCACATCCCTGGTGGGGGGTGTGCAAGAGGCAGCTGGTCGATGTTTCTCTCTCATCGACGTTTCTGGCTCTCTATCTCTCTCCCTTCGTCTCTGTAAAATATCAATAAAATATATTTTTCAAAAAAAATTATATAATCACTTTACCAAAAAATTGGGGGGATGGGGATTGAAGAAAGAAAACAGTCATACCTTACTTCATCATCTTACTGCATCTATTATCTTTTGGCATTTTCAGGTTTTCTTTTTCATCTTTATGCATTTCGCCCTTCTAAACATGAAAGGTTCTGCCCTGGCCAGGTACCTCCGTTGCTTAGCGTGTTGTCCAGATACAACGAGGTTGCAGGCTTGACCCCTGGTCAGGGCACACATAAGAATCAGTCAATGAATGCCTAAATCAGTGTTTCCCAAACTTTTGACACATGTGTACCCCTTCTATAATTTTCATAACGTTGAGTACCCCTCATCAAAAAAAAGGATGTATTTTAATAACAATCAAAATATATTTATTTTTTCTTTCTTTGGTACATACACAAAATAATAATAAATGAAAAATAAAATTATTCATAATAAAATATAAATAAAAGTTATATTATAAATAACATTTATTTGCACACCGGACCATCTCACGCCTCACAAGACTGTCCTGACTTGACTCATGAGAACATAGAATTAGGCGCAGCTAAGCACAGTGCAGTGCATATCCCCACCGAACTCCAGTGCAACGCGTACCCCCACCAAACTCTTCCCATAACCCTGGGGGTACGCGTACCACACTTTGGGAAACACTGGCCTAAATAAATGGAGCAACAAATCTACGTCTCTCTTCCTACATACCTACCTACCTCCTAACCTCCCACCCTTCCTTCTCTAAAATCAAGAAGAAAAGCACATTTAAAATTCATTAATTTTTAAAGTAATTCATGTACACAATGAAAAGTAATAGTCTCTCTCCTCTGCCCTTAACCCCAGTGACCACTGTGAAGTCTTACATAACTTTCCAGAAAATAGCTTTTCTCATAGGATGTGTGGCTGGAGAAGGGGATTGATTGGCACGTGTTGTGAGGAGCTAAGGGCAAGAAGTAGATTTGCTTCCATTGGGAGTGTGGACACATGGGCCATGTGAGCAGCCCCTCCTGGTGGCATGTAAAACTTAGGAGCTACTAAGTATGGTATTTCTGGCCACATAACTAAAACAAATGACAGAAGGTTGGAAAGCCCTGTTGCTATTAGAGATTCTGTGATTAGGTCTTTCTGAAGTTGATTCATGACCTTGTCCTTCCTATGGTTTAATTGTCAATCTTTCTCAGAGTTCTTGATCTCTAAATTCCCTGTATGCAAAAATTTATTTAAATTGAATAGATGTCATGTGTCAACAAATTAGCACATTCAACACAAGCATTTTTATTTCTCTGTACAACCTTCTTGTCTATATTTTTAAAACATAAACAATAGCAACAAGCAACAAAAAGAAAAAGATAGATAGCCGAAACCAGTTTGGCTCAGTGGATAGAGCGTCAGCCTGCAGACTGAAAGGTCCCGGGTTCTATTCCGGTCAAGGGCATGTACATTGGTTGCGGGCACATTCCCAGTAGCGGGTGTGCAAGAGGCAGCTGGTCCATGTTTCTCTCATCAATGTTTCTAGCTCTCTATCTCTCTCCCTTCCTCTCTGTAAAATATCAATAAAATATATATATATTTTAAATAAAATATATTTGTATTGATTTCAGAGAGGAAGGAAGAGGGAGAGAGAGAGAGAAATATCAATGATGAGAGAGAATCATTGATCAGCTGCCTCCTGCATGCCCCCTACTGGGGGGGTCGAGCTCGCATATGCCCTTCACAGGAATTGAACCTGAGACCCTTCATCCACAGGCTATGCGCTATTCACTGAGCCAAACTGGCTAGGGCCATTTCTCTATTATTAATTCTGCTCTGTGTTTCATATAATTTAAAGTATTTACTGAGCATCATCTGTGTTGGGAATATTAAAAAGCAGAAGAGCATTTCCAGGCCTAGCCGACAAGGCAGCATTGTGCACAGAAGGTAAGTAACTGAGATCTTTTGTTTGTTTTTTGTTTTTTGTTTTTTGTCTGTTTAATCCTCACCGGAGGATATTTTTCCATTGATTTTTAGAGAGAGTGGATGCAAGAGGGAAATACAGAAAGAAATAGCGACGTGAGAGAAACACATCAATTGGTTGCCTCCTGCATGGGCCTGCAACCGAGATATGTGCCCCTGACTGGAATTGAACCCAGGACCCTTCAGTCTGCAGGCTGATGATCTGTCCACTGAGCCAAATCAGCTAGGGCAACAACAGAGATCTTAATGTAAAGCAATTAAGAGAAGGCTGGTGCTGAAACCGGTTTGGCTCAGTGGATAGAGCGTCGGCCTGCGGACTGAAAGGTCCCGGGTTCGATTCCAGTTAAGGGCATGTACCTTGGTTGCGGGCACGTCCCCAGTGGGGGGTGTGCAAGAGGCAGCTGATCAATGACTCTCTCTCATCACTGTTTCTAACTCTATCCCTCTCTCTTCCTCTCTGTAAAAAATCAATAAAATATATATTTTTAAAAAAAGAGAGAGAGAGAGAGAAGGCTGGTAGCTCCATGATACAAGCAAAATCACAGAGCAGCCAGAAATGTAATAGAGAACCAGGGAAAGAGAAAGCCAACAAGAGCCCTCCTAGAAGCCCATTCAACTCTAGGGAATAGAAGGCTGTGCGCACGGGCCTGGCTGCACCCTCTCAGGGGCAATCAGAGCAGGGCACGGGGCAGACTTGAAAACACTCCCAGCCCACACATAGGCCAGTTAACACAGGGCCCCGCATGGCACAAAGGGCTTAAAACAACCTCTGACCAAACACTGGGTCAGTAATATTCCAATAACCTACTCTGACCAGGAGCAATTTCTAGGAAATCAAGCTTAAAAGTAAAATCGCACTCATCTGTAGCAGTTGGGAATGACTGTGGGCAGAGAAGAATCATCCAAGCTACTAGGTCCTGGACAAACGTGGAGTAAAAAAAGCAAACCCCTCGAACTGTGACAGCAGCCTCCACGCCAAACACATATCCAACAATAAAAAGTAAAAATATAGCCTGGCTGATGTGCTCAGTGGTTGAACATCCACCTATGAACCAGGAAGACGTGATTTAATTCCCGGTGAGGGCAGATGCCAGGGTTGCAGACTTGATCCCCAATAGGGGGCATGCAGGAGGCAGCTGGTCAATGATTCTCTCTCATCATTGATGTTTCTGCGTCTCTCTCCCTCTCCCTTCCTCTTTGAAATCAATAAAATACTTTTTTAAAGAGTAAAAATACAACTTGTTCAGGGGCCTTAAATACAACCTTTGACCAATAAGTAGCTTACCGTATTTGCCGGCGTATAAGACGATTTTTTGGCCCTGAAAAAATACGTATTTGCCAGCGTATAAGACGACTGGGCGTATAAGACGACCCCCTAACATTTCCACTAAAAATACAGAGTTTGTTATATACTCGCCGTATAAGACTACCCCCCACTTGGAGGCATATTTTTCAGGGCCAAAAAGTCGTCTTATACGCCGGCAAATATGGTATATAAACTCAAAGTGACACCTAAGTATGCAAAGATAAAAATCAAGGGAAAATGTTAGAGCAGGGTCATTAGAGGCCACACACCACAGGGGACATAGACTTTGTAAAAATTAGTTCAACCAAGTCATTAAACAAATAAACAAACAAAGCAAATAACAATAGCCCCAACCCCTTGGGTGGAAATCAGCATCCACAGTTGCTACAATCTATTCTCTAAAACGTCTACTTTTCAAGTAAAAATTGTGAGACATGCAAAGAAACAGGAAAGTGTGACCCATACTCAGGAAAAACAGAAGACAAAAGGAACTACTTGAAAGGTCCCAGAAGGTGCACTTAGCAGACAAAGACCCCAAAGAATTTATTTATGTTCAAAGAACTAAAGGAAACCATGCCTAACAAAAAATTTATGATGTCTCATCAAACAGTGAATGTCAGTAAAGAGATAGAAACTATAAGAATCAAATGAAAATTCTGGCATCAAAAAGTGCAATACTCAAAATAAAATATTCACTAGAGGGGCTCAACAGTAGATTTGATCTGTCAGAGGTAAGAATCAATGAACTTGACGATAGATCAGTAGAGATGATGCAATCACAGGAACAAAGAAAAATAAGAATGAATAAAAATGAACAGAGCCTCCCTTGGAGATAGGTGGGAGCCATTAAGTGCATCGATGTATGTATAATGACAATACCAGAAAGAGAGGAGAGAGAAAAAGACAGAAAAATATTCAAAGAAATAATGGCTGAAACTCTCAAGTTTTATGAAAAGCACTAGTCTACACATCCAAGGCATGGCCTGGTTTCTCCTTGTTGCTTATAGTAAAATACAACAAAGAGACAGGTTGTAAAAAGAAACTGTTAAGCAAAAAAGGAACCGGAGCTCAATGATTTGGAAAACTCTCAGCCTATCCATATTACAAAAGATGAGAAAACATGCTCTGGAGAGAATGCCAGTGGAGCTTTGACAACCATTTGCTACAGAGATTAGGCATTGGATTTATGGATCCAATCCACCATCTCAGCAGAAGCCAGGAGCTGAGATGGGTTTTGCAGGAAGACTCTGTGGAGAACAATGGTGTCTAATGGGGCATGGATCTCCTCAACATCACAGAAGACTGATAAGGTTTTGGTGAATTTTGCACCAGTGGAAACACCACCAGCCTGGGATGAAAGAGACAGAGATGGGGTGAAATAGAGGAAGAATGACTAAGGACACCACTATGGAGGCAGAGAGAAGAGACAATGGGATCGGGCCAGCCAGCCACAGATTACTCTCAGGTTTTGAAATCTAGGAAAGAGCCACGGGACGTTTCTCTCTCATAGCCTCCATGATAAACCAACCCTGCTGATACCTTAATTTTGAACCATGAAAGAAAAAATACATATATTTTTTTGTCCTTTTTAAGTCCCTCTGTTTGTGGTGATTTCTTACAGCAGTCCTAGGAAATAAATGCAAGTGCCAAGACCATTCATTGGGGAAAGAATGGTCTTTTCAACACATGGTGCTGAAGCAATGTATATCCACAGGCAAAGGATCGAAGTTGGACCTCAGCCTCACATCACATACAAAAATTAATTCAAAACAGCCGAAACTGGTTTGGCTCAGTGAATAGAGCGTTGGCCTGCGGTTTCAAAACCTGAAAGGTCCCAGGTTCGATTCTGGTCAAGGGCATGTACCTTGGTTGTGGGCAAATCCACAGTAGGGGGTGTGCAAGAGGCAGCTGATCAATGATTCTCTCTCATCGATGTTTCTGACTCTCTATCCCTCTCTCTTCCTCTCTGTAAAAAATCAATAAAAATATATTTTTTAAATTAATTCAAAACAGATCAAAGACATAAATATAAAAGCTAAGATTGTAAAACCCTTAAGAAAACATAGGGGTAAATTTCATGACATTGGATTAAGCAATGATTTATTACCGTATTTGCCTGCGTATAAGACGATTTTTTGGCCCTGAAAAATATGCCTCCAAGTGGGGGGTAGTCTTATACGGCGAGTATATAACAAACTCTGTATTTTGAGTGGAAATGTTAGGGGGTCGTCTTATACGCCCAGTCTCTTATACGCCGGCAAATACGGTTTTTTCAGGGCCAAAAAATCGTCTTATATGCCGGCAAATCCGGTAAATACTAGTGGCCCAGTGCATGGATTTGTGCACATTGAAAGGAAATTAATTAGAAGAAAAATTCATGCGGTAATTACATCACTGCAAAAAATTACATGTCAAAATAGTATATATAATATAGAATTATAAGATTAAAACACATGTGCAATTGGCACCAGCAAAAGCTTTATATGTATCACACATGTGCCAGTCAATGTTTATTTTTTAATTTCCAGTGTGCGTCATATGTACTGGCCGGTTGGTTGGTTGGTCATACAGTTGGATGGATGGATGGTCAGTCACTTAGCCTTTTATATTAGTATATATAGACTAGTGTCCCTATGCACAGATTCATGCACATTGAAAGGAAATTAATTAGAAGAAATATTTTAATATCACTATTCACCCTTTCTCTATAATAGAAGTGTCAACCAAATTCACAATTGACAATGACAATATACACATGCCATTGGTGCCAGCAAGAGCTTTATATGTATTGCCCATGTGCGAGTCAACTTATCATATATATATATATATATATATATATATATATAGTAAACTTGCTTAATTAGTCCTGCTTTCTAGTTTAGCTAAACTTTTTCCAGCCCAGTGAAGCACCCCAACTTCTCTTTCAGGTAATTGTCAGCAACACAGCAGTAAATATCAACATGAAGCAGATTATTATTGTAGATCACGCAGGGAGAACAAAGAGTAAAATATTTAACTGTATCAGTGTTTGACTATGCCAGCCTGGGATGAAAAGGATATATTCTGTTCAGTGAGAAAAGCTGAAGCAATTTTCAAGTTCTACCATTTCTTACTTCTTTTCAGTTGGGTCAAGTTTCTAAACTTTCTAAATCTTCATTTTCCAGCTAATGAAAAAAACCCCCAGAATTCCACCAAGTCTCCTATCTACCTACTCCAGGACTTCAGTGAGGATCAAATGAGATGAGGCACATGAAAACACTTCACAGACATTTGGTTAAAGTGTAAAATGTTTGCACCTGACTATAAAGCAAGTTGTGTTCCTGGGCTGAAGAAACTACAAGGAGGCTAGATCCAGGGGTGGGCAAACTTTTTGACTCGAGGGCCAAAATGGGTTCTTAAACTGGACCAGAGAGCCGGAACAAAAGCATGGATGGAGTGTTTGTGTGAACTAATATAAATTCAAAGTAAACATCATTACATAAAAGGGTACGGTCTTTTTGGGGTTTTTTAATTCAATAGTTTTACTCACCAGATCCGGCCCGGGGGCTGTAGTTTGCCCAGCCCTGGGAAGGTAGGGAGAGGAAGCCAGGCATGGCTACATAACGTCATTACAGTGCCCCCAGCAACTGTTTCCAGGCAGGCCTGGGCTGTGGGCTGCATTTTGCACCATGGGGTCTTAGCAGCATCAGCTGCGATTTGGTGGGCTGTCGCTCTGGGGTGGTTGCGGGCCTGTGTCCCACTTGGGGGAAGCTGAGTGTTGCTTTGTGGCACCAGGTCTGAGGTGCTGATTCTCTGTAAATGGCCAGTGCACATCATGTGTTGAGGAGCTGGTGGTCAGGGAGCATCATAGCAAGTGGTTGGATGGATGGTCAGACACTTATAAATATATCACCCAAAACGCAAGCAACAAGATAAGAAATAGGAAAATTGGAATCATCAAAATTTAAAACTTTTTCAAATGAGAAAATTTTGGGCTTTAAAGGACACCATCAAGAAAGTGAAAAGACAATCCACAGAATGGGAGAAAATATTTGAAAATCATATATCTGCTAAAGGACTCATTTCTAGAATATTAATAAAGAACTTCTACAACACAACAATAAAAAGATGAATAATGCAATTTAAAAATGGGCAAAGGATTCAAATATAAATTTCTCCACAGAAGATATACAAATGGCCAACAAACACCAGTCATCAAAGGGTGAATTTCTTGAGTTATAGCTCATTTTTCTAAAAACACACTGGCAGCCAAAACTGGTTTGGCTCAGTGGCTAGAGTGTCAGCCTGGGGACTGAAGGGTCCCAGATTAGATTCGGGTCAAGGGCATGTATCTTGGTTGTGGGCACGTCCCCAGTAGGGGGTGTGCAAGAGGCAACTGATTGATGTTTCTAATTCTCTATCCCTCTTCTCCCTTCCTCTCTGTAAAAAAATCAATAAAATATAATAAATAAATAAATAAATACACACTGGCATAGCCTGGCCATTGTGGCTCAGTGGTTGAGCTTTGACCTATGAACCAAGAGGTCACAGTTCAATTCCCAGTCGGAGCACATGCCCAGGTTTTGGGCTCAATTTCTGATAGGAGGTATGTAGGAGGCATCCAATCAATGATTCTCTCTCATCATTTATGTTTCTACCTCTCTCCCTCTCCCTTTTTCTCTGAAATCAATAAAAATATATTTTAAAAAACAATGACATAAAATAATATGTGTAGAATTAAACTGGTTGCCCTATAACATGTAAAAATGTAACATTTTTTTTTACAATAATGGCACAAAGGAGGCAGGTGGGACCAAAGCTATGTTGGAGAAAAGAAATGACATGAGGTGGTTACTCAAGTCCATAGGAAGAAATAAAGAGATGCAGGAAGAGTAGTTCAGAAGGCCAATAGAGCAATTTTGTAAATATACACTTGTTCTCCTTTCGTAAGCTCCTTTAAAAGTAATAATTATAACAATGCAATGTTAGATTTATAACATGCCTAGAAGTAATACATGTAACAATAATAGCACAGTAAAGAGAGAGAAGGAAATGCAGCTGTTTAGGAGTAAAGTTTTTATATTTCACTGGAACGTTTTAAAATAATAAATCCCTCTGAATTAGAATTTCAGAGAAATGGCCAGGGCTTTCTTGGTCCTGACGGTGCCTTTGCGTGAGTTCAGAAGGCCCCCCTTCCTCCCACCGAATGCAGCTCCAGGCCAAGGCCAACGGCTTGGCAAGCTGAAGAGGAACTGGATCAACCACCCACTCACTCCTGTGCACTGAATGATCTGCACAACTACACTCAGGCATGACCCCAGGCATCACCCCATCTATATTTCATGGTGGTTCCTCTAATAATTCTAATGTACAATGACGGTTGAGAAATACTGGGTTAGGAAAGCATTAGAAAAGAATCTGAAATATCAGGTAACTGATAAAATATGAGAGATGATCATTAGTGAGGATTTGGAAGAAGGACCTTTAGGGTTTTAGTCCCAAAGACTTAGAGAATGGTAACAGGAATAGAGAAGCTGGGAGGAAAATCCTGATTTGGAGGTTATTAATCCTATTGAATTTGAAGACATTCAAGTAGGAATGTTCGACTGAAAATAAAAAAAAGATGGTCCTGGAACTAAAAAAATTGTGTGCTTAGGAATCATCACATAGCATAATGATAATGAAAATAGATATTGTTTATAAAGAACCTGCTCAGTGCTGTCCCTTGTGCTTACATTTTTATTTATTTATTTATTTATTTATTTATTTATTTATTTTTATTTTTTTTTAAAGGCATTTCCTTTTATTAAGGTATTTTCTGTGTACATAGTTTACCATTGCCCCCCCCCCCACCTCCCATTTATGCCCTCCCTCCCCAGAGTTCTGTGTTCATTGGTTGTACTTATATTCATGCATACCAGTCCCTCGGTTGTTCTCCTATCTCCCCCCAGGTCTCCTTCCCCTCCCCACTGTCATTTGACAATCTGCTTGTTTTATGGTGACCATCTCGGGACCCCATGAATAAAATCTGCTCCTCATTTGGCAGTCTGCTTGTTTTATGGTGACTATCTCAGGACCATATGAATAGAGTCCGCTCCTCCTCTGGTTTTCACCGCCCCTCCCCCTGGGTCCCACTGCTTCCCCTGGGACACACGGCTCCCCCGGGGCACACTGCACCCTGGGACACTCGGCTCACCCGGGGCACTCGGCCCCATGGGACACTCGGCTCACCCGGGGCACTCGGCCCCCTGGGACACTCGGCTCACCCGGGGCACTCGGCCCCCTGGGACACTCGGCTCACCCGGGGCACTCGGCCCCCTGGGACACTCGGCTCACCCGGGGCACTCGGCCCCCTGGGACACTCGGCTCACCCGGGGCACTCGGCCCCCTGGGACATACATTTTTATTTAAATACTAGAGGCCCACCAAAACCAGTTTGGCTCAGTGGTAGAGTGTCGGTCTGTGGACTGAAAGGTTCCGGGCTCGATTCCTGTCAAGGGCATGTACATTGGCTACGGGCACATCCCTGGTAGGGGGTGTGCAAGAGGCAGCTGGTCGATGTTTCTCTCTCATCGATGTTTCTAGCTCTCTATCTCTCTCTCTTCCTCTCTGTAAAATATCAATAAATATATTTTAAAAAATACTAGAGGCCCAATGCACAAAGACTCATGCAAGAAGGGGCCTTCCTTCCCCTGGCTGGCAGCACTGCCTTTGCTCTGGCTGGAGCCGCCTTTCTGCCTTCCCAGGCTGCCCAAAGGCCCAGAGCGGCTGGGGTGGTGCAGAACCGCCCCTAGCTGCTTGGCACCTGTGCATACAAATTAACCCACCATCTTTTTTTGTTAATTTGCATACTCACTCGTGATTGGCTGGTGGGCATTGCAAAAGTATGGTCAATTAGCATGTTACTCTTTTATTAGTGTAAATGAGCAGCAGTAGCGATAAGGGTGACAACACAGTCACTGTCCATTGAGGAGATCTTTACCCCTCATGTGTTTGGCCTGCAGCCTGGAATGAGTCAGATGAAAGCAGGGGTCAGGAAGTAGGATGGAACTGGGAGGGTGGGGCGATCATACACCTGACTACGAGGCTTGTAAGCAGTGCTGATAAGCACCAGGCAGCTGAGAAGGGGCTGCCACCTGAGGTCTCAGGGCACTACCTTGGCATCTGAAACAGAAAAGTGCCAGTATCATCATGACAAGTGGGTGATAAAAATGTCAGTGCTGCCGAAATCGGTTTGGCTCAGTGGTAGAGCGTCTGTCTGCGGACTGAAAGGTCCGGGGTTCGATTCCAGTCAAGGGCGTGTACATTGGTTGTGGGCACATCCCCAGTAGTGGGTGTGCAAGAGGCAGCTGGTTGATGTTTCTCTCTCATCGACGCTTCTAGCTCTCTATCTCCCTCTCTTCCTCTGTGTAAAATATCAATAATATACATATATTTTTAAATGTCAGTGCCTTTACAAGTTCTATGGCCAGTTGTCATGGGGTCTTGTAGGGGACAAACCCCTTTTGCATCTCTGATCCCCAATAGAGCACGTCTAGTATTGATATTACCCAAGACCAGAAGCCTGGGTGTGTTGGTATCTGGGCCCACTGGACTGGCCCTGGTGGTTAAGGTGGTTCAATACCTAGAAGCCATAAATAAAGTACTGCAGACAAATGGTGAGGTCTGAAGAAAAAGGGGAGGGTATTGATAGGATTGGGAAGTGGTCGGTTATTGGAGAGGGGCATGCAGGAAGTCCCGCCCACAACATAAGTGACACTTACCTCTGCAGACATGTGCACACAGCTATCGTAGTCTCTAGGGGCCTCTGGGCTGTGGACAGGCCCCAGCCAGGTTCGGGCTCGGCCAGACTGGTGAGCAGGTGTAGGCAGTGAGCCAGCCTACCTACACCCTCAGGGGCACCACTTCCGTCAGGCCACCTCTTTCGGCATCCAAGCTGGTTGACAGCATCATTCTATTCAATCCTTCCTGGAAATGTGCACACAGGTCACACTCAGAGCAGGAAGCTTTCAGAATTCCATGAAAGGGAGGCTCAGTTCCTTCCTTAGCTAAAGTGGCCACCGGCCAATGCCTGCCAGGGTCTTCTTTATTCCAAATGGTCCCATGGGGAGCCCAGCAGAGTGAATTCTGTGCAAAGCCTTTCTGGCCACGTGAGGGGCACAAGCCATTTCAGAGTTTCCCAGTAGGACAGGAAAACAGAAACCGTTCTATAATTTTCCTTGCTCAGAGTACATGGGGCCTAGAGGATAAAAAAAAAAAAAATTAAAAATAAAATGCAGTCACAGCAGGATGCCATGCTGGCTCTGCTGGCTGAGGAAGCTGGAATTCACCTCTGGAAGGAGAAACTTTCGTTACAAAGCCAACCTAGCCAAGCGGAGCAAACGCAGAGTGCCTGCGAGCTTTTCCTTCTCGCCTGACTGGGGATCTGAGTCTGTGAGTTAGTTACTGAGTAACTGGCAGAGGCAGTTGACGTGACCCGGAGGCCTTTCACAGAATCAGCAATTCAAAGAGCGGTAGCCAGACAGTGAGTCCAAGGTCAAAGCTAGGAGAACCCAAATCCTGAGCTAAATTTCAGAGCTGCAGGGCAGAGGAAAACCAGTCTAAGGCAGGTATTGTCGGAGGCAAGCGAACAGAGCGGAAGAGAAGTGAATTTACGCAGAATTTAAATCTGGCCTCTCAGATGGTCTTGATACAATGGAACTGAGCCATCAGGGAGCCAATCAGACTGGACATAAATGTGTGTTGTGCCTTTTGAGTGTCCATAGGCATAAACCCTTGGAGCAGACTATGTATTATCATTCCATAATTCCTTTTATCTTCTACTGGCTACCCAGGAAATATGTTAATAATTACATGGCTCTTTGCAAAACCTTCCAAGTGGCCTTCTTTCCTCTCCCCGTTTCCTGCAGGCTGAGTTCATGAGTCTCTTGCTCGGCACTTAAACACATCTCTTTCTGTACTTATCTCACTCTACTACAAGTACTAGTATTTATTGGCTTAGCTCTTTCCCTTCCCTAGACCGTGGCTTATTGGAGGTAGGGACATTTCTTTTTCATTCTCATTTGTGTTAGCAGTGCTTGACTTGGTGTTGACTACATAGAAAATGCTAGTGAATGAATGACTCAACCCAAGACTGAAGGCACACACACATTTACCTGGTCTTCCTCCCCTTCTCCAGTCTCATCTCCCATGGCCTTGTTCCAATTGGCAGTTACTGAAAATTCTTTGCTCCCTCACGCTGTGGTCCCACCCTGTGCTCACACCTGCTGCTGGCTCAGGCCCCACTCATACCCAATTGCTCGTCACCATCAGGGGGTGCCAGAGGCTGCCAGTCCTAATCGTCCTTCAGGGCTTCTCCACCTCCTCCTGCTCCTGAGGGGCAATCCGGGCAGCAGCCACTGCTTGTACCCACTGACAGCACCATCCCTCCTCGCACCCACTGCTGATGCTGGCTCCAATCACTCTGCACAGTCAGTGGGTGCATGGGAGCCAGCGCTGTCAGTGCATGGGAGTGGTGGTGTGGGAGTGGTGGCGTGGGAGCTGGGCTGAAGCAGACAGGGAGCCACGGTGGGAGGGGCTGGGCAGGGGCCCAGAGGATGGACTGAGACCCGCCCCTGTGCCCACCACAGCCTTGTGGCCCACAGTTCCTTTCAAGGTACACAAATTCGTGTACTGGGCCCCTAGTTTATGACAAATTACTCTTTATTTCTCCTTAACGTTGCAGTGGCAACATATTATCTTTTGAAATTATCTACAGGTTTAATTTCATTGTAGTAAAAGGGGGAATGATGCAAAATATTTATTATGTATAGAAGGTACAGACAGATAGCACATGGGTTTGAGAACCACTGTAATGGAATGAGCACTTGACCAAGAAACAGCAAAACCTTGATTGAGATCTTGGTTCTGCCGCTTACCTTGAGCATATCACAATTTCTACAAGACTGCCAGCTTCTCCGTAAAATGAGCACTTGCTGTATTAACCAAACGATATCATGTAAATAATGCACATAGGATGAATATCTCTCAGTATAAAGCAAGAGTAGAACATGCTTATTTGGGATTAATTTTAATCCTGATCAAGGCTCTGATCACTCATGGTGGGTAAATGTAGGCTTTAAATTGTTTGCCTGAAAGCATTGAATAGGCACTTGACAAAAGAAGACATCCGAACCAAATGGCCGATAAGCTTATGAAAAGGTGTCCAACTTCATTAGTCACCAGGGAAATGTAAACTGAAACTATAAGGTAATACATTACCCACACACCAGGATAACTGAAATAAAAAACAATCTACAGCAAACTCTCACACACTGCTGATGGGGATGCAAATCAGTACTTTTGAAAATCTGTTTGGCAATATCAATTGAAGCAATCTTGTGACCCAGCAATTCCACTCCTAGTTATAAAACCAACCCAAATGTGTAAATATACTTCCTAAAAGCCACGTACAAGAGTGCTCACAGAAGCATTCTTATAATAGCCCCAAACTGGAAGTATCCCAAATGTCTACCATTAATAAAAATGGGAAAAAAATTGTGTCATATTTCCACAATGGTATACTCTAGCAATGATAATGAGCCATATGCAGCAACAGGTTAATTTCATGTTTAGCAAAAGTCTTATTCAGGAGTACATATTGCTTGATTCCATTCAGATTAAATTAAAAAGCAGGCAAATCTAATCTATGATGTTAAAAGGCAGAGTACCCGAGGCCTTAAGGGTGAGCTGTGACTGAATGGGGATATGGGAAGCATTGGGGTGCTGGTAATGTTTTGTTTCTCAATCTGGATGCTTGTTACACCTTGTGCTCAATTCTAAAACGAATTTAACGGTACATTTGTTACTTGTGCATTTTCTATTCTTATTATATAATTCTACTAATTTTTTGAAAAGTTAATGCAACAGCCCAGCTGGAGTGGCTCAGTGGTTGAGTGTTGACCTATGAGCCAGGAAGTCATGGTTCGATTCCTGGTCAGAGCACATGCTCGGGTTGCGGGATTGATCCTGTGTAGGGCATGCAGGAGACAGTCGATCAATGATTCTCTCTCATTATTGATATTTCTATCTCTCGCTCCCTTTCCCCTCCTCTCTGAAATCAATAAAAAAATGTTATTTTAAAAACTTGATGAAACATAAAACTGTTTATCCAGGCCTTTGCTGTCTTAATTACATGCTTTGTTCTCTGTTCTTTTATTGACCAAGCCCTGGCAAGTTTAATGTTCTGATCACAGAGCAGAACAAAGTTAATGAGCTCCTCTAGTAGTCAAGGTCATGACCTCAGTTCCGAGGTCCTGCAACCCAGGAATAAGAGTGTGGTCTGGTCTACCCTTGTGTGAAATACAAGAAAAGCATTTATGTAGTTGTTATTTTTCAGTTTTTCCTTTTCATTCTGGAAGGAGAAGTGAGGTGATGTAAAAAAGGGGATGAGACCAGATGACATGAAATGTTTGTGAAACACCTTGTAAACTGCACAGTGTTAGGAAGGTTATTAATAGAGGGCAGGCTACACAGGAAGGCTGGCTTTGGGAGGAAGAAAGGAAAGGTAAAGCAGTAAGAGAAAATGAAGAGAGTAACTCTGGCCCTATCTTTTGTTCCTTTAGTCTCTTCCCCCTTTTGGGGTTTTGGTGAGCTATTTCTGCCTGCCCCGGGCAATTTTTCTCCTCGCCAGGTGGAGTTCCGTTCTCTGCCGCAAGAGGGCGGCATGGCCACACTGAACTGGGGTTTCACTGGTGGAACTGAGAGGATTCTGCCCGAGGGTTGGAGGAGTGGCCTGGGTTTAATCTGATTTTGAGGACTGGGCAACTCCTCCTTTGTCCTCTCCTGCCCCAAGCAACCTTGAGAAACTGCAGCAGAAGGGCAGGGGAGTATATACACATTGCATTTCTTCTCCGATGTATTCAAATCTGGGATGGGGATGGAAGTTGTTTAATGCTTTTTCTGTGGGCTAGTGGAGACTAAACTGTGCATTGCCTTTGCAAAGCGCTGGGAGACCAATAGGAATCCAAGTCTCTCTGGACCAGAGTCCTGGGGCTCTCAAAAGGGGAATATTAATACAATAGGCTTTCAAAGACACTTTCCGTCAACATTTTCCCTGTGGAGCAATTTGCCTCTCCACTTTTCTTCTCCCCATGCTCCAGCCCTGTGACTTCAGCAATCCCACCGGAATCACAGATGCCAGAGCCAGAAAGGACCTAAGAGACTGGTTGTTCTTGTGTTACCCAAATTATGTATGTGAATCAGCAGCATCAAAATCAGCCATGTGCATGTTTAAAATGCAGATCCCAGGGCACGACCCAGACTTACTGAGTTAGAACCACAGGAAGCTGCATTTTTAAACAGGTACCCACCCCTGCCCCTGCTAGGACACACTGGTGGCGGTGCACACGTACTATTGAGAAGTTCCTGTTCAGTTCAGCCTCCTTAATTTGCGGAGGAAGAAACAACTCAGACAAAGGTCAGCGGCTTGCCCAAGGTTACCCAGCTGGTTGGCAGCATCCCTAACATTTAAACCAAGACCCTGAGCCCTAAAAAAAAAAAAAAAAAAGAGCCCGAGCCCTGACCTCACACCAATAGTTTGTGTTGTTGTTTATGTGTGTGTGTGTTTTCACACCAATAGTTTTTACTCCACATATCTGAGAGCCCTGGAGTTCTGAAGAGGTGCTTGAGGTGTTCTGCAAATATTTTATTGTAAGGTAACTGACTGAAAAGAAAACTGTTAGCATTTGCAACTTCTTATGCTGTGAATTGAAATTTTTTTTAAAAAACACACTGTCAATTGTCATCCATTATCCCCATATATATAATATATTTTGTTAATTTTTTACAGAGAGGAAGGGAGAGGGATAGAGTTAAAAACATTGATTAGCTGCCTCCTGCACACCCCCTCCTGGATATGTGCCCACAACCAAGGACCAGAATTGAACCTGGGACCCTTGAGTCCGCAGGCCGACACTCAATCCACTGAGCCAAACAGGTTAGGGCAACCCCATATATTATTGAGGTCACCACAAAAGTCCCACAGTTAGTACTATCTGACTTAGATCAACTATTGAAAGCCTCTTTTATCTTTTATATATTGGACCAGAGCAGGTATGTGCTCAGTATCTATCTACTAAGCAGAGTGGTAGGGAATTGAGAATCATAAGTGGATTTAACTACCTAATTATTCAGGAAGAAGGAGCGGGCTGGGAAGCACTCTGACCCTGGGAAGCTGGGAGATGTGGGCAGGGAGACGGGTGTGACAGTGGCTACAGGTGGTTGGCCTTTGGGTTGTTTACTGCTTGGTACCTCAGTAAGGACACTATTCCTCCAGTATTTGAAATGCTTGTTGGATTGAGGTAAAAACCTTTGACTTCTAAGTATCTCAAGAATACCAGAAGAGACTGACTCCATATATCTGTAAGAGTGTATGTAGCTGAAACTGGTTTGGCTCAGTGGATAGATAGCGTCGGCCTGCAGACTGAAAGGTCCCAGGTTCAATTCTGGTCAAGGGCATGTGCCTTGGTTGCGGGCACGTTCCCCTGTAGAAGGTGTGTAAGAGGCAGCTAATCGATGTTTCTCTCTCATCGATGTTTCTAACTCTCTATCCCTCTCTCTGTAAAATATCAATAAAATAGATTTTTTAAAAGTGTATTTAATTACTTTACAATGTTGACACTGAGCCAACACCAAGGCACTTTCACATGATCTTACTTGGTCTGGTTGGATAGGTAAGTGCCATGACCCCTGCTCTGGGGGAATCGGACAAGCAAGGAAGTTAGCGTCGCCTGGCTAGAAAGAGGTGGTGCTGGGGTCTGATTTTTAGGACAGCCCTCCTTCCATTGCGCCATGTAAGAGTTATTTCCTTCTCCCCACCGAAGAGTGGGACCTTCTGCATCTGTGAGGGAAGTGCATTCTCTAGGCTGGTTGGGCAACAGTTTGGCCCATCTCACACCAGCCCCAACTCATTGCTTAATACCCCGAATAAAACTGGGCTAAGTGTCGGTAAACTGTGCTTATACTGTGACATAAAAGTGAATCTTTTTAAAAAAAAAATATTGTTATTGATTTTTTACAGAGAGGAAGGGAGAGAGATAGAGAGCTAGAAACGTTGATGAGAAACATCGGCCAACTGCCTCCTGCACACCCCCTAACGGGGATGTGCCCGCAACCAATGTACATGCCCTTGACAGGAATCAAACCTGGGACCCTTCAGTCCGCAGACCGATGCTCTACCACTGAGCCAAACCGGATTCGGCTAAAAGTGAATCTTGCTGATAGAAAGCTACTCTTGCCCTCCTCTGTACCTGATTTGCAAAGAGGAGAGCTAAGAGAAGGAAGACTTTGTGAGGAACAAGGGAGAAGGAATCAGAGGCAGTTTGGTGGATCTTTACTGTTTGTTTTTCCCCCTCTTCTTCTATCTCTGAGTTTTCTGTTTCATATTTCCTTTTCTGAAACAAATATCACTTTGCTAATGTTCAGAAAAATTCAAACCCACACAGTGCTCCCCTCCCCCCCACCATGTCAGAAGTGTCCTTTAGAGCATCTGTACACAACTGTGGACAGCTAGTATAAGCTCTTTATTCCATAGAAATTCACGGTCTCCATTCACCATCCTCCTCACCCAGTCCCTCCCATCAGTCTGAATTTGCTTTGCAAATGAACTGTGTGTGAAAAGCTGGCCAGACAGAGGGCAGTTCTTAAAAAAAATTTTTTTTTTAATTTTTATTGATTTCAGAGAGGAAGGAAAAGGGAGAGAGAGAGAGACAGAAACATCAATGATGAGAAAGAATCACTGATCTGCTGCCTCCTGCTTGCCCCCTACCAGAGATCGAGCCTGCAACCCGGGCATGTGCTCTGGCTGCAGTTGAACCCAGGACCCTTCAGTCCATAGGCCAACACTCTATCCACTGAGCCAAACAGCTAGGTCCCTTTATGACTTTAAAAGAAATGACTTCTTCAAGTTTATAGTGTGACTGGGGAAAAGACAGCTGTGTTGTTTCTAATAAAATGTTTGTTAATGTAAAACTATCATCGTAAAGAAAATTCAAATAAATATTAATGCACTTAACAAATATTTATTGTGTGCCTGCCATATGCCCATTGCTATTCAAAGCAATGAGCATAGGAGAATGACTAAAATGAAATTCCTCTCTGGAGGGAGTGGCTAAATACCCTATATAATAAAGAGGTAATATGCAAATTGACCCTCATGCCCTCACACAAGATGGCCATCCCCATGTGGTCAAAGGTAGCTGTCACAAGATTGCTGGCAAGGGAGGGCAGTTAGGGGCAACCAGGCCTGCAGGGGAGGGCAGTTGGGGGCAATCAGGCCAGCAGGAGAGCAGTTAGGCATCAATCAGACTGGCAGGGGAGTAGTTAGGAGGTGATCAGGCTGGTAGGCAGGCGAGCAGTTGGGAGCCAGCAATCCTGAATTGTGAGAAGGATATCCTAATGCCGGTTTGGGCCTGATCCCAATCGGGCCTAAACCGGCAGTCAGACATCCCCCGACGGGTCCCAGTTTGGAGAGGGTGCAGACTGGGCTGAGGGACACCCCTACCCAGTGCACAAATTTCATGCACCGGGCCTATAGTCTATAATAATAAAGACATAATATACTCATTAGACTGGATATCCTTCCTGATAACCTTCTGGATGAAGCCAGGGCTGAGAGGGAAGCCCGGGTCCCGGGTGCCAGAGGGAAGCCGGTGCCGGCAGCCAGGAGAAGGAAGGCCTGCTCTTGCACAAATTTTGTGCATCGGGACTCTAATATATATATATATATATATATATATATATATATATATATATATATATATATATAGTATATAATGTCAGGTGGTGATAAGTGCTATGAATAAACAAAAAAGAAAGTATAAATCATTCAAAATCCCCTCAACCAAATAACCATTGTTAACATTTTCAACCTCCTTCCAGACATCTTTCTTTGCCTATATAGATATAATATAGATATAATGAATGACAATTGGCAGTATTTAGATATAAATATAAATTTAGATATAAATATCTAAATATAAATATTTAGATATTTATATATCTAAATATATATAATATAGATATATAAATTTGCATATCTATATATACAAATAATATATCTATATAATATATAGATATAATATAGATATATAATATCAATAGTTATTTTCACAGGCTGAGACATAACCTGTTTCTTTTTTCCAGTAATATTTTTTTGGCATCTTTTCATGTCAATAAGTAAAAGTTTATTTGATCCCCCCCCCAGCTTTATTTATTTATTTTTTAATTTGGAAATTTTTAAATAGAAAAGTAGAGAATGGTATAGTGAACAAACACATTTACTTATACCCTTTATTTTGCCACATCGGCTTTATCTATCTGGGGGAAGGGTAAATTTTATGCCTATTAAAGTAAATTACAGGCTTCAGGACCATCTTACCTGCTCCACGGAGGGAGCTGCAGTTCAGTCTGACACTGCCCGCTTGGAGTTAGTATCAGACTCCACAGGCTTCAGGATCGGGCCCCCATAACACTGCCCTCGCTTCAGATGCCAGCTTTACTTCAGGAGACCCCAGGCCACCTGAATTCCTGATCAAACGCCCATGACTTCAGGGGTTCCCTCTGCTAGGTCTGATCAAATAGTTGAATCCATACCCTCCCCCCTGGGAACTGACCTTTAGGCCATTTCACAAAAACCCGCATTCCCTGTTGCTTAGACCACATTCCATTTGCTAAGAACATTCATTATCTTTCCCCTCAGGACCTAGCCCAGGGAATTCCCCACCTAGAAAATGCCTGCCTAGAATAGTTTAAAATCTCTGACTCCCTGATCCTGGGTGCTGGCGCCATTCTGGGGCTCGGCCCATCTGATTTTCCAGATAACCTAGGAAACTTAGAATTCCTTACCACTTTTGGCCTCGTGTGTTCCTCCTGTGGTGACCTTAACCCCCACAGGTTCAATAATTTTCGGGAGCAGCTCACAGACTCAGGAAGGTGCTGTAAATAGTATTAAAGTTTTAGTGTAAAGGCTACACATTGGGCAGGTTCTTGGAGGAAAGAAGAGTGTCCATGTCCTCCCTTGGTAGAGGGCTGGCACATTGCTGTGTTCATTGACCAGGAAGCTCCCCTGAGTTTCAGTGTCCAGAGTTTTGATCAAGTTTTTGTCACTAGGCATGATGGAGTAAATCAGAGATTGCAAACAAGAAAAGAATAGGTATTGGGGGGGGGGGCACGCAGAAGTGGGGGAGCATTGGCCTCTGCAAAGCTGTCTGTGTAACTTCTCCACACAATGCAAAGGCTCACCTCACCTTGGGGTTTGGAGGATGGAGGAGTAGGGGTCAGGGGATGAGAAAAGAGAAGTAAAGAGGACTCTATGGGGCTACAATCCATGCTCAGTGTAACGGGAAGCTCACCCCGAGTCACAAACAGCATCCCATGGCAGGTTTATGCTTTTATGGAAGCCCCATGGCAGCACCCGTGTGGACTTGAAGAGGGCCTTGCTTACTGAGGGATGACATTTAACTTTTGGTAAGCTCACCATTAGTGAGGAAAAAGAAACACCTTCTCTTTACTTCTTTCCCTCAGAAAATTGCCTTCTTGCTTAAAAAATATATCTTTTCTTCTTCTTCTTTTTTTTTGACAAAAGTACTTGGACATTTTAATGAAGTTCCCTCCATGTAGCTTCAAGCTGCCAGGACCCAGGCCCCACCAACACCCTTACTCCTCTCTCAGCTCTTCTGCTGGAGACCTTGGCCTTCACAGTGACAGGCTCCTTTGGGAGCTTCCCCTTCCCCAGGGCTTTGTAGTAGTTCCGGTCGCACCACATCAGTGAGAGGAGCAGCTCCAGTCTTGCTTTTGGCAGCATTTACCCGTGTCTGCTCACTGACCAGGGTCCACAGTTTATCAAGGTTGACATTTGGGCATAAACTCCGGTTCCTCTTGAAGTGGTAATGCCTCACACCAACTTTCCCAAAGTAACCTGGGTGATATTTGTCTAAGTTGATCCTGTGATGATGCAAGCCACCAGCATCACTGTGGCCCCCGGGTGCTTCCTGTGCTTGCCGATGTGGCCGTGGCCGCGGCTCACGTGGCCCTGAAGTTTTCGGGTCTTCCTCTGTCTGGATGGTATGTTGGTGGCCAAGCTGCAAGAGCTATATCTCCTTTTCTTACAGAAAGGAGTGGGGGCCATGTTTGTAGGGAGTAGAGTCTGGCACATCAAAGTTGCCCTCAGACTTCAGTGTTCTTGGTGTGGCCATCGTGCCTAAAGAGAAGAGAGGTTTCAGTATTTCAAAATGTTTCTATTTACTTCAAGTTTTTTATTCTAACCATATTTGACCTCTCTGAAGCATCTGTTGCTGCTTCAATATAAGTAACACATTCGTGATAAGTGCATTTACTATCATATTTTTTTAAATAAATACTTTTATTGATTTCATAGAGGAAGGAAGAGAGAAAGATAGAAACATCAATGATGAGAGAGAATCATTGATCAGTTAGTTGCCTCCTGCACGCCTGCTACTGGAGATCAAGCCTGCAACCCAGGTATGTGCCCTGACTGGAATCAAACCATAACCTCCTGGCTCATAGGCCAATGCTCAACCACTGAGCCACGGTAGCCGGGCCTCCTCTGGCTACCTGTTCCAATCCTCTACGTTCTCTGCCAATCCTTTATTTTTTATTTATTTTTTAAAATATATTTTATTGATTTTTTACTGAGAGGAAGGGAGAGGGAAAGAGAGTTAGAAACATCGATGAGAGAGAAACAATAAGAGAGAAACATTGATCTGTTGCCTCCTGCACACTCCCTACTGGGGATGTGCCCACAGCCAACATATATGCCCTTGACCGGAATTGAACCTGGGACCCTTGAGTCTGCAGGCTGACACTCGATCCACTGAGCCAAACTAGTTAGGGCCTCTGCCAATCCTTTACGTCAGTGTTTCTCAAACTTTTGACATATGTATACCCCTTCTATAATTTTCGTAACGCTGAGTACCCCTTGTCAAAAAAAAAAAAAATGGATGTCCGAAACCGGTTTGGCTCAGTTGATAGAGCATTAATCTGTGGACTGAAAGGTCCCAGTTTCGATTCCGGTCAAGGGCATGTACATTGGTTGTGGGCACATCCCTGGTGGGGACTGTGCAGGAGGCAGCTGGTCGATGTTTCTCTCTCTTTGATGTTTCTAGCTCTCTATCTCTCTCCCTTCCTCTCTATAAAAAATCAATAAAATATATTTTTATAAATGGATGTATTTTAATAACAATCAAAATATATTTATTTTTTATTTTTTGGTACATACACAAAATAATAATAAATGAAAAATAAAATTATTCATAATAAAATATAAATAAAAGTTATATTATAAATAACATTTATTTGCACACGGGACCATCTCACCCCTCACAAGACTGTCTTGAATTGACTCATGAGAACGTAGAATTAGGTGCAGCTAAGCACGGTGCAGTGCATATCCCCACCAAACTCCGGTGCAACGCGTACGCCCACCAAACTCTTCCTGTACCTCTGGGGGTACGTGTACCACACTTTGGGAAACACTGCTTTACGTAATGTTTATCTATTGGGACCTGCCCTGGTCCCTCTTCTCCCTGGCTTCATCCCTAACCATCTCCTTGTCTTCAACCACCACCTGGTCTTCATATATACATGGATGACTCTCAAATATTTATTTTCAACCCCATCCCTGGCTTCGGTTTCATACATGCTACAGTCTGTTGGCCATAGCTGTCTGATGAGTGCCTCAATTCTCAACATATCTAATATTAAACTCATCATCTTTGCCTCTGCACTCTTACCATAAAAGCTGCTTCTTCTTCTGGGTTCCAAACTCAGAAGCCTGGTTTTTCTTCCCTATCCTCTTACCCTGCAGCTCAAACAATCACTATATCAAAAGTCTTCCTACATTCATCTTAAATATTCCTATCTCTATCTGTACCGCCAACTGTTCACTCTCAGTCACCATCACTCCTCACCAGAATGATTAGAACGATTTATTCCTGTTCTCCCCACCTTCCCCCCACCTAAGCCATTTTGAATTGCAGCTAGAATGATTTTTCTAAGGCTAACAAGCTAAGAGGTAGATCACTTAAAACATTTACTATGCACTCACTATATATATTTGATAATGGCTTGAGGATAAAAATATGATTGAGACACTATGTGTGTTTTTTTTTTTTTGTTAATCCTTACCATAAGTTATTTTTTCTATTGATTTTTTTAGAGAGAGTGAATAGAGGGAGGGAGCAGGGGGGTGGGAGGGGAGAAAGAAGAAGAGAGAGAGAGAGAGAGAAAGGAAGAGAGAGAGAGAGGAGAGAGAGAGAGAGAGAGAGAGAGAGAGATTTGTTTGATCCACTTATTTATGCTTTCATTGGCTGATTCATGTATGTGCCCTGAGCAGAGATCAAACCTGAAACTTTGGCTTATTGGGAGGATGCTCTAACCATTTGAATGACTGGGCCAGGGTTTACTATGTATGCGTGTGTTTTTTTATTGTTGTGTTTTGTTTTGTTTTGTAACTATTGGCCAACTATCTATGCAGTATTTCAAAAATTCCTAATCATAGAAATTTTTAAAATGATGGTTTTATTGAAATACTAGAGGCCCAGTGCACGAATTCATGCACTGATGGCATCCAGCCAGCCAACCCCCATGGGAACCATCAGAAAAGGCGTGGGAGGCCGAAACCGGTTTGGCTCAGTGGTAGAGCGTCGGTCTGTGGACTGAGGGGTCCTGGGTTCGATTCCGGCCAAGGGCATGTACATTGGTTGCGGGCACATTGGTAGGGGTGTGCAAGAGGCAGCTGGTCGATGTTTCTCTATCATTGACATTTCTAGCTTTCTATCTCTCTCCCTTCCTCTCTGTAAAATATCAATAAAATATATTTAAAAAAAAAAAAAAAGAAAGAAAGAAAGGGCATGGGAGGTTGGCCGCTGGCCTTGCCCCCAGTCAGGGTAGTAGGGGACCATTCAGGGTGGGGCCAGCCAGGGGGTAGGGGCCATGGGAGGTTGGCCGGCATTCTGGTCACTTGTCTTTTATATACACTGAGTGACTGAGAGGCCAGATTATTATGATCTCTGAACATAACAAAACACACACACACATACCCATGTATGCATGAATTCATACATGGGTGGGTTCTAGCCAGCTTGGCTAGGGGGAGGGGACATAGGTGGTTGGCTGGCCTGCCTGCTGATCGAACTCCTGGTCCAGGGGACAAGTTGCATATTAGCCTTTTATTATATAGGATAATCCACATACCATAAAATTCATTTTTCTAAAGCATACATTAAGTGGATTTTAGTATACAAGATTCACAAAGTTGCGCAATCATCACCACTATCTAATTCCAGAACATTTCATCTTTCCCCTCTTCACCATCCCCAGGCAACCACTAATGTACTTCCTGTCTAGAGATTTGCCTATTCTGGACATTTCATTATCTGGCTGCTTTTATTTAGCATAATGTTTTCAAAGTTTATCCATATTATAGGGTGTATCAGTACTTCGTTCCTTTAATACCTAATATTCCATTGTATGGATATACCACATTTTGTTACCTATTCATCAGTTGACGGAGGCGAGGTTGTTTTCATTTTTTTGATATTACAAATAATGCTGCTATAGGCTTTCATGTACAAGTGTTTCTATGCATTTCTTGCAGTGAAACTGTTGGGTCATATGGTAAATGTTTAAACTTTTAAAAAATATGTTTTAACTTATTTCAGAGAGGAAGGGAGAGGGAATGAAAAATAGATACACTAATGATGAGAGAGAATCATTGATTGGCTACCTCCTGCATGCCAGAAGGGTATCCAGCTCAAAATATGGGCATGTGCCCTGACTGAGAAGGGAACCATGACTTCCTAGTTCATGGGTTAATGCTCAACTATTAAGCCACACTGGCCAGGCAATGTTTAAACTTTTGAGAAATTGCCAGACTGTTTTCTAAAGTGGTTGCACAAATTTGCAATCCTACTAGCAGTGTGTGAGGGTTCCAATTTTTCCACATCCTTGCCAACACTTGTCTTTCTTATTTTCTTTTATTATTGTGCTTTTGGTTTCATATCTAAGAAAAACATTACCTAATCCAAGGTCACAAAAATATATTCCTGTTTTCTTCCAAGAGTTTTATAGTTTTAGCATTTACATTTAGGATCTAGAGTTTGTTTTGTATCTGGTATAAGGTAATATAACATCATTCTTTTGCTTGTGGATATTCATAGAACTTTTAAACTATATTGAATTGCTGATCTTTCTTTGAAATCCTACCTAATAAAAGAGTAATATGCAAATTAACCATCACTTTGCTCATATATCACAAGCCATGCCCACAAAGCCATGCCCACCAGCCAATCAGAGCACTCATGCAAATTAACCCCAGCCACGTTGGCTGTGGCCAAAGAAGCTTGGGTTTCTCTGGCAACTGCAGAAGCCAAGCTTTCCTTCCCCCTAGTGGGCCTAAGCCTCCACTCCAGGCTACAAAGTTTCAATTATAGAAGGTAAACAAGAAATGGCTACCACCATGGAGCAAGCAGGAGGCTTGACTGGGCTCTAGGCTACAAAGTTTCAATTGTAGAAAGTAAATATATCCCAGATACTTGGGTTGTGGCATGTGGAGAGCTTGCAAACCAGCATAGGCCCCTCACTCAGGACGTCCCACGCCCTGAGGGAACCCCCATCCTGATCTGGGACACCCTTCAGGGAAAACCAGCTGGCCCCCACCTGTGCACCAGGCCTCTATCCTATCTAATAAAAGAGTAATATGCAGATTGACCATCACTCCAACACACAATATGGCTGCCCCCATGTGGTCAAAGATCCTGCCCCGATGTGGACACATGATGGCCACCACAAGATGGCCAGCAGGGGAGGGCAGTCGGGAGGGATCAGGCCTGCAAGGGAGGGCAGTTGAAGGTGATCAACCCTGCAGGGGAGGGCAGTTAGGGGTGACCAGGCTGGCAGAGGAGGGAAGTTGGGAGCAAACAGGCTGGCAGGGGAGCAGTTAGACATCAATTAGGCTGGCATGGGAGTGGTTAGGGGGTGATCAGGCTGGCAGGCAGAAGTGGTTAGGGGCAATCAGGAAGGCAGGCAGGCGAGCAATTGGGATCCAGCAGTCCTGGATTGTGAGAGGGATGTCCAACTGCCCATTTAGATCCTGTGGGATCGGGCCTAAACGGACATCCCTCGAGGAGTCCCAAATTGGAGAGGGTGCAGGCTCCCCCCCCCCCCCCCCCCCCGCCCCTGTTCACAGATTTTTTGCACCTGGGCTCTAATTATACTATAAACTCCATGAGGGCAGAGACCAAGGGGGTCCTACTAAATCTTTTTTTAATGAATAGATTAGGTAACCAAAATATCAAGTTTCTTTTCTTTTCCAGAATTATATCAACTCTGTGCAATAACACTTTTCATTGTGATGCTGGCAGTGACAATCCCTTGAAAGTAACAATTCAGAAACTAGATGACAGAGTAATAGGGATTGATTTAAAGTCAAATGTTGACTTTCATTTAGGAACTGTGTAACTTTGGGCAAATTACATTACTATCATCTTATTTCTTAAAATGGGGATTTAATTGGTTCAGTGTTAAAGGAATAATTGAGATCTTGTAACTAAAGTGCTTTACATGATTTAAGCACCCATCAGATAGTAGCATTTATTATTTCAAAGGAATAGAAGAACAGTGGGAAATCCTTTAACATAGTACTACCTTTTGTCCCAGATTTCTTCTGTAGTACAGATTTCAATATCTTTATTTTCTTTTGTGAATTGAGTATTGTTAGACCACTGGTATTTAATATGGAAGAAAGGAATACACATAAATACAATTCAATGTGGGAATGTCTTTAAAGGCATGCGAATACTCTGGAGTTCATTATGTCCTGAGCAACAGAAAGAAATACCCTTTGGGGGGTGTAAGAACTTAGTGAAAAGGGGGTTTGAACAGGGACGCTAGGCCTTTTGGACTTATTTCATTAAACATATTTCAGGTTTGTTCAACAGTCTGTCTTCACTAGTCAACATACAAAACCTGTCTTAAGTCATTGGATTTCCAGTACAGTGGGCACGCCTCCGATGATTGAACTGACGTGTTCTGGCCACTTGAGTCAGAAAGGATTATCTGGAGAGGGATGGAGAAGTCGGAAGGCAGAGGAAATACCTCGATTCATTGCCCAGAAGAGGAGAGCGGCTCCGGTGTGGGACACAAGTCAGGCTTAAGGCTCCAGTTTGACGCAAGGAACTGAGGGAACCGCCTGCAAGCACTTTCTTTCCGGCTCCTGGCCCAGCAGGGCCACTTCCGGGAGAGGGCGGGGAGATTTGAAAAGGAGTGCGGGGAAGGAGGCCTTTTGCACTGCACCAGGCGGAAGTGTGCCAAAGGTATCCGGATTGCCGCTTCCGGTCCGGGTTAACGCGGTTTGGACACACTGCGTGGTTTGTGTGGTGCTGGGCCGGACTTCTGAGGGCCAATCGTGGGTGAAGAGGCGAGCGCCGGCTTCAGGACTCAGAAGTGGGGGATCTAATGGGAGGATCGGAAAAAAGGCCAGGAACCTGAATACGACCTAACCTCTGTTTCCGAGGGGCAACTTCCACCGGGAACCCCTCTGCCCTGATAACGGCCAAAGAAGAGATGGCGCCAGTCGGGGAGCGGCTGTGGCCGACACAGTAAGGAAGGGCGAAGGCGGAGCCACCGGAGGAGCTTTGGGGAGAAGAGCGAGAGCCGTCACTGCCGACACCACCGCCACCACCATGGAAGGATCCAAGCCGACCCTGCAGCTCGTGTACCAGGCCGTGCAGGCGCTTTACCACGATCCAGATCCCAGCGGAAAGGAGCGCGCCTCGTTTTGGCTTGGGGAGCTGCAGCGTTCGGTGAGGGGCCCGGAGAGGCCGTTCTGCCCCGCGGGGCCAGGGGGGGTGGGAACCAGGCTGGAGCCGGAGCCCGAACCCGCCGTGGGCCTCGTGAGCTCCTCCGCGGGGAGGAGCTGCTCCCGCGGGGTGGGGCTGCGACGCTGCCGCGAGCTGCGCGGCTTTTTGGAAACTGGGAGCTGCTGGCCGGTCGCGCACCGGCCCTTTCCCCACCTCCCGGAAACTGATGAGTAGGTCCTACACTTGACTGTGGCAACCATGTGGTCCTCTGTTAAGTTTTACCCGTGCTCCTTGCTTCTTACACGGCCGTGCTTTTCCTTTTTGTCTTCCTTCAACCAGATCCAGCCCTAAGGCATTCTCCACCTTCCACTTAAGGATGTTGTGATCCGTCTCCCCTCGGGGTCCTACTCTTGCCTCTGGCAATTCCTTCCCCCACGTAGCACTTACACCTCACTGTTCTTGCCGATGTTTCACTCTAGTTTGAGTTCATTATTCTCGAAACTTCTCAGATCCTTGTACGCGTGAATTTTTGCCTGTGTTTTGGAGTGCAAGGTGATTTAAAGATAAAAAAAAAATCAGTGCTGATTTCAGGAAAATCTTTGCAGTTCTTGTTTGCTGCATATTGGTTCTCCAGCCTTGTCTTTTCGGTTCTTCATAAGATATGGGTATCGTAGCTGCTTTGATAATTGCGTGTAATTGCAACTTTTTATACCTATTGTATTTCTGCATTCTTTGATGCACATGTCTTACGTTTCCTTATCTAATTTTTGTATTCACCTTTGCTGTGCTTTATTTTGTGTGTGTGTATACTTGCTGACTTTACCATTTTTATTTTCTAATTTTGTTAAATATTTTGCCCCTTCTTTCTTTTTAAAAAATATATTTTGATTTATTTATTTTTTACAGAGAGGAAGAGAGAGGGATAGAGAGTTCGAAACATCGATAAGCTGCCTCTTGCACACCCCCCACCGGGGATGTGGCAGCAACCAAGGTACATGCCTTTGACCGGAATTGAACCTGGGACCTTTCAGTCTGCAGACCGACGCTCTGCCACTGAGCCAAACCGGTTTCGGCTATTTCTTTTTTTTTTTTTTTAAAGTAATAATTGGCCGAAACCGGTTTGGCTCAGTGGTAGAGCGGGTCCCAGGTTCGATTCCGGGCAAGGGCATGTACCTTGGTTGCGGGCAATCTCCGGTAGGGGGTGTGCAAGAGGCAGCTGGTCGATGTTTCTCTTTCATCGACGTTTCTAGCTCTCTATCTCTCTCCCTTCCTCACTGTAAAATATCAATAAAATATATTTAAAAAAAAAACAAAAACTAATAATTGGTACTTAAAGGTACTCTGGTCTTTTAAACCAGCCCCTGGGCTGCAAGTGAATATTATTTTAAAATTTATAATTTTTATATTATACGTAAAAAACCAGGTGGAAGTCCACGTGCTGGATAACCTCATGGGAAGATAAAGAAATAAGTCTCACTGTAGGTTACATAAGAAAATCATTCTCATGTGGTCTTATTAAGTGTTTAGTTTTTGTGATCTGGGGACTGACAAGTCCTTGACTGTCATAGAGTTTTTAAAGTAAACAGGAGAAATGCTATGCCTAGCCAAAGTCAGCTCTTCCCTACCAAGCCTGCTTATTGTTGTGTGTATTTTAAATCAGTGTTTGAGTGCATACCATGTACCAGCAACTGTGGGAAGCTTTGGTATATGGAAATGAAACAGATAAAAAAATCTCTGCTTGCCACATAGGATGCTTGGATGATTAAATGAGCTAATACTTACCAAGAGCTTAGAAAAGTTCTTGGAACCTAGAGCTCAAAATATGTTAGTAATCATTATTTAAATGGTAGTCACTTTTATTACTTTACACTACTCTCTGTTACAGCCTTACATCATTATCACAGTTGTCATCCTATGACCTCATCACCCAGGGTCCCAAACAGGAACAGTTGGCACACTTGAAGTAGGATAATTTGAGGAGGCTTTATTTTTTAAAGGTACTTTATAAAGATGTGGCGCCTAAAGAGGTAGTGTTGTAACCTGTAGCCAAATTGTTAACATTTGTAGGCTGGGAGGGATAGGGGAGAGAGTGGTTCCTTGAATTCTCAAGAGTATGGAGTTGGCTACCTTGAGATGAGTGGTGGTTTTTGGTTGAAGGGACACAGCCAGCATGAGGTGACTTTGCGGGGAGAAAGCTGGAGGAATAAATGTCTTGACCAAATGTCTTGGCCCTAGAATTCCCTAGTGGGAAAACCTAACCAGAAGCTAGGGGACATGGGAACCTGTTGCTAGAGTGTATATTAGGGAAGAAAAAATGATAGAAAGGGTAAAAGCGGGGACCTGGAAAATACCCAGCACAGCTACATTCCATTTTTAGGCGGCTTCAGCATCTGCATTGACAATTCAGCTAACACTTGGGCCTCTTCATTCCTTTACCTCTCTTTCTCAATCACCTGGTCACACTCACACCCTGGGTCTTGTCGTTAAAAAGTTACCAGGTCCCCAATCACTAACACAGATATTTTGTTGGCTCAGGAATCTCAGGTAACCTCATATAGTAGTTTTTATTTTCGAAGCCTTATATAATTTTAATTTTTATAAAAATTAAAGTTTTATTTTTTATAACTTAAAAATATCAAAGGTAAACTTTAAAAAACTTTTTTAAAAAGTTGTAAGTGGGAATTTTACGAGAAAACTCCATAGGATGAAAAAGTAGTTATGTATAGACTTTCTCCTATCAAAGATGAGGGTTTAGGCTCCTTCCACCTCCTTTCATTCATTCTCTCTAACATAATTACATTACATTTTTTGTTAAATCAATACACATTGTGAATTGTAGCATATATATCATAGTAATATTTCCCATTTTGTGCAACTTTTTTTCTCTCATGAAAAACATTACCTTTTTTTATTCTTCACATTTGCTTTCTTTTCTATGTATCTGTAGTAATTCATTACGAACTTTGTCATGAAGTTTGACAAACTTGTGTGTTTCATCATTATTGTCGTGGGATCTCTATTTAACACTATCCTAGGGCCATGGTCGGCAAACTGCAGCTCTCGAGTCACATGTGGCTCTTTGGCCTCTTGAGTGTGGCTCTTCTACAAAATACCACGGCCTGGGCGAGTCTGTTTTGAAGAAGTAGCGTTAGAAGAAGTTTAAGTCTAAAAAATGTGGCTGTCAAGAGAAATTTCAGTCGTTGTACTGCTAATGTTTGGCTCTGTTGGCTAATGAGTTTGCTGACCACTGTCCTAGGGTATTCCTTTCACTTCTTTCTTGTGTTGGATGTGCTAAATTTTAGATCCGATGGTCTTTTCTTGGATTACTCCCTCATTTGTTGGGCAGTGGAGAAAGGAACCTTCACCCTTTCTCTCAGTGTCTTTCTCTTGGATCACTTATCCTGAGAGAAGTCCTCTGGTCTGCCTGGGGATTATAAACTGGCTGCTGGTGGCAGGTGGAGAATGAGACAGGGCAGTGGCCAGCAAACTCATTAGTCAATAGTGCCAAATATCAACAGTACAACGATTGAAATTTCTTTTGCCAGCCAAGTTTTTAAAACTTAAACTTCTTCTAATGCCACTTTTTCAAAATAGACTCACTCAGGCTGTGGTATTTTGTGGAAGAGCCACACTCAAGGGGCCAAAGAGCCGCATGTGGCTTATGAGCAGCAGTTTGCCGACCATGGAGCTAGAGGATGGATTCACTAAGTATTTTGGCCACTTGAGTCAGTATGTTGGTCCTGACCTTTATGTGAGCCTGTTGTCCAAGAGTCCAGAGTCGCACTACTTCGGTCTTCCCAAAGTAAACCTTGAGTCTTCTGTGATGGCGGGAGAATAGTAGCCTGGCTGCTCACAGTCAGGAGGGAAATCTAGGAATATGTTTATACAGGTTTTGAACCCACTCGTTCCTTTGTTTCCTGTTCTACCTGTATTTCTGCTGTACATGGTACTTCTAATTTCTGAGCCTATTTGGGATTTTGCTTATGAATTAGTTTGTCCCTTTGTGGCGTTCTCATCCCATCCTTCCTCCTTGTTCCTAGGCATTCCAGCCTTCTCAGACCTCCTGAGACAGTTAACACTCATCCATAACTCTCTAGTTTCAACAGTTTTATTATTATCAATCATATTTCCATTCTCTGTTGTTGTGGGTTTTCCCCACCCCCTTAACCTGCCCCTTTTTTGTTTGTTTGTTTTAACTCTTTACTCTGAGTTTAATGGATATATATATATATATATATATATATATATATATATATTGGTTTCAGAGAGAAAGGGAGAGGGAGAGAGATATAGAAACACCAATGATGAGAATCATTGATCAGATTCCTCCTGCATTCCCCCTATTGGGATCAAGACCTCAACCTGGGCATATGCCTTTGACCAGAATTGAACCCAGGACCCTTCAGTCCACAGTCTGGTGCTCTATTCACTGAGTCAAACCAGCCAGGGCTTTAATGGATTTTTTAAAAATATATATTTTATTTATATTTTACAGAGAGGAAGGGAGAGAGATAGAGAGCTAGAAGCATCGATGAGAGAGAAACATTGACCAGCCGCCTCCTGCACAATCCCCACCGGGGATGTGCCCGCAACCAGTGTACATGCCCTTGACCGGAATCGAACCTGGGACCTTTCAGTCCACAGACCGACGCTCTACCACTGAGCCAAACCGGTTTCGGCTTTAATGGATTTTTGAAAGAGACCTGGGGGCAAACTGATGTGTTCAGTCATGTTAAACAGAATTCCCTGCATTAGTTTATTCCATTGACGACCCCCCTACTTTTTCTTTATTCAGTCTTTACTTTATCCAGCTTGGATTCCAGTGTCTATCATTCTAGTCACTTTCTTTTTTTCTTTTTCTTAATATGTTTTTATTGATTTTTAGAGAAAGAGTAAGGGAGGATAAAGAGATAGAAACATCTCTGAGAGAGAAACATCAATTGGCTGCCTCCTGCACACCCCCTACTGGGGATGGAGCCTGTAACCTAGGCATGTACCCTGACCAGAATTTAACCAATGACCTCTTGATTCATGGGCAGATGCCCAACCATTGAGCCACCCCAGCCTGTCCACTTTCTTAAATATACCATCAGCCCTTCACCTCTGATTTGGTAAAATTTCAGCATGAGTTTTTTAACTGCTTCTCCCTCCTCCTCCTTTCTAATATAGATGCTCTGCATCTCATTTTCTGAATTCTCAGGAACCTTGATTTTTAAAAAAATTATTATTGTTGTTGTTATTTATTTATTTATTTGTTTGTTTTGTTAATTCTCACCCAAGGCTATTTTTCCTGTTGATTTTATTTTTTGTTAATTCTCGCGTGGGGATATTTTCCATTGATTTTTAGAGAGATTGGGAGGGAGAAAACATTGATGTGAGAGTGACTCATCGACTGGTTGCTTCCTGCACGAACCTTTCAGTCTGCAGACTGATTATCCGCTGTGCCAAACTGGCTAGGGCAGGAACCTTGATCTTTTGGTTGTATCACTTGCATTTCAGACTCCTTTCTTTACAGGATCCTTCCCACCAACATTCAGATAGCTGTAGTATCTCTCATAGTAAGCAAATGATTTTGGGGAGGGAGGATGCCACCTTTGCCAATATTGTGATCTCTTTTATTCTTTCTTACTTAACTCTGTGCTTTTACTATTATTCAATCCCAATACTTTCTTCAAATGAAGAAACTAATCCAACTTTTCAAAGCCCAGCCTAAATGCCACTCTATTCTTTAGGTACTAACTGATTTTTAAGAAAAATATATATTTAATTGATTTTTTTACAGAGAGGAAGACAGAGGGATAGAGAGTTAGGAACATCAATGAGAGAGAATCATCGATCAGCTGCCTCTTGCACACCCCCAATTGGGGATGTGCCCGCAACTAAGGTACATGCCCTTGACCAAAATCGAACCTGGGACCTTTCAGTCCGCAGGCCGACGCTCTGTCCACTGAGCCAAACCGGTCTCAACTTGATTCTTTTTAACTGAAAGTCATTTCTGCCCACACTGAATATCTACAGGACTTTATTTAATTGTATTTGTTATTGTCTACCTGGTAGACTGTAGGGTTTTTTAATTAATTGGTTTCTTTCATTATGTATGTATGTATGTATGTATGTATGTATGTTAATCCTCATTTGAGGATATTTTCCCATTGATTTTTAGGGAGAGAGGGAAAGACAGAAACATCTATGTGAGAGAAAAACATGGATTGGTTGCTTCCTGCATGAGCCCCAACTAGGGCCCGGGCTGGGGAGGAACCTGCAACCAAGGTACGTGCCCTTGACTGGAATCGAACCCGGGACTTTTTGGTCTGCAGACTGATGCTCTATCCACTGAGCCAAACCAGCTAGGGCTAATTGATTGATTTTTAGAGAGAGGAAGGGAGAGACAGAAACATCGATTGTTTCACTTATTTATGCATTCTTTGGTTGATTCTTGTTTGTGTCCTGACTGGGGATTGAACCTGAAACCTTGGTGGATTAGGGCTATGTTCTAATCAACTGAGCTACTGCACGAGGGCAACTGTAGGATCCTTTTATTTGTTTATATAATCTGATATCCGTAGTTGAAGTTATAAACCATGATTGTAATGAAAGAAACCATTGCCTAGCCAGTGTGGTTCAGTGGTTGAGTGTTGGCCTATGAACCAGGAGGTCATGATTTGATTCCTGTCAGGGCACATGCCTGGGTTGTGGGCTTAATTCCCAGTAGGGGGTGTGCAGAAGGCAACCGATCAATGATTCTCATCGTTGATGTTTCTAACTCTATCTCTCTCCCCTCCTCTCTAAAATAGAAAACATGTTTAAAAAAGAAAGGAAAGATACCTGACAGGTTTTTAAAAGTATGCAGTGGGCGAATGTAGGTTTACAGTTGTTTGTATGGAAAAAGACAAGCAGGTTATGATTATAATACACAAGTAAAATGTTTTGCATGCTCAAAACTGTAAACCTACTTTTGCCCACCCCATTTATTGAATGACTAGCAGCTTGTAGGCAGGCACCTCCAAAGGGTGATTTCTTTATCTATGATTTCATTTATTTTTGCTGCTACTCCCTGCCAAATCCCTGGATAATTGAAAATTAATATTTATTCAGCCTCCTGTGTTGATGTTTTTAGTCTTTCCATCCTTTAAAAAGCAAAACACAGCCTTTATAAGTTTTATATTGCCCTCTTTTTATACTTTGAAAGACTTGGGTACAGAAAGGAACTTTTTTTTTAGGCTGCCTCCTGCACAACCCATACTGCAGATTGAGCCTGCAACCCAGACATGTGCCCTGACAAGGAGTCAAACTGCAATCTCCTGGTTCATAGGTCGATGCTCAACCACTGAGCCATGCCTAGTCTGGCAGAAAGGAACTTTTTGACTCAATAAGTTTTCTTAAAGTAGTCATTAAGTGACATTTTAAACCAAAAGTCTGTTTTAGTTTGGATTTTAAGTGGATAAGGAACAGATTTTGCCTGTTTTTTAAAATATATATATTTTATTGATTTTTTTACAGAGAGGAAGGGCGAGGGAGAGAAAGTTAGAAATATTGATGAGAGAGAAACGTCGATAGCTGCCTCCTGCATACCCTCTACCAGGGATGTGCCTGCAACCAAGGTACATTCCCTTGATTGGAATCAAACCTGGGACCCTTGAGTCTGCAGGCTGACGCTCTGTCCACTGAGCCAGATTGGTTAAGGCGCCTGGTTTGTTTAAAAACCACTTTGAGGAATACACATTTTACAGAATTATTATCCTTACTTCCCTCTATCCTACGACCTGGTAACAATAGATTTGATATAAAGGTATAATATGAATATAGGTTATTAATGCTGTGAATTAACTTCTTTTCTCTCACTAATATTTATATAAAACTGCCATTTTCTAAAGAATCCATACTCCTTATCCTAAACTTTTTCTCACCAGAATTCTTAGAAACTACCTAGGGGCATGATTTCATGTTGTAGACAGATATCACCGATACTTTCAAAGTGTTTTAAAAGAAAGAAATTATTTTGAGATGGATTTTAAAGGAAGCCTATCTAACAGTGGACTGTTCTGAACACTAGTCGTTTACTTTGTCCACCTCCAAAAGCCAAAATTAGTAGACAATGTGGGAAGCAATTGAAGGAAAGATTATCTTTTTTTTTTAAAAGAATAGTTTATTTATTTATTTATTTATTTATTTATTTATTTTTTTAGGGAGAGAGGAACAGAGAGAGAAACATCGATGATTGATTAATTGCCTCCTGTATGCCCCCTACCAGGGATTGAGCCTGAAACCCTGGCATATTCTCTGATCAGGAATCAAACCAGCAACCTTTTGGTGCAGGGGAACATGCCCAACGAAATGAGCTACATTAGCCAGGATAAGACCATCTTTTTCAGGTTAATGATTATGCTACTCAATTCTTCTAAGCTTGTAATTTAGATTTATGGAGGAGACTACAAGACTACTTTTACAGAGATAATTTTCTGGGTTATAGTTAACCTCAAAAAGTTTTATAGTTTAGTCTGGAAACCAAAAAGGAAAGATAAAAAGCGTAAATCAAATGAAATCATATCATACTTTGATTAAGTTAGTATTGTCATGTTTGGTTTATCATATCCTTGGGAAATTTGCTTTTGAATATTAGGAAGGTCATGGGTCATGGAGTATCACATTCAAATTTCTTTCCTAATAATTTTTCTTTTTAGAATTACTTGATTCTTTAGTTCTAAAATATAGGGTTTTGATTTTCCTCTACTAATTAGCAGTCATTGACTTGACTTATTTGAAAATCTAGGCTTTTTTCATGCTTATGCTCTCATCTTCCAGTCAAGTGACCCTTAAAACTTAACCTGTTGCTTAGCCTGCATAGCTCAATAGTTGAGTGTTGATTTATGAACCAGGATGTCATGGTTCAAATGGTTCAATTCCCAGTCAAGGCACATGCCCAGGTTGTGGGCTTGATCACCAATATGGAGCATGCAGGAGGCAGCCAATCAGTGATTCTCATCATTGATGTTTCTCTCTCTCTCCCCCTTCCTCTCTGAAGTCAATACTTTATAATAAAGAGGGAATATGCTAATTGACCCTCACTGTTGCAAAGATGGCAACGCCCACCGCAGTTAAGGAGGGAATATGCTAATTGACTGCCTTGCCCTAAAAGATGGTGACGCCCATCCCCTCTGGAGTCTGCCAGTTCCTTCAGCCCCCCATGGGCCAGCCCAAGGCATAAGCAAGCCTCGGATGGCGGCTGCCCAGCTGCCTAGGCCTGGCCTGAGGTGCAAGCAAGCTTTGGATGGCGGCTGCCCATCCGCCCAGGACCACCTGAGGCTTAGGTAAGCAGTTAGCCAAGGCTGGCGCTGCAGCAGAGGTGTGATAGGGTGTCGTGTTTCTCTGATCACCTCCCACCCCTGAGGGCTCCCACTGAAAGGGGGTCAGGCTGGGATGAGGGACCTCTCTCCAGTGCATGAATTTTCATGCACCAGGCCTCTAGTAAAAATATGTTAAAAAACAAATCCACATCGAAGATGGCGGCGTAGGTAAATACTCCTAAACTGCTGCGGAGCACAACAAGTTCAAAAAAACTATAAAACAAATGTTATCCCCCAAAAACCAAACGAAAGCTGGCTGAGAAGAAGCCCTACATCTAGACTGAAAGAGAAAGGAGAATCCAGAGCACAAGCGCTGAAAAACTGAGGTGGGGGGGCGAGGACGTGATAAGGGCTGGCAATGGATCCATTTGGCAGAGAGCAGTGCTTTCTTCAACCCAAAGAGAGACAAGCGCCAGATCTCTCTGAAATCCTGTTTCTGGGGAGAGGCTAGACTGTTGGCCATCGGGCCAGAAAGTGGGGCTGGCTTGCTTACAGAGCTGAGGTGGTTTGCTGTGCTGTGGTGTGAGACGCGGGGACGCCATCGGAGAGGTGGCGGACGACAGCCATCACTGTTGGCCATGCCCCAGCCTAGTGACGCCCTGATATTCTGCCCCTCACATGTAAGCTCCAAGTGGACTTTGCATATGAATGGCCCACTCTGAAGCAGTTTAGCAAAATTGCAACCTGGGGCAAACAGATCTAAGGAGAACAGGACTGTGGTTCACACTGTAGCTTCTGTGATAGTACTGGCCTCAGACAGTAGCTGTACTATACCTCATTGAGACCAAGAAACCAGAGTTCTAGTGCTCAGTTTTAATCTCTCACACCCATAAGTGACACATGCGGGAGACTATCTCAGTGAGCACCAAAGCCCCACTGAAACAAGGTGTATCTCCAGCGCAGCAGTTCTTCCTTTATAGACACAGCAGATCCTCACAGGCAATTGGCCTGGAGGTCAATTCCTCCCATTGTACCAACAGCAATCAAGGCTTAATTACACCAAGACTTTACACTAAGCCCACAAAGGGTTATAGCAAAAGCAACTACCTTAGGTGATTGGAAAGCTGAGCTACTGACCCCTATAGGTCACCAACCACACAAAGCCACTCCATCAACACAGGGAGGCATCCAAAATGCGGAGACACAGAAGTATGTCACGAATGGGAGAGATAGAGGAAAGTAAACCACTGGGCGACACAGAGTTCAGAATCACATTTATAAGGTTACTCAAGAATCTTCTAAAAACCTTTGAGAAACTTGATGAGACCTCCAAGGACCTTAATGAGAATACCAAAAAAAAAAAAAAAAAAAGGAAAAGGACTAGTCAGAAATAAAACATACTCTGTCTGAAATAAAGAATATACAGAAAGTCAACTGTAGATCAATGTACCCCAAGAGTCAAACCAAAGATCTGGACTATGAGGAAATAAAAAACACCCAACCAGAGAGGCAGAAAGAAAGAAGAATCCAAAAGTGTGAGGATAGTGTAAGGAGCCTCTGGGATGGCTTTAAGCATATCAACATCCGGATTTCTGGGGTGCCAGAAGAAGAGAGCGAGCAGAATATTGAAGTCCTATTGAAAGAAATAATGACAGAAAACTTTCCCTACATGGTGAAAGAAATAGACTTACAAGTCCAGGAAGTGCACAGAACCCCAAACAAGAGGAATCTAAAGAGGACCACACAAAGACACATCATAATTAAAATGCCAAGGGCAAAAGACAAAGAGAATCTTTTTTTTAAAAAAAATATTTTTATTGATTTTTCACAAAGAGGAAGGGAGAGGGATAGAGAGCTAGAAACATCGATGAGAGAGATACACCAACCATCTGCCTCCTGCACACCCCCCATCGGGGATGTGCCCGCAACCAATGTACATGCCCTTGACCGGAATCGAACCTGAGACCTTTCAGTCTGCAGACCGATGCTCTATCCACTGAGCCAAACCGGTTTTTGCAGAGAGAATCTTGAAAGCAGCAAGAGAAAAACAGTAGAGTACCCATACGACTGTCAGCTGATTTCTCAACAGAAGCTATTCAGGCCAGAAGGGATGGCAAGAAATATTCAAAGTGATGAACAGCAAGAACTATAACCAAGATTACTCTACTCAGCAAAGCTATCATTCAGAATTGAAGGTCAGATAAAGAGCTTCACAGATAAGAGAAAGCTAAAGGAGTTCACCACCAAACTAGGATTACATGAAATGCTGAAGGGTTTTCTTTAAGAAGAGGAAGAAGAAAAAGGTAAAGGTAAAAACTATGAACAACAACAAAAAAACCCCATCAAATATATATCTACCAACAAGTAAATCTAAACATCAAGTGAATAAAAAATCTGAAGAACAGAATGGACTGGTGAATACAATAGAATCAGGGACACAAAAAGGGAGGGGACTGACAATTCTCAAGGAGAAGGGTCTGAGGGGTGCGGGAAGAGATTGGACAAAAATCTTACACCTATGGATAAAGACGGGGGGGGGGGGAGAGGTAAGGGCGTGGGGTAGGTTTGGGAATCGGGTGGAGGGGAGCTAAGGGGGGGGGGAGGAAGAGGAATACCTGTAATAATCTGAACAATAAAGATTAAAAAAAAGAAATGGGGAGAACAAAAGACTGGATATAGAGTTCAAAACCACAGTTATAAGGTTTTTCAAGAATTTCCTAGAAAAAGCCGATAAATTTAACAAGACCCTTAAGGATATGAAAAAGGATCAACTAGAAATTAAATATAAACTAACTGAAATAAAAAATATACAGAGACCCAACAGCAGACTAGTGGAACACAAGAATCAAGTAAAAAATTTTGAATACAAAGATGCAAAGGACACTCCTGTGGAGAAGCAAGAAAAGAATCCAGAATGTTGAAAATAGTGTAAGAAGCCTCTGGGACAACTTCAAGCGTACCAACTTCAGAGTTATGGGGTGCCAGAAGAAGAGAGAGTGTAAGATACTGAAAACCTATTTGAAGAAATAATGTCAGAAAACTTCCCCCACCTGGTGAAAGAAATAGGCTTACATGTCCAGGAATCACACAGAACCCCAAACAAAAGGAATTCAAAGAGGACCACACCAAGACACATTATAATTAAAATGCCAAAGGCAAACGACAAAGAAAGAATCTTACAAGCAATAACAGAAAAACAGTTACCTATAAGGGAGCACCCATATGGCAAGAAATATTCACAGTGATGAATAGCAAGCACCTACATCCAAGATTACCCAACAAAGTTATTCAGAATTGAAGGGCAGATAAAGAGCTTCACAGATAAGAAAAAGCTAAAGGAGTTCATCACCACCAAACCAGTATTATATGAAATGCTGAAAGGTATTCTTTAAGAAGAGGAAGAAGAAAAACGATAAAAATTATGGTCAACAAATACATATCTGTCAACAAGTGAATCTAAAAATCAAGTGAATTAAATATCTGAGGAACAGAATAAGTTGGTGAAAATAATAGAATCAGGGGCAAAGAAAGGGAGTGGATTGATAATTATCAGGAGGAAAGAGATGTGGGGGTGCAGGAAGAGACTGGATTAAAATCGTACACCTATGGATAAGGACAATGGGGGGAGGTAAGGGCAGGGGATGGGGTGGGAACCGGGTGGAAGGGAGCTGTGGGGGGGGGGTGGGGAGAAGGAGAAACAATTGTAATAATCTGAGCGATAAAGATTTATTAAATTTGAAAAAAAAGAGAAAATGCTTGTCCTAGACACACCGGGATTTCATTAGTATGCAGTACAGTCATTTGGTCTTGATTCTTTTCTTTGAACTCAATATAGAACAATGTGTATGGGCATTATGTCTTCCAAAGTTAACTTGAAAAGATTATTTCTGCTGGAATTTCAATAGCTTATGGTGTTTTAAAGAATTTTTTCTGACCAGGAATCTCTTCTATCACATAAGGGAAATAATATCTCCCTTTTAATTTTTTAATTATGAGGATGGCTAAATTTATCTCTATAAATGACTTTTTTTTTTTTTTTTTTTGCTTCTAGAAAAGTTATGTGTACACAAGGATATTCTGTGGGTCTTGAAGCTTGCTAGTGGCTTAATGATTATATTTGTTTATACTCTGCTCTAGGAGGTGGGGGTTGTATACTCAGTGGTAAAAGTGTTGGCTAAGTTTCATTTCATCATAGTTTCTGTATTTCAGACCGATTTGCAAAAACAAGTTATAAAAAATACAATTTTTAGGTAGTGATGGCTATCTTGAGCCCTGTAACATATTTTTCTTAATATTTCTTCAAGCTATTTTCTCTCTCTGTTGTCTAAGAAAAGCACAAGAGTAACTTGGGACAGACCTAGCACGTTGTAAAATTCTCAAAGGATTAGACACAAAAACTTAAGATAATTGACTGACTTAAAAATCACTTTATCTGTTTTAGGTAAATTAGACTTGTTCTTTCTCTTTCCTTTTAAAAAAAATATATTTTATTGATTTTTCACAGAGAGAAAGGAAGAGGGATACAGAGCTAGAAACATTGATGAGAGAGAAACATCGACCAGCTGCCTCTTGCACATCCCCTACTGGGGATGTGCCCGCAACCAACGTACCGGTACATGCCCTTGACCGGAATCAAACCTGGGACCTTTCAGTCCGCAGACCGACCCTCTGTCCATTGAGCCAAACCGGTTTTGGCTAGACTTGTTCTTTCTTTACTTGTCTTATGAAAATGACTTTTTCTTGATTTGGGAAATTTGTATTTTCTAGATCTATACCACATTGTTACAGGGCATATGTCTAAAATGTTGTTTTACTGATAGTTTAAAAAATTTTAAGTCGTTTTTTTATTTTTCAGTTACAGTTGACATACACTTATATTAGTTTCAGGTTTACACCCCAGTTATTAGACATTACATAATTTATTAAGTGATCATCTTGATAAATCTTGTACCCATCTGACACCATACATAGTTATTAGAATATTATTGTCTGCCCTAACCGGTTTGGGTCAGTGGATAGAGTGTTGGCCTGTGGACTGAAGGGTCTCAGGTTCGATTCTGGTCAACAACATGCACCTTGGTTACAGGCATATCCCCACTAGAGGGTGTGCAGGAGGCAGCTGATCAATGTTTCTCTCTCATCCATGATATTTTGAATTTAATTTCAAAAGGTCCATCATTTGTGTCTATAGACACATATGGTGTACAAATGGTTAAGCCTTCATCTTTTTTAACTATTTCCTCTCCCATCTGGCAATTGTCAAAATATTCTTTTCATCTGTGAGTTTGTTTCTGTTCTGCTTGTTTGTTTATTTTGATTTTTACATTAAATTTTTGATAGATACCTATTGCCATTTTATTGTTCATGTATTTGATCTTTTTTTCTTTCCTTCTTAAAGAAGACCCTCTCATATTTTCTGTAATACTGGTTTGATGGTGATGGACTCCTTTAGCTTTGTCTTGTCTGGGAAACTATGTCCTTCAATTCTACATGATAGCTTTGCTGGAGGAGTAATCATGGTAGTAGGTCATTGCTTTTTTTCACTTTGAATATTTCTTGCCACTCCCTTCTGGCCTGCAGAATTCTGTTGGAAAATGAGATGACATTCTTATGGGAGTTCCTAACTGCTTTTCTCTTGCTGCTTTTAAGATTCTCTTTTTGTCTTTAACCTTTCGCATTTTAATTATGATGTGTCTTGGTGTGGGTTTCTTTGGGTTCCTCTTGTTTGGGACTCTGCATTTCTTGGACTTGTATGTCTAGTTCCTTCACCATGTTAGAGAAGTTTTCTGTCCCTTTTTCAAATAGGCTTTCAATTTCTTGCTGTGTCTTCTCATGATGTGAATGTTGATATGCTTGAATTTACACCATCTTCATATTTTTGCTCTTCTGATTGGGTGTTTTTGCTTCCTCATATTCTAAATTGCTGATTTGATTCTCAGCATCCTCTACTACTAATTCCCTGCAAATTCATTTTAGTTAGTGTATCCTTCATTTCTGCCTGGTTCTTTTTTATGATTCCTAAGTCTTTTTTCATGCTGTTGAAGTTCTCAGTAAGTTCCTTCAGCAACCTTATAAGAATTGTTTTGAACTCTGTAACTGGTAGTTTGCTCATTTCCATTTCATTTAGTTTTTCTTTTTGGAGATTTCTCCTTTCATTTGGGACCTGTTTCTTGTGCCTGCATTTTGGCTGCTTCCCTATGTTTGTCTATATATTAGATAGAGCTGCTATTTCTCCTGGACTTGGTAGAGTGGCCTTATATAGTAGGTGTTCTGTAGGGTCCAGTGGCGCAGCCTCTGCAGTCACCTCAGTTGGGTGTTCCAGGTGCGCCCCTATGTGGGCTATATGCACTCTCCTGTTGTAGTTGAGCCTTGATTGCTGTTGGTGTCTCTGGGAGGGATTGACTCCCAGGCTGATGTGCTAAAGGACCATCTGCAACTACAGTAGAGGAGCTACTGTGCAGGAGTGGATCCTACAGAGCAGAACTTGCTTCAATGAGGTTTTGGTGCTCACCAAGTTCAGCACTGGCTTTGGGGCCTCCCTGAAGGTTCAAGGTTAGCCAACGCCTGTGATCTGCATGGGGCTACCTGGTACTCATGCTGAACTTGGAAGTGCCCATGAGAGACCAAGCTGCAAACCAAGGAAGGTTGCCACTTAGTGCTGGGCAAGGGGTCACTTAGCAAGAGTTACAGGATGCACTGAGGCTAGATGCTGCTTGTTTGAGAGATTTTATGAAAGTCTTAAGCATGAGGCAAAAGAGGCCAGTTGTTTTTTTTTGTTTTGTTTTCAGGAGATTTTTTCACTCTATGCTCTAACCTAGTTCCATCTCCCTCCATACTATCTAATAAGGAGGGACTATGCTAATTGACCCTCACAAAATGGTGGTGCCCATGCCAATAAGGAGGGAATATGCTAATTGACTGCCATACCCTCAAAGATGGTATGAGGAATATAGCCACAAAATGGCAACACCCAGTCCCCTCAGCCCTACTGGGGTGGTAGGCACAGGCAAGCCTCGGATGGCGGCTGCCTTGCTGCTCAGGGCCACCTGAAAAACTCAGGTAACCAGGGCCAGCTAAGGCTTGCGCTACAGGCAGTAGCAGCAACATAGGTGTGATGGGGCGTCAGCTTCCCCTGATCACCAGGTTGCCTCCTGCCCATGAGGGCTCCCGGACTATGAGAGGGGGCAGGCCGGGCTGAGGGGCCCCCCCTCCAGTGCATGAATTGTCATGCACTGGGCCTCTAGTATATTATAAATCTTTGAAAGTCTTTATTTAATAAATATATTATTTACTAATTCAAGTGCATTAAAAAGTACAACAACCTGGCACTTTTATGTTACTTTTTAAGCTTATTGAAATGTTTGTATTTTCAGAACCTCCTTCTGTTTGCCTGAGCTCTTCTGTCCTTAGTGAAGTATTTTAAGTTATTCTGCTTGATTTGAGGAGTTTTTGTGTAGTATTAAATAGCAGCCCTAATCCGCTTCTAATTCTTGGCAGCTATTGAATTGTTAGGGGCTCCTATTTGAGTGTGTGCTGGCATTGTTGAGGGCCTGCTTAATGATTGTGATTGATTCGACAGTTTTAGAACTGTTGGTGTAGAAGTAAGTCTTTGAGCAACAGTGCACCATTAAAAGAAAAAGGGGCAACTATCAGGATTTGCTGTGAACTAGAATAAAAGACTTAGAGTATGTTAGTGAAAGGATTACTGGCCATAGCCTGCCTGCTTCATATTCATCACATAGTCATGGAAATATCTTTTGGGGGAAAAGAATTATATAAAGGCCTGTTCTGCTACTGCTTTGTGAAATGGAAGATTGGAATTAGATACTTAAATGGAAAATGTTCTCTTGTTGCAGCCTCTTTGAAATGTGCTGTTTAGTGGGAGCTGCAGCTTCCTCCTGCTGACTCTGGGCCCCAGGCTTCGGTTGAGATGGTCCTTTCAGAAATGTGGAGCTTAGTCCAAGCCTGGATTTCAGTGGGTAGCACCTGGCATCTGTGGCTAGAAAGTCCTATGAAGTGTAAGTGCTTTATTCTCTCCTTGTAAAGAAACCCTTTTCTTTCCTTCCTTCTCTTCCTTCTTTCTGCAGCTTAGCAGAGGGGAAGAACAGTGAGCACTGTACTAGAGTGCCTGGGTATCAGGGTTTGGTGGCATTTTCTTTATGATTCATGACAAGATTCAAAACAAGATTACTTGTTATGTGTGGAAAGCAGCCAATGGATGCTTCTGTTGCCCACCTGGAACTTTAAAGTAGTAAATTATGACCCCTTAATATATAATACTGGCAGTAGCATCCCAGGTAATTTTTCATTGACAGTTTGCTTGGTAGTTTGTGATATTTAGGTTTGCCAAGTTTCTTTAGAGCTCACTCTTATCTTTTGTTCTTATTCTGAAAAACAAATATTTGAAAAGAGAGGCACATTTGACCAGTGGGTGAGGTAGCATCAAGGTAAATAGGAATGGCCCTCGCCAGTTGCTCAGTGGTTAGAGCGTCAGCTTGTGGACTGAAGGGTCGTGGGTTGGATTTGGTTAAGGGCATGTACCTGGGTTGCAGACTCCATTCTCAGGACACAGGCAATCAATCAATGTCTTTCTTTCTTAGCCTTGGATAAGGATTGATAACAAAACAGAACAAAAAAAGAAGAAAAATAGGGTTACTTGAAATGAAAAGGCAAATCTTTCACTTTGATTTTACCTGATGCACTTGCACAAGGAGCAGATGGGGATTTTTTGCCCCCTGAGTCCAGTTCCTTGTAAAATTGTCCTAGGAATTTCATACAGCTGTCATCTATATTTTAATTTATTGAAAAGTTAAACAACTAGATAGTAATATAATGAACATTAGAAAATACAAGTTTTATATTTGATTTAGTTGCCCAGGGCTAAACTAAGCGTTGTTTTTGTTTGTTTGTTTTTGTGGGTTTTTTCTTATGTCCCCTCCCCCCCCCCCCCCCCCCCCCCCCCGAGAAATACTGTTAATAGTTTAAAGTAAGCTCATTCCAACCCTGACCGGTTTGGCTAAGTGGATAGAGTGTCAGCCTGCAGACTGAAGGGTCCCAGGTTCGATTCTGGTCAAGGGCATGTACCTTGGTTGCAGGTACATACCCAGTAGGGGGTGTGCAAGAGGCAGCTCATCGATGCTTCTCTCATCATCGATGTTTCTAAACTCTATCCCTCTCCCTTCCTCTCTGTAAAAAATCAATTAAAAATATTTTTTTAAAAATAAAGTAAGCTCATTTCAGAATAGACTCACTTAACCTAAAATTTTTCTGATTTTAGCTAGGAAAATACTGAGCTGCTTCTCATTGCTGAAATAAGATATATGTTTAAAACAAAAGTAAACCAAGTCTTCATCTGGGCAAGGCAAGTTAAGTTCTACAAATGAGGATTCTGAATGAAAATGTCTAATCCTCTCAAGGCCTTTATTATCATTTTTAATCTGTAAAGAACTGATTTTCTTGGTCTCTGTTTCCTTTTTCTCTATAAACATTTTGGATTCTGTTCTTACAGCTGACATCCAATCCTTTAAGAATCTAAGCTACCTAGTAAAAGACTGCACTTCATGTTTGGGAAAATAAAGTTGTGCTATATACTTAGGAGATGATGGTATCTTGTCATTTTGCTTCATATTTAATAATTTAAAATATACTTTAATTTTAAAAATACATACTTAAGTACCTCTATGGCCAAATAATTTGAGAGCAGCAGAGAGAATTAAGCTTTTCTTTACCGTATTTGCCGGCGTATAAGACGACTCCCTAACATTTCCACTAAAAATACAGAGTTTGTTATATACTCGCCGTATAAGACTACCCCCCCCCACTTGGAGGCATATTTTTCAGGGCCAAAAAATCGTCTTATACGCCGGCAAATACGGTACTTTTTTTTTTTTAAATATACATATTTTATTGATATTTTACAGAGAGGAAGGGAGAGAGATAGAGAGCTAGAAACGTCGATGAGAGAGAAGCATCGACCAGCTGCCTCTTGCACACCCCCTACTGGGGATGTGCCCGCAACCAATGTACATGCCCTTGACCGGAATCGAACCCGGGACCTTTCAGTCCACAGGCCGACGCTCTACCACTGAGCCAAACCGGTTTTGGCAAATACGGTACTTTTGAAGACCTTACAATCTATTAGAAAAGATGAAAAAAGGCCCAAGTAATTATAATACAAGGTTCTACAAAGGCTACTTTGGCAGTAATAGAAAAGGATTCCTGCCTCCAATATTTGCTCCTTATCTCTAGCTTTCAGAAGTTGAGTATGATGTGTTTTAGTGTATTTGTTAGTATAAGGGTATAGGAGACAGGAATGTTATATGTCCTGTTCTCATTGGTGGGACTTTCTCAGTGATCCTCTCTATGGCATTCCCTCTCTGCCTTGCAACTGGCAGGTCTTGGACAGAATAAATTTTTTTGCCCTTCCCTCTTTGGTAGAAGTCTTCTGTTAGCACTGGTATAGATAGATAGCCTCATGGGATCAAGACTGTTTTATGCCCTATCTTGTAGGAGAATAAGTTTTTTTTCTTTTTTTAAAATGTTTTTATGAGAGAGAGAGAGAGAGAGAGAGAGAGAGAGCGAGAGAGAGAGAGAGAGAGAGAGAGAGAGCTTGAGACGTTGATGAGAGAAGCATATATTGGTTGTTTCCCACATATTACCCAACTGGGTATGTGTCCTGACCAGGAATTGAGCAGTGACTTGTCAGTGCACAAGATGACACTTAACCAACTGAACCACATTGGCCAGGACAAGAAGTTTTTTCTTGTACCCTTACTGCAACAGCAGTGAGTCTTAACCTGTGCCTTGGAGAGATATGATTTGCTGCCCCTTCCACACAACTTAAAACTTTTGTTCTGTAGGGGAGAAGGGTCCAGTCAGAGCTTTTTGTACTTTTTTTGCACTCGAGGCTGCTCTTCTGCACCAAAGGAGGTGTTCTATTGATCTTTTACCCCAACCCAAATCTTTCCCCTGAGTATCTGGTTGAGGTCTGTGGAAAAGAGCCTGCAGATAGTTGTGAAGTCCTTTTGTGTCTGAGTCTCAGGAGTTTTAAAGGCTCATCCTAGCTCACACTCAGCCTTTATCAATTTTTTTAAATGTAAATTTTAATTTTTTAAATATATTTTTTGTTGATTTTTTTACAGAGAGGAAGGGAGAGGGATAGAGAGCTAGACAATGACAGAGAAACATCGATCAACTGCCTCCTGCACACCCTCCATTGGGGATGTGTCCACAAACAAGGTATAGGCCCTTGACCAAATCGAACCTGGGACCTTTCAGTTCACGGGCTGATGCTCTATCCACTGAGCCAAACCGGTTTTGGCTTTATCAATTTTTTAAGTAATTTTTTTTATAGCCAGTCCTTGGGTTATGTGGGAGATTTGTTCCTACAGTGTGACATAACTCGATTTTCACCATAAGTCGGAACCCACCTACATAAGTACCTACATCTCTCTCTTTTTAAAAAAATTTAATTTAATTTTTTTATTAAGGTATTATATGTGTACATAGCTTACCATTGCTCCCCCCCCCTCCCATACACGCCCTCCCTCCCCAGAGTTTTGTGTCCATTGGTTGTACTTATATGCATGCATACCAGTCCTTCGGTTGATCTCTTATCTCCCCCAGATCACCCTCCCCTCCCCGCTGTCATTTGACAGTCTGCTTGTTCCTTTACTGTCACTATATCTATCTTTCTGTTCATTAGTTTATAATGTTCTTTATTATCCATAAACGAGTGAGGTCATGTGGTGTTTCTCTTTCATTGACTGGCTTATTTCACTTAGCATGATGTTCTCCAATTCCATCCAGGTTGCTGCAAATGATGAGAATTCCTTCTTTTTTATGGTAGCATAGTATTCCATTGTATAGATGTACCATAGTTTTCTGATCCAATCATCTGCTGATGGGCACCTAGGCTGTTTCCAAATCCTAGCTATTGTAAATTGAAGCACCTAAATCTCTTACATGGAGCACATACACAGCAGTAATGAAATGAAACAGCAAAAAAAAATTTTTTTAAGATAACAATTCCTGACCTTTACTTGTGTTAAATAAATAATAAAAAACATAAAGCACATATGTACATACGTCGAAATGACGCAACTTTTTTTTTTAATACTGTAAGTGGGAGATGGTGACATAACCACAAAACGACGTAAGTCGAGTCTGATGTAACCTGAGGACTGCCTGTATCTATACTAGGCCTGGTGCATGAAATTTATGCACTCGAGGGGCAGGTGTCCCTCAGCCTGGATTGCGAAGGTTGGCCAGCTGGGGAGGAATGACAGGATGGCTCCAGGGTGTGTCTGGCCTGTCTCGCTCGGTCTCGATCAGCCAGACCCCAGCAGCAAGCTAAGCTACTGGTTGGAGTATCTGCTCCCCGGTGCTCAGTGCATATTCTAGCAACTGGTCAACCGGTCAACTGTCTGCCCCCAGTAGTCAGTGCACGTCATAGTGAGCAGTTGAGCAGCCTTTGCATATCATTAGCATATTATACTTTGATTGGTCGAATAGACAACCAGATACTTAGTATATTAGGCTTTTATTATATAGGATTTTTATTTCAGAGAGGAAGGGAGAGGGAGAGAGAAACATCAGTGATGAGAGAAAATTATTGATATGCAGGTTGCCTCCTGCATTCTTCCCACTGGTGATCAAGCCTGCAACCCGAGCATGTGCCCTGACTGGGAATCAAACTGTGACCTCCTAGTTCATAGGCTGAGCCACAGTAGCTGGGCCAATTTGTTAATAATTTTAGGTGGAAAAAAAATTTTTTAATTCCTCACCCAAGGATTTTTTCCGTTGATTTTTAGAGAGAGAGGGAAAGACAGAGAGAAATATCGATGTGAGAGAAACACACCAATTGTTACCTCCTGTACACTCCGACCAGGGCCTGGGTGAGGAGGAGCCCACATTTGGGGTACCTGTCCTTGATTGGAATTGAACCAAGTACTTTTCTTTCTGCAGGCTTATGCTCTGCCTACTTAGCCAGACTGGCTAGGCTAGGGCTTAGCTGAATTTTTATTACTTTGTTGTCTAGTGCCCTTCATCTTTTCATCTGTTTTACTACAGATGAGCCAGTGCTTGGCTACTGTTTTTATTTTATTTTATTTTTTAATTTATTTTTATTGGTTATGGTATCACATAATTGTCCTTATCCCCCTATTCTCATCCCAAACCCCTCCCTACATATTCCCCCACCCCCTGTTGTCCATGGCCACTGGCTAGGCCCATGTGCATGCACACAAGTCGTTTGCTTGATCTCTTCCCCTTACCCCCACCCTCCCCTACTTTCCCTCTGAGGTTTGAGAGTCTGATTGCTGCTTCTCTTTCTCTGGGTCTATTTTTGTTCACCAGTCTTTGTTGTTCATTATTTCCTCCAGATGTGTGAGGTCATGTGATCCAAGAAATACCCTTGTAAGGACCTAAACTGCGACAAGCTTTAGATTTCAGTCCACTTGGTAGTCCTGGGACTTCTTTCTGATGATGCATTATTAAGAAAAATTATTTTGTAGTTTATTTGCTTTTGTTTATTTTTAACTCAAGAATAGTGTTCTTTTAAACTTTCTATATCTTAGATGGGATGTAGGACTCCTCTCAGGGATTTTTGTTGATATATTTTATACTCCATAATATCTTTTATTGTTTTATATAGCCAGTATTCATAAGAGATTTATTTACATCCTTTTAACTTTTCCATTACTCTTTATTTCTTCCTGATATTCATGTTTCCATCCATAATTATTTTCCTTCTTTGTGAAGAACATCCTTTAGTATATTTTTCCTTTGTGGGTTATTCTTAATGAACTCTTTCCTTCTCTTTTATTTTATTTTATTTTATTGGTCTTATAATTTCTTAATTTTGTTTTATTTTATTTTTTTTTAATATATTTTATTGATATTTTACAGAGAGGAAGAGAGAGAGATAGAGAGCTAGAAACGTTGATGAGAGAGAAACATCGACCAGCTGCCTCTTGCACACCCCCCACCGGGGATGTGCCCGCAACCAAGGTACATGCCCTTGACCGGAATCGAACCCAGGACCTTTCAGTCCAAAGACCGACGCTCTACCACTGAGCCAAACCGGTTTCGGCTTAATTTTGTTTTATTTTGAAAAGATTTTTTGCTGGGTATAAAATAATTGATTGGTCATTATTTTCTTTCAGTATTTTGAAGATGCTTAGTTCCCATTGTTTATGTCAACAAGTCAGTTATCAGTTTAAGTGTTGTTTCTTTAAAGATAATGCATGTTTTTCCTCTGGCCTGTAAGATTTTCCTTTTTGTCTTTTTTTTTTGGTAGTTTATTATGATAGGCCTGGGTCTGGTTTTTCTGTCTTTAGGGTTTATAGAGCTTCAATATATGGGACACCACAATCTTTCAATATATGGGACAATGCTCCAACCAACTGAGCCATACCGGCCAGGGCCTGGATTCTTCCCATCTTTATCTTCTATCCCTTTTGACTTTTATGCTTTGGTCTTGTTATTTTCTATTGATCTATTTTCTAATGTAGTTATTTTTTCTTCGGTTTTCCAAATTGTTTCTTTAAACCTTCCATTTGGTTTTCTTAATTTAAGTTACTCTTGTTTTCCAGTTCTAGATTGTCATTTGATTATTTTTTATTAATTCCATTTCTTCATGGAAAGTCTCCATTTGTTTTCTAATTAGTTGAATATATTAATCAGCTATTTTTCTCTAGATGTTCATTTTGAAAAATGTGTAATTTGAAAGAATAGTACAGTAAACACTAATATACCTTTTTCCTCAATTTGACCTTTCTCCATTTTTCCTGTTTCTCTCTGTCCCTGTTTGTTTTCTGAATGTGTATTTTAAAATATATATATATTTTATTGATTTTTTTTCAGGGAGAAAGGGAGAGGGATAGAGAGTTAGAAACATTGATGAGAGAGAAACATTGATCAGCTGCCTCCTGCAACCAAGGTACATGCCCTTGACCAGAATCAAACCCAGGACCCTTCAGTCCGCAGGCTGACTCTCCATCCACTGAACCAAACTGATTTTGGCTGACTGTGTATTTTTTAACCTTTTAGAATAAATTTCAAACCTTATAATTCTATGCGCCAAACTTTTTTTGTTGTTAATCTCACCCCAGGGTATTTTTCCCTGTGATTTTAGAGAGAGTGGAAAGGAGGGAAGAAGGGGGAGGAGAGAGAGAAAAACATAGATGTGAGAGACACCTTGATTGCCTCCCTCACAAGCCCTAAACTGCAACCCAGGTTCATACCTTTGACTGGGAGAATTGAACCTATGACCCTTTGGTGCTCTGGTTGATGCTCCAACCACTGAGCATACTTGCCAGGGGTGTCCACCAAACATTTGGACATACATATTGTAAGAATAAGGACATTTTTCTAAACTAAACAAAGCATTCACATTTCTGTACCACCATCACCACAATTCATGAAGAACTTTTTCATCTTCTCTAGCTGAAACTTGACCCTTTAAATAATAACTCTCTTGCCGAGACCGGTTTGGCTCAGTGGATAGAGCGTCGGCCTGCGGACTGAAAGGTCCCGGGTTCGATTCTGGTCAAGGGGACATACCTTGGTTGCGGGCACATCCCCGGTGGGGAGTGTGCAAGAGGCAGCTGGTTGATGTATCTCTCTCATCGACATTTCTAACTCTCTATCCCTCTCAATTCCTCTCTGTGTAAAATCAATAAAATATATATATTTTAAAAATAATAACTCTCCTTATTATCCCCTCTTCTCTATCTTTGGCACCTAAAATTCTAACTTTGGTCTCTATGAATTTGACTACTCTAGGTACCTCATTATAGTTGGGATTATACAACATTTTGTGTGTATCTGTGTGTGTTTGGCTTATTTTACTCAGTATAATGTTTTAAGGTTTGTTGATATTGTAGCATGAACATTTGAGGTTTTTTTTCAACTTTTGGTTATTGTAAATAAAGCTGTAATGAGCATAGATGTGCAAATATCTTTTCAAGGTCTTGTTTTCAATTATTTTGGATATAGACCCAGATGTGGAGTTGCTGGATCATATGGTAATTCTGTTTTTAATTTTGAAAAATTTTTATTTCAAAAAATTTTTTTTTATTTCAGTGAGGAAGGGAAAGGGAGAGTTAGAAATATCAATGATAAGAGAGAATCATTGATTGGCTGCCTCCTGCCTACCCCACACTGGGAATCAAGCCCATAGCCTGGGCATGTGCCCCGACTGGGAATCGAACCATGACCTCCTGGTTCATAGGTTGACACTGAACCACTGAGCCACCTCAGCCAGGCCCTCCATACTGTTTTCATAGTGGCTGTGCTGTTTTACGTTCCCACCAACAGTGCAGAAGGGTTCCAGTGTCTCATCATCCTCACCAATACTTATTTTCTGGTGTGTGTGTATGTAGGGGCTATCATAACAGATGTGAAGTGATATCTAATTTAGTTTCGATTTACATTTTTCTGATGACTAGTGATGTTGAGCATTTTTAGTTGGCCATTTTTATATCATCTTTTTAAAATTTATTTTTATTTTTTTTCATTTTTATATCATCTTTAGAGAAATGTCTTTTCAAGTCATTTTACGGGGTCATTTGGGTTTTTGTTGTTGAATTATAGGAGTTCTTTATTTGGGGTTCCTTGAGATTCCATATGGATTTTCTGATGGATTTTTCTGTTCCGGAGGGGGGGTGGGGTGGGGGAGAAGGTCATTGGGATTTTCATAGGGATTGAATCTGAATCATTTTGGTAGTATTGACAATAATATATTTTGTCTACATTATCTAATTTATTGGTCTATAGCTGTTCATAGTATTTTTTTCAATGTTTATTTAAAAAATGCATATAGAGCTTTACATACAATTCCCCCTTTCCTTCCCCCTATCTCCCCCGCGCCCCCCCCCCCCCCCCCCACATACACACTCTCCCGGTTTCTACCCCAACCCAAGCTTTCACCAACCTATTGTTCGTGTCCATAGGTTATGCATTTATGCATATAAGATCTTTGGTTAATCTCTTCTCATCCATTTGTCAGTTTGTTCAAAATATCCATGCCTCTGGTTCTATTTTATTAATCAGTTTATTTTGTTCATTAGATTCCTTGTTTGTTTATTGTGATTTTTAGATTCAATTGTTGGTAGATACATATTTATTGCCATTTTATTGTTCATACTAGGGGCCTGATGCACAAAGATTCGTGCACAGGGGGTGGTCCCTCAGCCCCGACCTGCACCCTCTCTAATCTGGGAGCCCTCAGGGGAGCCGTCTCCAATCTGAGAGTTTCTGTCTGTCTTTGCAATCATATGAGTGAGTTGTCTGAGACTCCAACCCAGTTTGGTTTGGTGCTTACAGAATAATAGAGGTCTTTTTTTTTCTTTGCTCCATTGGTGAAGATTTCTTAGAAGTTGCAGAGTATCTTCCCTTTAATTTTTCCTTGACACTGTGACTTTACTTACGTCTCTCACCTTTGCTTTCCTTCCATCTCCCACCCGCAACCATAACTTGCTCCAGGCTCACTTTGCTCTAGTGTTTAAGAAATCCCACAATGTGTCTGCCACCAGAACTATGATTCCCAGCATTCCTGGTGCTCCTCACATTCTTGGTTCCCACTTCCATTCCAGGGGCTTCACACAAAAAAAGAACCACGAATTCCAGCAGCCTCCAGCCCGGGCTGACAGGATCAGACACTCCAGTGACATGCCTAGGACCCAGTTTCTAGGACCCCAGATGCTCAAAGCAGGCGGGGTCCCAAGGATGCCTACCCACCCTCACCCGCTCGTTGCCTGCGTACATAGACCCTGAGCAGCCAGAGTTGGGTATGCCTGCCGTACAGTGACACTGCGGGTGTCCTGCCATGTTCTTTCCCTGGCTGCTTAGCATCTGTATACCTCCATGACACCCATGGGCCTGCCATCTTTGTAGGGTTTGTTTGCATACTCACTCCTGATTGGCTGTGGGGTGTCATGGAGATACAACCAATTTATATAATTGTCTATCATTAGTGTACTAGAGATCTAGTGCACAAAATTCATGCACAGGGGTGGGGGGGTGTTCCTCAGCCCAGCCTGCATCCTCTCCAATCAGGGACTCCTTGAGGGATTTCCGACTGCTTGTTTAGGCCCATTCCTGGTAGGCAGTCAGATATCCCTCTCACAATCTAGGACTGCTGGCTCCCAACTGCTCATCTGCCTGCTTTCCTGATTGCCCATAACCGCTTCTGCCTGCCAGCCTGATCACCCCCTAACCACTCCCCTGCCAGCCTGATTGATGACTAACTGCTCCTCTGTCAGCCTGATTGCCCCTAACTGCCCTCCCCTGCAGGCCTGGTCGCTCCCTAACTGCCTTCCCCTTCAGGTCTGGGTCTCCCCCTAACTGCCCTTCCCTGCAGGCACGGTCTCCCCCAACTGCCCTCCTTTGCTGGCCTGGTCACTCCTAACTGCCCTCCCCTGCAGGCTCGATCACCCCCATCTGCCATCCCTTGCAGGCCTGGTCCCTCCCAACTGCCCTCTCATGCTGGCCATCTTGTGTCCTTGTGGAGGCCATCTTGTGTCCATATGGGGGCAGGATCTTTAACCACATAGGGGCAATCATCTTGTGTTGGAGTGGTGGTCAATTTGCATATTATTCTTTTATTAGAAATGGGTGGAGGCCGGCTGGTTTTCCCTAAAAGGTGTCCTAGATCAGGACGAGGAGCCTGTGGTGGTTTTCAGGCTGGCCATGCCCCTTGGTGACCCAAGCAGAGGCCCTGGTATCTGGGATTTATTTATCTTCTATAATTGAAACTTTGTTGCATTGAGCAGAGGCCAGGGCAGGCCAGGAAGTTTGGCTTCCTCCATTGCTGGAGAAACCTAAGCCTCCTGCTCTGTCCATGGCCAGAGCCATCTTGGTTGTGTTAATTGCATACTTGCTACTGATTGGCTGGTGGGTGTGGCTTGGCGCAGCAGAGTGATAGTTAATTTGCATGTTTATCTTTTATTAGTGTATTTTTTTAAAATATATTTTTTAATTGATTTTTTACATTGAGTAAAGGAGAGGGATAGAGAGCTAGAAACATCGATGAGAGAGAAACATCGACCAGCTGCACATCCCCCAGTGTACATGCCCTTGACCGGAATCGAACTTGGGACCCTTCAGTCCATAGGCCGACACTCTATCCACTGAGCCAAACCGGTTTCGGCAATATAGATATTTTTATCTCTTCTCCTTTTTTCCTCCTCTTCCTCCTCTTCTTTCTCCTCTTCCTTCTCCTCCTCCACCTTTTCTTCCCCCTCCTTTATCTTCAAGAATACCATTCAACATTTTAAGTAATATTGGTTTGGTGGTGATGAACTCCTTTAGCTTTTACTTGTCTGTAAAGCTCTATCTGACCTTCAATTGTAAATGATGGCTTTGATGGTTAGAGTAATCTTGGTTATAGGTCCTTGCTGTTCTTTACTTTGAATATTTCTTGCCATTCAGTTTTGGCCTACAAAGTTTCTGTTGAGAAATCAGCTGACAATTGTATGGGAACTCCCTTGTAGGTAACTAACTGCTTTTCTCTTGCTGCTTTTAAGATTATCTTTGTCTTTAATCCTTGGCATTTTAATTATGATTTGTCTTGGTGTAGGCCTCTTTGGGTTCCTCTTGTTTGGGACTCTCTGGGCTTCCTGGGCTTGTAAGTCTATTTCTTTCACCAGGTTAGGGAAGTTTTCTGTCATTTTTTCTCCAAATAAGTTTTCAATATCTTACTCTTCTTCTCCTTCTGGCATTCCATAATGCAAATGTTGGCTTGATGTTGTCCCAGAGGTTCCTTATATTATCTTATTTTTTTTTTTTTCTCTTCTGATTGGGTGACTTTTGCTTCCTTATATTCCAAGTTATTGATTTGATTCTCAGAATCCTCGATTGTTGAATCCCTATAAATTTTTATTTATTTCAGTTAGAGTGTGCTTAATTTCTTTTTTTTAAAAGTATTTTTTGTTGATTTCAAAGAGAAAGGGAAAGGGAGAGAGAGATTGAAACATCAATGATGAAAGAGAATTATTGATCGACTGGACCAAGCTGGCAACCCGAGCATGTGCCCCTGACCAGAATCGAACTCAGGACCCTTCAGTCCACAGTTTGATGCTCTATCCACCGAGCCAAACTGGCTAGGGCGAGTGTGCTTAATTTCTTACGGTCCTTTTTCATGTCTTTGATGTTTTTACTAAGGTTCTTGAAATTCTCAGTCCCTTGAAGCTCTCATTAAGATACATCAGCAACCTTATAACTGTTGTTTTGAACTCTGTGTCTAGTAGTTCTCTTTCTGGAGATTTCTTGGGTTCTTTCATTTGTGACCTGCTTCTTTGTATCCTGTGTTTGTTTCTACCCTGTTTCCCCAAAAATAAGAGCGTCTTATATTAATTTTTGCTCCCAAAGATGTGCTAGGTGTTATTTTCAGGGGATGTATTATGTTTCCACGAAGTAGGTGTTATTTTCGGGAAAACGCGGTATGTATTAGATAGAGCTGCTTTGTCTCTTGGAATTGGTAGAATTGCCTTGTATAGTAGGTGTCCTTGAGGGTTCAATGGCTCAGGCTCCCAGTCGCTCAAGCAGGGCACTCTAGGTGCACCCTTGTGTGAGCTGTGTGCACAGTCTTGTCGTAGGTGAGCCTTAATTGCTGTTGGCATCACTGGGAAGAATTTACTTCCAGGCCAATTGTCTGTGTGGACCAGCTATGACTACAGTGGAAAAGCTGTTGTGCAGGAGACACCCCTATGCAGCAGGACTTGCTTCAGTGGTGCTTTAGTGCTGAGTCTGTCCCAAGAGTGTGTTGTCATGAAAGTGTAGAGTTGTAATCTGGTATGGTCTGAAGCTGTCTACTGGGTGCACTGGTTCTGGGGCCTGTTGGGAGGTGGAAACTCAATCACTGCCTGGAGCTAGTGGGCAGGAGCTACAGAGATGCGACCCAGGCTCTACGGCAGCAGTTCTCATCCTGTGGGTCGCCAAAGACCATCGGAAAACACAGATCTTTACATTATGATTCATTAACGGTAGCAAAATAACAGTTATGAAGTAGCAACAAAATAATTTTATGGTTGGGGTCACCACAACATGAGGAACTGTATTAAAGGGTCGTGGCGTTAAAAGTTGAGAACCACTGATACGGACACTACCAAGTGAATATATAAAACTTCACTGGACACTCCAGAAGTCTACTTTGTGGCTTGTTTGAAATAACTGCTTCCCTTCCCCTAAAAGTAACCACTGTCCTTTCATAGTAATCCCTTCTTTGTTTATCTTTATGGTTTTATCACCCAAGTGGGTATTCTTCCACATTACTTTGCTATTTGTTTTTAAAATACCTTCTCAGTGTCTTTTAATCTGCAGGTTCTTTCTCTCTGTGTAGTAGTTTATTTATCTGTTGAGGAATCTGGGTTATTTGACTTGCTGAGTTTCCCTATGGTCTAGATTTTGCTGATTGCAGTATGATGCAGTTCTACTCTCTTCTGTATTTCCTGCAAAATTTCCAGCTGGATCCAAAGGCTTGATGAGACACAGAATGATTTGAAATAATTTTCATTGGATCCTGTTTTTTCTTCTGGATGTACATACTATCTGATTGTCTGTTTTCATGATCTACTACTATGAAACAAATTACCTCAAAACATAGCGACTTAAAACAAAAACAATTTCATTGTGTCTCATAACTTTGTAGGTCACGAATTCAAGCAGGGCTCCGTGGAAGATAATTCTGCTCCATGAGGCATCCATTTGGTGGATGGGCTGGTCTGGAGGTTCTGAGATGGCTTTATTTACATGCTTGACACTCTGGTAGGAATGGCTGGAAGGCTGGACTTAGCGGGGCTCCTCTTGCTTTCCATGACTTTCCAGAGACTTCCTGGTCTTGTACATTGTCTCTCCAGCAGAGTAGTCTGAGTTCTTACATGGTAAGTGTCAAAGAATTTGTGAACATAGAATAAAACCACCACAGTAACAAATAAATATTTTGGGGAGATACTTTGATATATCATGTTTCTCTTTAGAGTTTCACCCGCTAATTTTATCATTTATACATGAATCTTGCCAGTAGCAGTTATTATCTGTAGTGTTTCTATTTTTCTCATTCCTTCTACATTCATTATCTAGCGTAGGATATAAAGTGTCTTAATTTTGTTACCCCAGATTTTCTAAATGTGGCCATTGGAAGCTCTTTCAGGTTGACTCTTATGTCCTTTGGACTTAAGGCTAATTTTAAAAATGTTTTTCTGACCTACTATTTTTGTAGGAATATTATTCTGTTCATTATTTTCTTCTCAACTACTTTCCTGTATATATGGCAATTGACTTCATTTGTTTATTTTTTTAAAATAATATTTTTATTGATTTTAGAGAGAGGAAGGGAGAGGAAGAGAATCATTGATTGGCTGCCTCCTGCATGTCCCCCAACCCCCCACGGGGGATCGAGCCTACAACTTTAGTATGTTTCTTACTGGGAATCATACTGTGACCTCCTGGTTCTTGGGTTGATATTCAACCACTGAGCCACACTGGCTAAGCCATTTGCTTATTTTTGTGCAAAATTAGCTTTTTTGAACTTTTAGAAGGCAAGGTTAAGGATAGTGTTTTCAAATTTAAAGAGCTTCCTTTTCTGTTGTTTTCAGGTGGTATTTATGAACATGGTGGTTTATTTCTAAGATTTCCTAGCTTTGTTACCTTCTCCTTTGTTCCCTTTGTCTCAGTTGTATTGTCCTGTATAATTTTGATTCTGTTCATACTACTTTCTTCTCAGTTTAGAGCCCTGTCCTAGCTCTTCAGTTTCAAGAGTTTATAGAGACTTCCATCTCCTTAGCCCTTACATAGACCTCTTTCATTCACCTTTTCTACAAACCAAAACATCTTCCATTTTCAAATATAGTCCTCAACTTGGCTCCCTGTGCTTTCTAGTGAATACCTGTTGGCTCTTGTTGTTCATCTGCTTTTAGATCCATTAGCTACCTGTTGTTTCCTTCTACTTCTGCTTCTACTGAAGCTGCTGAAGCTTCTACTTCTGCTTCTACTGAAGCTGAAACTCTACAGTGATATCTATAGATATCACTGGTTTGTCCCCGAACCACTTAAAATTTGGGGTTCTTGGAGATAACTAGGTAACACCTAGTTTTATTAGAAATGTCCACAGTGCTTTAGTTTTCCTGCATAAGTACTCTGTTTTTGTGAGGGCATTTATGAAGATTTCAAGGCTTCATATAATCTTTTTATTATTTTTTAAGTGTCATTTTGAGCAAAATATATTTTAATGGCATATTAAGTGACAGATGTAGTTGGGTTATTGTTTGGATAATGAATCACTGAAAATTATCTGGAGATTTTTTGCAACATGCTGGGATACAAGTTCCAAAAAAAAGTAAAATAACATGATCTAGAAACAAGTTAATGTTTCATGATTATAATCTACCAACTTACTGATTTAAAGTGAAGTTTTTTATTTCAATTAACCTATTATGAATTTCAGAGTCTCTATTTTTAGTTTACTTTGGAAACTTGTATAGGTTATTTATTCTACCCTTTTCTTCTTAACTTCCTGTTTATCTTTGGAAAGATCTTGAAGAGTAACTATGGCCCAGTCATTATGGGTCAGTGGTTGAGTGTCAGTCAACCCAGGAACTCAGGAGGTCACAATTGGAATCTCGATCAGGGCACATGCCAGGGTTTCTGTCCCGATCCCCAGTAAGGGGTTTGCAGGAGATGGCCGATCAATTATTCTCTTTTGTTATTGATGTTTCTTTTTCTCTCCCTCCCTCCCTCTCCCCCCCGCCCCCCCCCCCCGCCTTTTCTCTCTTCCTTCCTCTCTGAAATAAGAAAAAAAAAATCACTATATATTAGTTGTGAAGTGCTCTATTTTCATAAAAAATTGACTAGGTAAATCTGTGTGATTTTTCTTTACATTGACTATTTCTGAATGAAGGCTGAAAATTTTTTTCAGTCCATCATTGCCAATCCATTTTTGCCTTTTCCCATGAAGAGGCAGTTTGGTGTAGAATTGCTTAGACTATTAGTTGTTAATTAGTTGCCTATTGTGTACTGCTCAATTTTATTATCAAAGTTATCTTTCAAAATAGGATTCCATTTTATAACTATGACTAGCTGTTAGGGACCAAATTCTATGCTTTTGTCCTCTTTATTATTTATACACACTTATTTTCTCTTCTGAAAATGATTTTAATAGCATGTATAGTACTTTGCCAAATATATAAAAATAATTTAATTATGGTGAGATATTGACTTGGGATGAGAGAGTTTTTCTGAGGTTTTATTTGGGAACTAAAGATTGAAATGTCCCCTGTTTATTGATATATTAGATTAGTTTCCAGACTCAATTCTCAGAGTGAACAAAGCTTATTTATTTTAAGTGGAAAAAAGGAAGAAACAGCCAACCTATACATTAGGGTTGGAAAGTTATACAGTGACATTTTTCTCCATAATCTCCTCCCTACACAATTAATGATTCTAACAGTAGGTTTAGATATATTGATTCAGTTGATAACTCTTATGCTTTCCTAAAATAAGTCAGAAGAGTTTAGATAATATTTTTGTTTAATAGAGCCTATACATTTAAAATATGGGCTGAATTAGTGGATAATTTAATTTGTCAGATTTTTCTTTCTATTATACTTTGGCATATAGGTTGTGTAATATTAAAATTATTTAGAAAAGCAGTCCTTAAGACATTTTGTTTGATCTGCTTTCAGGTTCATGCATGGGAGATTTCAGACCAGTTGTTACAGATTCGACAGGATGTAGAATCATGCTATTTTGCTGCACAGACCATGAAAATGAAGATTCAGACCTCATTTTATGAGCTTCCCACAGACTCTCATGCTTCTTTACGGGACTCATTACTAACCCATATCCAGAACTTGAAAGATTTGTCACCTGTCATTGTAACACAGGTAAAGCCTATGCTTCTCATTAAGGAAATTTGTTAAGAAGACCATTTGGATATCAAGTTAATTTTGATTAACGTTGCTAGACCATGTGAAGTAATGTTAACAACTTTAATATACACTAATTGCTATATTCTTATAAGTGGATAGAAAGTGAAAATTTAAATATTTTGTATTAATCTTAGAGTTCATTTGATTTTAAACTAGCAAATACTAGTACTGGGGGAGGTGAGTATAGGTTTCACAGGGAGCCAAATGTGCGCCCCCACACTCCCCTTGTTAAAATTGCAGATGATAAAAACACTGCTGTTCTGGGCCAGTGATCTATGTAGTTGCCTTTAAAAAAATCTTTTCTGGACTGATTGGCTAATAAAAGTGTCATGAATGAAATGGTGAAGTAGAGCATTTGGCCTTTCTCCCTTAGACAGGGAAATAACTTTAGGAAGGAAAACTGAAGCTTCAGTGAATACATGCATGTGTGTTCTCTGCCTGGCATAGAAGTGCCCTTGAAGAGGAAGGAAGCTTTTGCATGAGTCTTCAAGATTTGAAATGGAAAGAGAAGGGAAATGGTAATTCATTACTTGAGGAATGAGTCAATGGGCTGACTTTGTCATTAGCTTTGGCTTTTTGACAAAGTAAAATTTCCCTGTCCATGAAGTTCTATGGTATTGCCAAATAAAAGTAAGTATTGTTATATTCTGAGGAAAATCTATTGTCCTTTTTTTTTTCCCCCTGTCTTTTATTTTGTTTTTCATTTTTAAATTCCAGTAGCCAACCTAGGAGAGTGTGTACGATATAGATAGTTGTGGGGTGTCAATCTTGTCATTGTTTGGAAGAAATTTCGTTTCTTTTCAATTAATACTGATGATAACCCTATTTCTGTTAATCTGTTCTATTCATTTACTCATTCTGTTCATTTATTTAATTTCTCTTCTTATTCAGCTGGCTTTAGCAATAGCAGACCTTGCCCTACAGATGCCTTCATGGAAGGGCTGTGTACAAACATTGGTGGAAAAGTAAGTAACTTATATTGACTGTATGTTAGCATTTGGGATTACTATTAACCTACACAGAGAAATTTGTTAGCAATAGCTAGACATTTCTATTATTTCCCCAAACTCTTAACATAGAATTATTTATTATTATCCATTGTTAGGTTGAAAGAAAATCATTTAAAATTTAAATACTATAAAAATATGTCATATGGAACATAAGACCCTCATAATTTACACGCACACACATCACTTGAATTAACTGCAGCAGAGTCTTTTCATTGCCTCATAGATCACTCTCATTGATAAATCAGCAAGTCTATTAAAATATTTTAGAATGTTTAAGATGATATTAAGTTGAAAATTGTTGTGAGTATACGTTCTTACTAATTGGGGTGTGTTTCCTGTGCTTGCTGATGTGGCCATGGCCGTGGCTCTTGTGGCCCTGAAGTTTTCGGGTCTTCCTCAGTCTGGATGGCATGTCGGTGGCCAAGTTGCAAGAGCTTGGCAAGATAATCTTGAAATTTGTTTGCATTTTGGCATTTGGTCAGGAAATTATTTTTGAACTTAGTGGATGTCCTTTTTACCTCCAAGCATAGTGTGTCATTAAAGACTTTATATGGATAGTTTATTTTATTTCAAAGTAAAAAGCAAACACTTTTTTCTCCTTATTCCTATATTTCATATTAATGATTGGCTATATAGCCCTCTAGATTTTCCTTTAAGTGTTTTATAATAAATAAGAGTACACATATTTTATTATACATATGCATATATATGTATTTGTTCACTCATGTAATATATTTCATATACTTTTATCACTTAGTACATTATGGGTATCTTTTCCTGTTATGATATAGATAGGTATCTCATTATAATGGCTATGTATGTTCCATTATATAACTTGGAACCTTTTTTATCTTGTTTGATTATGAGGGACCTTTATATTTTCCCAATATTTTTTCTGTTATAAAGAAGTACTGCAGGGCACATCTTTGTGTGCACCTATGAGATTTTTCTGAGAAATACTTCTGGAAGTGGAATTGTTAGGTCAAAGATTATGCAAGTTGAAATTTTGCTCAGATACCCTTCAAAAGTTATATCTATTTTTTTTAAAAAAAAGTATTTTATTGATATTTTACAGAGAAGAAGGGAGAGAGATAGAGAGCTAGAAACATCAATGAGAGAGAAACATCGACCAGCTGCCTCTTGCACACCCCCTACCGAGGATGTGCCCGCAGCCAATGTATATGCCCTTGACCGGAATCGAACCCGGGACCTTTCAGTCCGCAGACCGAGGCTCTACCACTGAGCCAAACCGGTTTCGGCAGTTATATCTATTTTTTCTTTTCTTTAATAGTCGTGAGAATGCTGCTTTTGTTGTCATAGGTTATTCTGATGGTTCTTGTTACCTTATGTGATTGTGTCCTTTCTGACTCGAAGTAACTTATGTCTCTCCTTTCTTTTCTAGATATAGTAATGATGTAACTTCTCTGCCTTTTCTGCTGGAGATCCTTACAGTGTTACCTGAAGAAGTACATAGTCGTTCATTACGAATTGGAGCTAACCGACGCACAGAAATTATAGAAGATTTGGCCTTCTACTCTAGTACAGTGGTATCTCTATTGGTGAGTAGGTTTGAAATATGAAGTTGCTGCGTAGGAACAAAAAGCCATGGTGGTTATTTTGTTCTTCAGTTTCATTATAGTAAAACTTAGATATAACAGACTAATTCGGGCAAGGGGGTGTCCATCCATCCTGCCATCCATCTATCCATCCATCCATCAAAGCTGAAAGTCCAATATATAATAAAGTAAGCTTTCCAAATGTATATGTTAAAGAATTGATTCTTAGAGAAAGTGGAAGAGAAAGGGAAAGACATTGAGAAATATGTGAGAGAAACATTGATTAGTTGCCTCCTGCACATGTCCTGATCAGGGCCTGGGCTCGGAGGAACCTGCAACCAAGGTACATGCCCTTGACCGGAATCAAACCTGGGACCCTTCAGCGACACTGTATGCATTGAACAGAGCCAAACTGGCTAGGGCTATTATGATTCTTTTAAAAAATATATTATTTTATTGATTTCAGAGAAAAATAGAGATAGAAACATCAGTGATAAGAGAGAATCATTGACTGGCTGTCTCCTGCAGTGGGGATCAAGCATGCAACATGGGCATGTGCCTTGACCCAGAATTGAGCCATGACCTCTTGCTTCATGGGTGGACACTCAACCATTGAGCCACACTGGCCAAGTGGTTATTATGATTCTTAATCATAGTCCGTCTTTCACTTTTTCAAAATGACACTGATTTGTTGAAGAGATTGGACCAATTGTTTTATAAAATACCTTACCTTCTGAATTTTCTGATTGTTTTGTCTGTTTCATTTAGCTTGTTTTTCTGCTCTCTGTAAGTCCTCTATTTGGAAGTTGTAGCCAAAGCCAGACTTATTTCATAGGGATTCCTCAAGAGAATTAAACCTTAATGATGTTAATGTACCCATTGTATGTAATGAATTTTTTCCAATGCATTAATAATAATACCAGCTATATACCATCCTTGGGATAATTGAGGAAGTAGTCACTAAAACCATTTTCCGCGGGACTTAATTTTTTCCTAGAATCCTGATTGAGAAAGGCTTGATGGGTTAATTTTAAAGATTAAATATTTTTGGCTAGATACAGCTATTTCATGTACATCTTATCAGAATATAAATACTCATTACTTATGCTAGGATTGACTGGATTAAGATGATGACAGTCTGATTTCTCTATTATAAACTGTGTCTTTCTCTTGTAATGCAATTTGTTTGATGATAGTTTATTATTTTACAAGTGCCCATTCCGTTTCAAATTTTGCCTTATGTTTTAAGCTCTAATTTATAATTGTTGCCACTTTAATTGTGGCTTGCCAAATAGTATTTTATTAATTGTACTAGAGGCCTGATGCACAAAGATTCATGCAAGAATGGGCCTTCCTTACTCTGGCTATCAGCACCACGCCTTGGCTCTGGCCAGAGCTGCCTTTTCGCCCCTGCCCTTTCTGCCTTCCCATGCTGCCCAGAGACCCCGAGTGGCTGGGGCAGTGCGGATCCCACCCAGCCCCCAGCCACTTGGTACCTGTGTATGCAAATTAACTTGCCATCTTTATTGGGATAATTTGCATACTCACTCCTGATTGGCTGGTGAGCTTCATGAAGGAATGGTCAATTTGCATCTTACTCTTTTATTAGTGTATACCAGTGGTTCCCAAACTTGTCTGCACCTTGGAATCAATGGAGCTTTGACAACTACTAATGCCTTTGTTCTACCCTAGAGATTGTGATGCTAGTAATTGGTCTGGGGTGTGGCCTGGGGCTTTGGAAATTTTAATAGATCCCTAAATTATTCAATGTGTAGATAATAAATTCTACCACAATTAGTTGGCAATCTCCTGAGTTTCTATATATATATAATAAATCCTTATTGTTCAGATTATTACAGGTGTTCCTTTTTTTTCCTCCTAAAGCTCCCCTCCACCTGATTCCCCACCCCACCCCATGCCCTTACCGCCTGCCACTGTCTTCATCCATAGGTGTAAGATTTTTGTCCAATCTCTTCCCGCACCCCTCAGACCCCCTTCCCCTTGAGAATTGTCAGTCCACTCCCTTTCTGTGTCCCTGATTCTATTGTATTCACCAGTCCATTCTGTTCTTCAGATTTTTTTATTCACTTGATGTTTAGATTCACTTGTTGGAAGATATATATTTGATGGGGTTTTTTTTGTTGTTCATAGTTTTTACCTTTACCTTTTTCTTCTTCCTCTTCTTAAAGAAAACCCTTCAGCATTTCATGTAATCCTGGTTTGGTGGTGATGAACTCCTTTAGCTTTCTCTTATCTGTGAAGTTCTTTATCTGACCTTCAATTCTGAATGATAGCTTTGCTGAGTAGAGTAATCTTGGTTATAGTTCTTGCTGTTCATCACTTTGAATATTTCCTGCCATTCCTTCTGGCCTGAATAGCTTCTGTTGAGAAATCAGCTGACAGTCGTATGGGTACTCCCTTGTAGGTAACTAGCTGTTTTTCTCTTGCTGCTTTCAAGATTCTCTCTTTGCCGAAACCGGTTTGGCTCAGTGGATAGAGCATCGGTCTGCGGACTGAAAGGTCCCAGGTTCAGTTCTGGTCAAGGGCATGTGCATTGGTTGCGGGCACATCCCCGATGGGGGGTGTGCAGGAGGCAGATGGTTGGTGTATCTCTCTCATTGATGTTTCTAGCTCTCTATCCCTCTCCCTTCCTCTCTGTGAAAAATCAATAAAGATATTTTTTTTTAAAAAAAGATTCTCTCTTTGTCTTTTGCCCTTGGCATTTTAATTATGATGTGTCTTTGTGTGGTCCTCTTTAGATTCCTCTTGTTTGGGGTTCTGTGCACTTCCTGGACCTGTAAGTCTATTTCTTTCACCAGGTAGGGAAAGTTTTCTGTCATTATTTCTTTCAATAGGACTTCAATATTCTGCTCGCTCTCTTCTTCTGGCACCCCAGAAATCCGGATGTTGATATGCTTAAAGCCATCCCAGAGGCTCCTTACACTATCCTCACACTTTTGGATTCTTCTTTCTTTCTGCCTCTCTGGTTGGGTGTTTTTTATTTCCTCATAGTCCAGATCTTTGGTTTGACTCTTGGGGTACGTTGATCTACAGTTGACTTTCTGTATATTCTTTATTTCAGACAGAGTATGTTTTATTTCTGACTAGTCCTTTTCCTTTTTTTTTTTTTTTTTTTTTTTTTTTGGTATTCTCATTAAGGTCCCTGGAGGTCTCATCAAGTTTCTCAAAGGTTTTTAGAAGATTCTTGAGTAACCTTATAAATGTGATTCTGAACTCTGTGTCGTCCAGTGGTTTACTTTCCTCTATCTCTCCCATTCGTGACATACTTCTGTGTCTCCGCATTTTGGTTGCCTCCCTGTGTTGATGGAGTGGCTTTGTGTGGTAGGTGACTTATAGGGGCCAGTAGCTCAGCTTCCCCAATCACCTGAGGTGGTTGCTCTTGGTATACCCCTTTGTGGGCTGAGTGCAAAGTCTTGGTGTAGTTAAGCCTTGTTTGCTGTTGGTACACTGGGAGGAATTGACCTCTAGGCCAACTGGCTGTGAGGACCCGCTGTGTCTAGACGAAGAACTGCTGCGCTGCAGACACGCTTATGGTGCAGGCCTTGTTTCAGTGGGGCTTTGGTGCTCACTGAGACCGTCTCCCGAATGTGTCACTTATGGATGTGAGGAGTTGAAATCTGGTGTCTCACACTGACCATTAGGTACACTGACTTCTGGATCTCCAATGGGGTGCAGTTCAGCTACTGTCTGAGGCCACCCTGCAGGAGCTACAGTGAAAACCATAGTCCTCTCCTCCCTGCTTGGAGCTTGGAGGCTTTGGAGCTTTCTGCACTAGGTTGCAAGTTTGCTAGGTTAAACTGCAATAGAGAAGGCCATTCATATGCAAAAACCACTGCTTGGAGCTTGGATGTGTTTGTAGATTGTGTGGGCGGAGTCTCAGGGCGTCACTAGGCTAGGGTGTGGCAAACAGCGATGGCTGCCAGTCAGCTGTCTTTGCCTATCTGACCATGTCCCTGCATCACGCACCCCAGGACAGCAAACAATTATTCTTGCGCACAGCTCTGCAAGCAAGCCACCCTCACTTTTCAACCCAATGGCAGACAGTCCAGCTTCTTTCCAGAAACTGGATTTCAGAGAGATTGGGAGCTTTTCTCTCTTCGGGTTGAAGAAAGCAATGCCCTCTGCTAGCCAGCATCCACTCCCAGCCCTCCGCCAGCCCATATCGCCAGAGGGATGCCCGACTCCCTGACCAGGATGGGGCTTAAATGGGCAGTCAGACATTCCTCTCACAATCCAGGACTACTGGCTCCCAACTGCTTGCCTGCCTGCCTTCCTGATTGCCCTTAACCACTTCTGCCTGCCAGCCTGATTGATGACTAACTGCTCCCCTGCCAGTCTGTTTGCCCCCAACTTCCCTCCTCTGCCGGCCTGGTCACCCCTAACTGCCCTACCCTGCAGTCTTGATTTCCCCTAACTGTGGTCCCTTGCAGGCCTGGTCCCTCCCAACTGCCCTACCCTACTGACCATCTTATGGCGGCTATCTTGTGTCCACATGGGGGCAGCCATCTTTGACTACATGGGGGCAGCCATTCTGTTTGTGGAAGTGATGGTCAGTTTGCATATTACTCTTTTATTAGATAGGATAGAGGCCTGGTGCATGATGGGGGCTAGCTGGTTTGCTCTAAAGGGTGTCCTGGATCAGGGTAGGGGTTCCCTTGGGGTGTGGAGCAGCCTGGACGAAAGGCCTGTGGTGATTTGCAGGACAGCCACACCCCTTGGCAACTCAAGCAGTGGCCCTGGTATCTGGGATTTATTTATCTTTTATAATTGAAACTTTGTAGCCTTGAGTGGAGGCCTGGGCTGGCCAGGGTGTGCAGACAGCTTGGAAAGCTTGGCTTCCTCCATTAATGGAGGCAACCCAAGCCTCCCGTTTGCAGTCATCTTGGTTGGGTTAATTTGCAAACTTGCTCCTGATTGGCTGATGGGCGTGGCTTGTGAGTATAGCAGGGTGATGGTTAGTTTGCATATTACTCTTTTATTAGATGGATTATTGCCTGATACTGCAAACATAGGGGGAGCATAGCTACCTAGAAGTAGGTCGTATGGGATTCCATATCCCCTATACTTCCCAAACTCATGGCAATTATGATGGAAATGTTATTTATTATTTTGTTCTTAATCCTCACCCAAGGATATTTTCCCATTGATTTTTTTTTAGAGAGAGTGCAAGGGAGGAGGAGAGACAGAGAGAAACATCCATGTGGGAGAGATGCATTGATTGGTTGCTTCCAGCACAAGGATCGAGCCTGCAACCAAGGTACATGCTTTAACTAGAATCGAACCCAGGACCCTTCAGTTCACAGGCTTATGCTCTGTCCACTGAGCCAAACCACTTAGTGATGTAAATGTTATATTTAAACACTTTTTTTTTAGGTTATTAAATTGTTTATTATAGCCAAAACCTGTTTGGCTCAGTGGTAGAGTGTTGGTCTGTGGACTGAAAGGTCCCAGGTTCGATTCGGTCAAGGGCATGTACATTGGTTGCGGGCACATCCCCAGTAGGGGGTGTGCTAGAGGCAGCTGGTTTCTCTCTCATTGATGTTTCTAGCTCTCTATCTCTCTCCCTTCCTCTCTGTAAAATATCAATAAAATATATATATATATATATTTTAATTGTTTATTATACTGCATTTACAAAGAAAACAGACAATGCATCTAGTAGAAAGAATAAAAATGTAATCAGGATTTTATTTTTAACTGACATTAAATAGAAATTCTTAAGTGAGATCATGGCAATTTGACAGTATTATGATTAAGTTCAATAAAGGTCCATGATGTATTTGGAAGATCAAATTCTACAGCTGCCTCTTTCTACAACTTCTACTTCATCTCGACCTTTAAATGATAGGGAAAGCCCTTATTTTTTGAGAAACATTTCCAAAATGACGTTATATGTTTTTCTACTGTTAGTTCATGTCAGTTGTTGAAATAGGGCCTTCTATTTTATGTTTAGCAGAATTTCTGTAATACCATTGCTGTAATTTAAACACTTTTTGTGCAGAAAAAGTTAAATAACACTCGACTTTGGAAAATTATACATCACAAAAACAGATTCCAAAGAGAAGCAATAATGAGTTTTAGCCTAACATTTTAAAAATCTTTTATAAACTATCACATTTATAGTACTGCCATTCTCTGTGAAATGGCATATTTACTTGAGTATTAAGTGCTTAAGCTGAAAAAACAGCTTTTTATATGGGAATATACAGTAGTAGTATGACTAGCTTATTTCTATTTCATAAAGTCAACCATAGATGAGTATTACTTTAAAGACAGTCCTACTGATAAGATTATATTAATGCACAAATGGGATCTAAAAAACAGTTATTTCTGAGACTTATCTATCTTTTGGCAAGTGTATAATCTCTTTGTATCTCAGCTTCCCAACTGAGATAATCATAGTACCAGCTATAGAGTTTTAGTGGGGATTAAATGAATTAAAAGTGTTGAGAACAAAGTCTCATACTTCTAAAGCACTTCTTTTAGCTTTTACTGTTTTCATCCTTTTCATTATTACATCTGTGAGGTGATTATCTTAAATATAAAGATTTTTTTCCCCCTCCTTATTTTCAGATGACCTGTGTAGAAAAAGCAGGAACAGATGAAAAAATGCTCATGAAGGTCTTTCGCTGTTTGGGAAGTTGGTTTAACCTAGGCGTTTTGGACAGTAACTTCATGGCTAACAATAAGTTGCTAGCACTCCTTTTTGAGGTTTTGGTAAGTAATAGCTTTTTTTTTTATTAAAGTATTACTGCTATATAGCCACAGTAACTAACCTTCTGGGACATAACAGTGTTCTCATATTTCTGAAAAGTGATTGTAAGAAAAAGAAAAGCACAAGTATTGAATAGATCTTTGCAGATGGGAGTGACTTTGTCTTCTTTTTCCTAACGCTTTTCTTCCATGAAGACATGTCAGTATGTGCCAGGTTTCCTGTCCCAGCATTAACACGGGGTGCTGTAATCTGGAGAAAGGAGCTGATGTGTAGATTCAAGAAGGAGTCCAAAGATGAAAGATAATTTTGAAAAGAATTGGGGGTCAGGAGAGCTTCAGCTAAAGGAACTGAAGACTATCCCTTGTCTAAGGACCCCATGCTATTTATTAACACAATTTGTCCTAAGGCAAGGTGGGGACATACACTTCAAAGGGTAAGGTTTCAAAGGGTAGGATACAGAAGGATTGTTAGCTGGGGGAATAGTCTACAGTTGTTCAGGTGTTTGGCTAACAGGAGGCAATGAAATGCCTTGAGCTGTCTGGCAGCAAATGATTATACTAATCAGGTGTGGGGGAAGTGCCACTTAGCCAGTTCCAACAGATAATTACATTTTTGGCTCAGCCCTTGTTGAGCCTCCAAACTTCACCAACTTTTTGGTGAAATTCTTGTAATTATTACATACTGGAATTGGTTCCCGGAAGGATGGACTCTCTGTGCTGGTATACATTAATCAGCTGCCTCCTGCACGCCCCTTATTGGGGATCAAGCCTGCAACCCGGGGATGTGCCCTGACTGGGAATTGAACTGGTGACCTCTAGGTTCATGGTCAACGCTCAACCACTAAGCTACTGTGGCTGGGCGAGTTAAATAATTCTTTTCTTTCAACATTTTCAAGGGCTCTTGTATACTGGCAAACATCATTGCTAATGATGAAGCTGGATAACTGGTTTTTGCTCCTTTCTAAGTTACCTTTCTTCCCCAGAAGTTTTGTGTTTTTTTTAATATATTTTTTATTGATATTTTACAGAGAGGAAGGGAGAGAGATAGAGAGCTAGAAACGTCGATGAGAGAGAAACATAGACCAGCTGCCTCCTGCACACCCCCTTCCAGGGATGTGCCCGCAGTCAAGGTATATGCCCTTGACCGGAATCGAACCTGGGACCTTTCAGTCCGCAGACTGATGCTCTACCACTGAGCCAAACCAGTTTCGGCATTCCCCAGAAGTTTTAAGAACCTCTCTTTAACCTTGACATTCTGAAATATTATGTTTGGGTCTGTGATAATTATTGGATCCTTTCATTTTAGATAGTACTTAAATGTCAGAAAAAGGATGGAAAATTTTCCAGAGACTAAAAAGGGCAGGAAACACATGGCATTCCAACCGGAGGGACTGATATGGAAAACATGGGTTTTAGAAGTGATGTGATCATGATTGAGGTACAGAAAGGCTGATTTGCTTGGCATATAGGGAAATCTCAATAGCATTGAGAAAATTGATGGATATTGTTTCATTGAAGGCCATGACTCTCAGGCTTTAGCCATGTAATCTACATGTTCAGAAACAGGCTATAATTGTTTACATATTAATTGGATTATAGCTTAATTATATACTTCTACCCTATTCCTCTTGTTTCCCAGCAACAGGATAAGACCTCATCCAACCTACATGAAGCTGCTTCAGACTGTGTGTGCTCAGCTCTCTATGCCATTGAGAATGTGGAGACTAACTTGCCATTAGCCATGCAACTGTTTCAAGGAGTCCTGACATTGGAGACTGCCTATCATATGGCTGTGGCACGCGAAGATTTAGATAAGTGAGTATTTAAGGCAGTAGCCCTGGATTCACACACAGTCTGGTGTTCTTTTTATAATTTATCTATTCTTTGTGACTCTTTGTGACTGTAAATACAAACTCTGCATCCTAAAGGTGCTCTTCTGTTTTCTTCTGACCTGGAGTGGCAAATTGGATGCAGAAGGAAAAGTTGTAATCATGGAAAATCGTAATTTTTTATGCTTAAAAGGGGCAAAGCTCTAAAAATTAAGGATGAACTTTGAAGTATCAAGTGTGATTTGATGGGAATTTTATTTAGATGTTTAGTAATTGAGAATTTGAACTGACTTATGAGTCATTTGCTTATATGTATAAAAGTATATGATGTTAAAATAGTCGATGTCATGGAGATTGGAGTACAGCATAGCAAATAATCATTTGGGCTGAGGATCCTTTTCTTTATTTGAATAACTATTGGTGAATATGTACATAAAATAGCGAGATTTCTGACTTGGTATTCTTATTTCTCTTTCATCTACAGAGTTCTGAATTACTGTCGGATTTTTACTGAACTATGTGAAACTTTTCTTGAAAAAATTGTTTGTACTCCAGGCCAAGGTCTTGGGGACCTGCGAACTCTAGAATTGCTTCTTATCTGTGCAGGACATCCTCAATATGAGGTAGTGTTTATACTATGCTAAAGCATTATTCTTCAAGTTTTATGTTGCACATTATATATATTCTATTGTTTCCCACCCAGCTTTATATTAATGGGAAATAAAAGTCTTATTTTTAATTGATCTGATGTGGGGGTTGTCTCTGTATTGGATTTTTTAAAAAATTAATTATATTTGGGCTTCTTTTGAGTCCTTTTCTATTTTTTACCTGTTTAGCTGAGCTGACTGGTGTATGTACTTCAATGAGGCAGTTAGAAAGAAAGCCCACTATCTTTATACTGAGTCCCCTATTTCTCTGTAGTTATTCTTTAGAGTTTTACAGCTTAAAGAAAACACCACCAAATCTTAAGCGCACCTCCAAAAATCTTAACACCCAAAATTTGTCTCCAGATTATGGATGGTAATGAGAAAAGGATTAAAAGGATTTAAAGAGTCTCCTTCATTCTAAAATTTGGTGTAAGACACCTTACTTCTTTAGGTTTGCCAGATTAAAAAAAAAATCTTCATTTAAGTAGTTCTATCTTCTCTTAATTGTGATTAAAAAAACCAACAACTCCCAAGTTGGGTATTATTTTAAATAGCTCTGTTTTGGATCCTTGATGGGAAAAATATGATATAGAGCCCCTCTTAGGGAGGTCACAATAGTCCTGTTAATTTTCAACCCCTTTTCTGTTATATGAAAGATAATGTTTATTTGTTTGATATAATCTCATGAGGATATCTAGATTTGGATGAAACTCAAAACATTTGCCCTGGCCAGGTATCTTAGTTGGTTGGAGCATCGTTATGATACACCAAGGATGCCGGTTCAATTTCGCCAGAGCACATATAAGAGAACCAATGAATGCATATATAAGTGGAACAACAAATTAATGTTTCTCTCTCTCTTTGAAAATCAGTTTTTTAAAAACCAGTTAAAACATTTTTGGGGCTGGTCAAGGTGATTGAATAGGTAAATGCTGGACTCTCCACCTCTCACAACCACATCAAAATTACAACTAAAATACCAAACAACCATCTTTCAGAACCATCTGAAATCTAGCTGAATGCAAGTCCTACACTAGGGAATTAAAGAAGCAGCACATCAAGACTTGTAGGAGGAGTGGAATTGCAGAACCAGTTGGTCGCATTTCTACATGTGGTAGTTTAAAATGGGAGGGATGTCTTAGCTGTGGAGGTTTCCCTAAGCCTTAGCGCCTAAGGAGTGATGGGTCTCAGCCCCACACCAGGTTCTACAGCCCAGGGTTCCAGTATCAGGAAGAGAAGTCTCCATAATTTCTGGCTGTAAAACCCAGCAGGGATTGTGGCTAAGGAACACAGAGGCTTATTGGTCTCAGGCAGTTCCTCTTAAAGGACCCTCTTACTCAGACTCATTTCCTCCTAGCTTCAGCACTGGGCAGCAGCTTGAAAGGAACCTGGGACATTCAGAAAGGAACTAACTTGCCTGGAATCAGGGCAAGAGCTGGAGGGGCAGCTTTCTCCCAGACAGAAGTGCTGGCAGAGGCCATTGTTCCTTTGATGAGCTCTCTGCACCACAAAGCTGGCAGGCGCAACACCATATCTGAATCTTCATTAACCTGGCTCACACTTTTCAGCACACCCTGGTGATTTCCTAAGATCCTGCCCCTCCCTACTTGCATGCTCATCCAAGCCATTTCCAGTGGCTTTTCCATACAACTGTTCTCTCTTGCCTTGTGCTTCAGACTTTGCTAAAATTTGTCAAACAAGCAGCATCTGGCCTCAGCACACCCCATACCTCTCAATAAGTGGTCCCAGGCCTGGCATTAGTGGCAGTCTGCCTTGGTTCATAGCTTGGCTCTCCTGGGCACCTCCAAGCCCAATACAAGTAGCAGCCATCTGCAGATTGCTTTATAGCTCATGCTGGGTGGACCCATGTAGAGGGCATAGGCAGTGGTTGACTTTGCACCTTCCAGTAGGCTCCAGAGCCAGCAGTGCACCTAGTGGTCAACTTCAGCCATGCTGGATTACAACCCTACCTCCACCAAGGGTGACACATTCAAGTGGCAAATGCACTAAAAGCAAGTCCTGTTCCATAGGGTCAGCACCTGCACTGCTCACACAGGGAGGAACCTGTATTGCCCAGCTCAGGTGACTTGGAAAGTTGGGCCACTAGGCCCTACAGGACATCTACTACCCAAGGCGTCCGAGAGACATAGCAGATGTACCTAATACATAAAAACAACCAGAGGGAAGCAGTCAAACTGTAGAGACAAAGAAACATGCCACAAATGAAAGAACAGGAGAACTCTACAGAAAACGAACTAAATGAAATGGAAGCAATAAAACTACTAGATACAGAGTTTGAAATAATGGTTTTAAGGATGCTCAAGTAACTTACTGAGAACTTCAAGAAACTTAGTGAGAACATCAGCAACATAAAAAACCAGTCAGAAGTGAAGGATACACTCACTGAAATGAAGAATAATTTGCAGACAATCAGCAGTAGAGGATACTAAGAATCAAATAAAAAGTTTAGAATACCAGGAAGCAAAAACACCCAATCAGAGCAAAAAGAATAAAAAATATGAAGATAGTATAAGGAGTCTCTGAGATAACTTCAAGCATACCAACATTCACATCATGGGGGTGTTGGAAGGAGAAGAGAGACAGAAAAAAAATGAAAACCTATTTGAAAAAATAATAACAGAACTTACGGTACCTTACCTGGTGAAATAAATAAATATTTAAGTCCAGGAAGCACAGGGTCCCAAAAAAGATGAACCCAAAGAAACCTATATCAGGACACATCATCATTAAAATGCCAAAGATTAAAGACAACTGTTGGTGTGTGTGTGTGTGTGTGTGTGTGTGTGTGTGTTTCCCCAGAGAGGAAGGGAGAGAGGGAGAAAGAGATAGAAGCATCAATGATATCGGTGATGAGAATCATTAATTGGCTGCCTCCACCATGCCCCCTATAGGGGATTGAGACTAACTTGGGCATGTGCCCTGACTAGGAATCGGTTCATAGGTTTATACTCTACCATTGAGCCACACCAGCTGGGCCAAAGAGAGAATCTAAAAAGCAGCAAGAGAAAAGCAGTTACCTACAAGGGAGTGCCCATACGACTATCAGCTGATTTCTCAACAGAAACTTTGCAGGCCAGAAGGGAGTGGCACAAAATATTCAAAGAAATGAAAAATAAGTATCTAAAACAAGATTAATATACCCAGAAAAACTATCATTTAGAATTGAGAGACATAAAGGAGATTTCCAGACAAGAAAAAAGCTAAAGGAGTTCATCACCACTAAACCAGTATTACATAAAAAAGGGTCTTGCCCTAGCCGATTTGGCTCAGTGGATAGACCATCAGCCTGCAGACTAAAGGGTCCCAGGTTCGACTCTGGTCAAGGGCACATGCCCAGGTTGAGGGCTCAATCCCCAGTAAAGGGCGTGCAGGAGGCAGACGATCAATGATTCTCTCTCATTGATGTTTCTATTTCTCCCTCTCCCTTTCTCTCTAAAATCAGATTTAAAAATTAATAAATAAAGTGTCTTGAAGAAGAGGGAGAGGAAGGATGATGATCAAGAATAGGAATAATAAAATGGCAATAAAGTATATATCAACAATTGAATCTAAGAATCAAAATAAGCAAAAGAGAGACTCGTAGATACAGACATCTTGACAGTTGTGAGATGGGAGAAAGGTTGAAAAGGGTGAAGGATTTAGAAGTATAAATTAATCATAGCCCATGGTCACAGACAATGGACAGGTGAAGGAGGAGAAGGGAGCAAAGGGAGAGAGTGGAGGACATCTGTAATAAATACTCTCAACAACAAAATAAATTTTAAAAAATAAAATGCAGTAAAACTTTTGGGAGATAGTATAGCACTGCATGTTATTATCACTTCTTTGAACAGTGCTATAAGTAAGATAAGCTGTGGATAAAGTCTGTTTCCCCTTTCCCACTCAAGAAATCAAGTGAATAAAAGTGATATAAGGTTGGTAGGTACAGGGATACTTGCAGATGGTTTGTCTTGTTAAAGGTTCTCTAATCTCAACATAAAATGAAATTATTCAGAATTTTGGGGAAAATACATGAAGAGATTTCCATTTTTCTATCTGCTTCTCTAAATTTAGAATCTAATATACTGTTGGAGAAGTTATCTAGGGTCAATAGGAAATGTAAAGCCATCCCTAAAAAGAGTTTGGGATCAAATATGAGAAGATAATTTGGGAGGAGGACAATAAATCTACTAGAAAAAAAGGTGGTTTCTTAATCGATTCCACTTCAAAATATATCTTGTTTCCTACATCGCCCTAATAATAATAAAACTCATTCCATTCCATTTCCCTTTCTCTAATTTAACAGGTAGTAGAAATTTCCTTTAACTTTTGGTACCGACTAGGGGAGCATTTGTACAAAACTAACGACGAAGTTATTCATGGCATCTTCAAAGCGTACATTCAGAGGCTACTTCATGCCTTGGCTCGACACTGCCAGCTAGAACCGGACCATGTAAGTTCTCTTCTCTACTTCTTTAAATCTTAATTTCCTTCTCTTTTTAGAGTTGTTTTGAAGAGGAACTTTTGAGAATAAAGCTAATGAAGTGTGTGAAGGTTTTCTATCATTAGCTTAAACTGAAGAAATCAGTATCAGTATATTGAAGAGTATTAGGACTGTGTACAAAGAAATTAAGTCTGCTGAGCCAGTAATTCTCCTGGGAATTTACCTTAAATTTTGCAGAAGAAAAAGTAGCTACTTTATAGAAAGCATTATCTATTTAAAAAATAAAAAAAATGTAAAACCATTTACAACAGTATATGAAGAGTTGTATCAATTATGATGTAGCACCTTAATATACCATTATGTAGCAGTTAAAAATAAATAACTATTGAAATTGATAGCTGGAATGCTAAAAAATATCAGAATGTGTGGTTGGATTAAAACTAACACAAAAGTTAATATTGCCATAACTGGTTTGGCTCAGTGGATAGAGCGTTTGCCTGCAGACTGGAAGGTCCTGGGTTCGATTCCGGTCAAGGGCATGTACCTGGGTTGCGGGCACATCCCTGGTGGGGGCTGTGCAGGAGGCAGCTGGTTGATGTTTCTCTCTCATCGATGTTTCTAGCTCTCTATCCTTCTCCCTTCCTCTCTGTAAAAACTCAGTAAAATATATATATTTTTTAAAGTTAAATATTTTTTATTTATATTAGTATATGGAGAATAATATGATTTCTCTCCCACATACATACTACATCTTTTTCTTTATATTATTTATGTGATTTTAAAAGAAAATTTAGAAATAATTTATTTGCTTAGAAGAAAGTATACTAGGAATATCAAATAGGCTGTTCAAAAACTCTTCAACTTCTATTCTTAAAACAGATGAATATTATCTTTAACTACATCATATTTAGAAGCCTGACACTGTAAATAAAAGCAGGTTGCTCTGGTTTAATTGACTACTTGATTCCTTTCTTCTCTTTGCTAGTTCCATGGCACCATTTCCCTTGTAGTTAATTTTATACACTAGTTAGGTGTGTAGTGTTTTATCTCATCCGAGACAGCCATCATTTCTTTTCCTCTTTACTCCTTCACTTTTATTGATTTGTTCATGTTACAGTAAGGAGGTTGAACTACATCAGCAATTCTCAATAGTCCTAAGGGCTTTTTCAGATTTCATGTTCCAAGATTCTTATATATGCCCTCAAACCACTTCATGATTGAGTAAGCCTTTGTTTACGCAGAAGTGTGTTGGAATTAGAAATATATAAGAGCCGAAACCAGTTTGGCTTAGTGGTAGACCATTGGTCTGCGGGCTGAAAGGTCCTGGGTTCGATTCCGGTCAAGGGCATGTACATTGGTTGCGGGCACATACTTGGTGTGGGGAGTGCAGGAGGCGGCTGGTCGATGTTTCTCTCTCATCGACGTTTCTAGCTCTCTATCTCTCTTCCTTCCTCTCTGTAAAATATCAATAAAATATATATTTAAAAAAAAAAGAAATATATAAGAAACATTGAAATGTAAATGATTTCTGTTTTTTAATGAAAATTTTCAAATATGCAGCAAAGGCGATATGATTTTATTAGTGTGTATCTGTATACCTACTACCTAAATTCTACGATTAATATTTTACTATATTTGTTTTATTATGTCTGTTAATCTATACAAAATTCTTTTAAAATAATTTATTCTGTGACTAATTATTGGGATAACGGTTGATTTTAGTAGATCTTGAACCATAACATTTCAGAGGTTTATTCAGTACTAAAAAGCTAGAACTTATTTAAATGAACTTATAAACTCTTAAATTACCACCTCTTCCAGATCACTTCCTACCTCCACCCCTTTAAAATTTTCTAACAATAGAGTAAGATATAGCTTGGAAATGAAAAAAAGAAGAAAAAGAAGTAGTAGAAGAGTTGATAAAGGTGATAGAGGATATGTTTTATTGACTTGAAATACCTAAATGTTTAGGAGACGCTCTATAATAAAATATCCTTGTGATTTATCTTTTGTCCAATGGCCTTTTTTTTTTCTTTCCTTTCTTGATTGCATAGTGGTCAGTGAAAGTATTTAAAACAAATGTTATCTGATTTGATATTTTAGGAGGGGGTTCCTGAGGAAACTGATGATTTTGGGGAGTTTCGAATGAGGGTATCAGACCTGGTGAAAGACTTGATTTTCCTGATTGGGTCTATGGAGTGTTTTGCTCAGGTAAGCTCATTCTGAGATTCTCACCAGTTTTAATGATCACTTTAATTATGTTCACTTCTGTGTCTTCTACAAATGTTCCATTTTTTCCTTCAATCTCAATGGCTAAGTAGGACAATAGATATGCAGGTGCCTACACACTGCCTGGCATATAGTAGCTATGTTTATTTACTATCTTACAAACCAATTGCAGCCTGTGGATGATTCAATTATAGTTTGCTTTGTGACACTTGCTAATGAGAGCTGTTCCACTTGTCCAGCTGGAATGGAAGATCATAGATAAACCTTAAAGCCCCAGGATACTTATAGGGAATTTGGACCTAGCCTGGAAAAATAGCAAGTTTGTCTGCTTTAATAATTATGTACCAATTCCTGGTAACTCCTTTAGTTGTTTGGCATTGTCTTTTGTCCATACTTATGGTTAGATTCCTGTGCAGTTTCATCCCAGAGGTGATTATACTAGAGTAGTGAGTAACACTTTACCTCATAAGATTGCGATCATCACCATTCCACATCACTTAACATTAGCATAAGTTCAGATGGCTTTCATATTGCTCGATCACACTCTTAAGATCTGAAATACTAGTTTTGATGTTTTGTCAGCATTATTGAACTAACCTAATATTTTTGTAACTCATACATTTTGTGTATGGGGACATAATCTGATCTGGAAAGTGTTAATAAAACTATAACTATTTTTCTTTATACTAAGCCAAGTGTGTTTATTGACCTAACTACAAAGGTTTGAGGATTTTTAGAAAGGACTATTGTACATCACAGGCAGGTGACCTGTGTTCAGATTTCAGTTCTCTCATTGTCTCCATGCTTTTGAGCAAGTTACTCTTTTGTGCTGTTTGTTTTTAATTTTTTTAATCCTTATCTGAGTACATGTTCTTTGATTTGGGAGAGAGGAGAAAGGAGAGAGAGAGAGAGAGAAGCATCAATTGGTTGCCTCCAGTGCACAGCTTGACGGGATCGAACCCGCTATCTAGGTACATGCCTGACCTGGAATTGAACCTGCAACCTTTTTATTGTACAGGTTGATGCTCCAACTGTGCCACCTGGCTGGGGCGGCCAATTACTTATTCTCCAGATCTCAGTTTACTAATTAGACATAAATCATCAGTGTTGTTCAAGATATTTTCTGTGGAACACCAGTCCCATGAGATATTCTTTGGCAAAAAAGGATCCATCATCAATTAAAATTGGGAAATGACTTAAATGATATATTAAAAACTCTGTGAAGTCCTATAACAACAGTTTTGTCTTACCTAGCTATGTCTGTTATTTGACTAGAGAAATCTTATTTAGACTAACACCCAGTCACATTCTAGATGTATATACCCTGGGAAATTTCTGGACATCTCTGAATATTCTGCTTGGTCTCTCCCTACCCCCTCTTGTTTGGACATGGTATTGTGATAGGTGCCTTTAGACAGCTGATTTCTAGGAATTCAATCTGTGCTACTAGTTTGATGTAGTCAATAGAAATGCAAAGCCAATGCATATATAGAGAATTTACATTGTGTCTCAATTTTAAGTGTGTTTATGTATTTATCAGTTGTTATCAGGACCAGGAAAAGACACTCACTAAAATGTTTTGTTTTTTCTATAATACATTCTATGGGAGTAGACAATAATCTTGGTATATCCTTGGGGACCTAAATGGGTTTATTTTATATATTAAATTACTAGTTACTTGTAGATTAATAATTAGTGAAGCTGTGAAAAATTAAAGTCATATTCTTCCCTGGCTCGGAGAGATATTTCAATTTAGAAATAAGGGGCTGGATTTATGTAACTAACAGGGTTTTTTGTTTTGTTTGTTTTGGAATTCTATTCTGTTTTCCTTTTAATGGATCCATAATCCACCTCTTCTTCTCTAGTTATATTCTACTCTGAAAGAAGGCAATCCACCCTGGGAGGTGACAGAAGCGGTTCTCTTTATCATGGCTGCTATAGCAAAGAGTGTTGATCCGTGAGTGTCTAATAAGTCTTTTGCTGGGAACTCTGTCAAAGAAAGGAAAATTACACCATTTTTCTCATGTGTTATATGTTTGGAAACTCTTAGAACGTCTTCTATAATTGCTCTCTAATCTTCTGACTTCTAGAGTCTAGTCCAGAGTCGTATGCATTGCTGATATCTAAGTTTTAACCACATTTCCCAGAGTTAAAATTATTTTGTTCTTGATGCTAAAATGCTGATTTATTTTTCTGAGGTTCCTTTGTGAAAGTTGGTATCAAAAATACTGTTCTCCTTTTTTTTTTTTTTTTTTGTCCTAGTCATTTGTGAATTTCAGAGAGACAAGGCATAAGTTCCATTTTACCTAAAAGAGTAGCAAAATCTAAAATGCAATTATTTTTGTTATTGCTTAGCATACAAATTATATTTATGATTTTAACATGAATCGCTAAAAACAGGTTACTTTGTGCTCTGAGTTTATAAGTTGGTGTTAATATTTGTCCGGTTTTCTTGTATTAAGATCAGATACCCCTTCCGTTGAGTTCTCTATCCAGGGCCTTAATTGGAGAGATGGTTAAGGCATGTATTCATAAAAAATACAGTGCTTCTTTCTTATTTGCTTCACAAGGCCTAATCAGCTAAATCATATTGTTTCTAATTCAGTAAATGTTCAATGACACAATATAGGTTTGTTTTTCAATAGTAAGAGGTTCTGATCCTGAATTATTTGCTCTTAAACCTATTTTGGTGTCTTTTGGAACCTTCAGCAACAGTCTGAAGATTATTAAAAATCAGTAATATTTTAACTGACACGTGTTGGTGTGATAAAAGGTAAGAGTATCAGTAATAACTTTAGTGTCTTGGGGAAATAAGATTTTATTTTGTTTTTTATTTATCCACATCTCAAGCCATCTGCATGAGTGTAATTTTTTAATGTATATAAAGCACTTAATAGACTTAGTTTATCAGCAGGGAGTGCTCTTGCACAAATTTATAATATTATTTACATTTTAAACATCTTTTATTTCTGGGTTATGTTCTACCACTTTGGAGGCATCCTCACTGCTTAAATAACTTTAGCTAGCATTCTTAGAGAATGGGGGAGAAAAAGATAAGAAAAAGGAAAAAATAAATTCATGGAGCTGTGGAAAGTACTTGGTTAACTTTAATTTTCCTTTACTTGTTCCTGCAACTTGTATTCTTTTTGTTGGTTTGTTTATGTGAAATATCATGTTTACTGATTTGTGCATATTGTACCAGCCTTGCATCCCTGGAAGAAATCCCACTTGGTCATGGTGTATGATCTTTTTAAAATATTGCTGGATCCGATTTGCTAATATTTTGTTGAGAGTTTTAGCATTTATGTTCATCAGGGATATTGGCCTTTAATTCTCTTCCATCAACTTGTATTCTTCTTGTTCCTTTAGTTAGTGAACTGGCTCAGTCATGCTTAAGTGTTCTAAAGTTTTTAGTATCCAGCTGTAAGAAATCTTTTGGAGAATAACAACTAATAAAAAGTGGTCTGTAAGAAATATTCATTCATTTACTTAGCCATTCAGCAATATTTGTTGAGTGCCCACTATGTGCCAGGCACTGTTCTAGGTGCTGCAGATACAGGAATAAATAAAAAAAGATTCTTTAAATGAAGACATGCAACCATAGTAAATGCCTGCATCTCCAGTTTGAAGAGCCTTATTTGGTAGCAGAATGTATCTTTAGACACTGACATTCAAAAGATTAAGGAGCAGTATGCTTCTTCTGAAACAGTTACATCTCCCATTTCTTTCTTTACCCCCTTTTCTTAAGATTTAAAAACCTTTCATAGCAGGTGTTAAGTACTTTTATCCAAATGATAAATTATTTAGAAAGAGGCCCTTTAGCAATGATTTGTATCATTGCAGCCTGTTTCTTGGCCAAAACCTGATCTCTGAAATCAGTAACTCTGAGTGCTTGCCTTCTCTACTCAGGGAGAACAATCCAACGCTTGTAGAGGTCCTAGAAGGAGTTGTCCGTCTCCCAGAGACTGTACATACAGCTGTGCGATACACCAGCATTGAATTGGTTGGAGAGATGAGCGAAGTGGTTGATCGAAATCCTCATTTCCTTGGTATGTGTGAACTCTGCCCTCAGCCACTGCTGTGTCTGATTTTTCTGATTTTCTTCCTTTCCCTTATGTTTGCTCTTGTTTTCTTGCTTTCTCATATTGCTAGGTAGAATGTTTCTAGGCACTGAGAGTAAATATTTTATGAGTTATTGCTTAATTGACTTGCTTTATAGAAATTCACCTTTATAATCCCTTTTTTTGGAACACTTACATTTTGTAAAAAATAGAACATGAATTAATTCTTCCAGAAGTACTAAAGATCCATCTGCATGTGTTAAGGCCCTTTGTTACTATAAAGACACAAGTATAAAAGTGTCAGTTTTAGATAACTATCATTGTTCTTATTAATGTCAGCTAATTTTACAAAGTGATTCACCTGTGAGTATATTGGTAGCTCTCTGAGCTTTACATTTTTTCTTAAAGTCTTAACTAAAGGCCCAGTGCATGATTCATGCACCAATGGGGTCCCTCAACCTTACCTGCGGGGATCGGGCTGAAACTGGCTCTCTGACATCCCCCGAGAGGTCCCGGAGTGCGAGAGGGCATAGGCCAGGTCGAGGGACCCCACTAGTGCACAAATCCCTACACTGGACCTCTAGTATGCATATAAGATCTTTGGTTAATCTCTTCCCGCCCTCTTCCCTCTCCTCCCTCCCCCGAGATTCTTCAGTCTGTTCCATGTTTCCATGCCTGTGGTTTCCACTCCTGCATTGAGCGTCTGCCCCCTGGTGGTCAGTGCACATCATAGCTACCAGTCCACCAGTTGACTGGTCGCTTAGGCTTTTACATACTCAGTGGCCAGATTATTGTGATCTCTGAATTTATAATAATCTGGCCACTCAGTGTACATCTTATATAATAAAAGGCTAATATGCAAATTGTTCCCTCAACCAGGAGTTTGACCAGCAGGCAGGCCGGCCAACCGCCCATGTTCCCTCCTCCTGGCCAGGCTGGCCGGACCCCACCCATACATGAATTTATGTACCGGACCTCTAATATGTATATATATTTACATACTCTGGGTGGCCAGATTATTATGCATTCAGAGATCATAATAATATGTCCACTCAGTGTATATATAGATACTTGGATGGTCATATCCACCAGTGGTTTTCAAACTGCTCTGTGAAGCACCAGCAACAAGCAGCATTTGATTGTCCATGAGGAAAGAGATGGGAAGATGACTTAAGACTCAGGGCTCCTTGACACTGAGTCTGTGAGATCAGCTCCATTTTTATGTTTTATATATTGGGGTTTGAACACATTTCATTTTTTAACATGGTTCTTTCGCTTTAAAAAGAAAGAGAATGTAAACATCTATTATAGTAAACAAGTTTTCCTTGATTTTCAAATATGTAATCTTCACTGTATGGCTTTTTTCCTTAGACCCTGTATTGGGCTATTTGATGAAAGGCCTGTGTGAAAAGCCTCTGGCTTCTGCTGCAGCTAAAGCCATTCATAACATTTGTTCTGTCTGCCGAGACCACATGGCTCAGCACTTTAATGGACTTCTGGAGATTGCCCGTTCCCTCGATTCCTTCATGTTGTCTCCAGAAGCTGCTGTGGGCTTGTTGAAAGGTATTTACTTATGATATTAACCAGGAGCAGTCTCCTTTAAGCCACCTCTGAGGGTTATCAAGATATTATGGCTAGGGGGAAAAGACTTAGAAGAGACTTTAAACATGGTGCCTATTTTTAAATATTTAGAAGACTGTTATGAAAGCAAGAACATCTATACTATGCGTAATCAACTGTTGACAGTTTATTGACTCTTAGAAAATGCTTTCTAACTAAACTTTCTGAAAACAAATGACTGTGAGGTAGTGAAATCCTTACAACTAGTGGTTGAGAACATATGGGAGTATATCAAATACAAAATTGGGTAATAGGAACTGTGCAGCATTTTTTAAACCAGTGTGAGTGGCAAATAGCCTGGGCAATTCTGGATGACCTTATGTGTGAGCTAGCTCTGTCCTTTGTCACCTCTATGACTAGGTTCCCTACTAGCCACTATACCTGCGTTGTTTTAAAGACAGATTTTGTAGCATGGGTTTTTGTTGTTTCCCTTTAAAGGCATAGGTAATAAGATTTTAAATCAGAGTCAGTTATTCTTCATAACTACTATTGTGGTTATTGATGTCCTCTTGTCATTTTCTAGAGAGATTTAACCTTTATGCTGAAGTGACATGGCCTATAATAGAATGTGGCATCCCAGTTTTCAGGTATTCTTGTCTAGACATAGAAAACTGTTTTTAGTTATAATATGTTCTGTAGGAATGAATTAAAAGAAACAATTATATTTAAGTTAGATTTTCACTTAAAATCTAATTTTAAACAGAAGACTATACATCTATGGCTAATAGTCTGTCAGGAAGAATCATTCCGTTTTTTATTCACATTTGAAGATTTATGGATTGATTTCTGTTTTGTTGAATGAAATTTTAGAGATAGTCAAGGAATTTGGGACTTAGAAGGGACATCGTCTAACACATCAGCCTTTGAGTTTGGGAGTGGTGCTTCTGCAGTTGATGGGGATTGTGAAAAGACGGAGGCCAAGTCTCCACTTTAACCTAACTACCTCCTTTTTTTTTTCTTTCTTTCCCCAAATCTATCTTATTAGAGCTCCAAGTTAAGGTTTCATTTGGGTTAAAAGTAAGGAAAGGGGCTTTTGCAACTATTTAAAAACAACAAAAAAAGGCAGGCTTACTACTACTTTCCTGTTCAAAGCTCTCATTTTATAGATAAAGAAATTGATGCCCAGCAAGAATGCTTTAACCCCTTTCATAGATTCTGTTATGGTAGAAAGGAATTAAATCTCTAATTTCAGCTCATTCTTGTAAAAAATATATTTTATATATTTTTCCAATTTCTCTGATGATAAAAATTGCCCATGGTACTTATAAAAAATAAAGGTTCTCTGACCTACTAAGTCAGGGGCTCTGGGAAATTTAAGAGCTATTGTACTGTGCTATATGAAAATAACTTTGAATCCTGCCAGTGTTGCTCAGTGGTTGAGTATTGACCCATGAACCAGGAGATCAGAGTTCGATTCCTGGTCAGGGCACATGCCTGGATCTTGACTTGATCCCCAGTAAGGGGAATGCAGGAGGCAACTGATCAATGATTTTCTCTGATCATTGATGTCCCTCCCTCTCCCTCTTCCTCTCTCTGAAATCAATAAAAATGTATTTTTAAAAAAATATATTTTATTGATATTTTACAGAGAGGAAGGGAGAGAGATAGAGAGCTAGAAACGTCAATGAGAGAGAAACATCGACCAGCTGCCTCTTGCACACCCCCTCTCGGGGATGTGCCCGCAACCAGTGTACATGCCCTTGACCGGAATCGAACCCGGGACCTTTCAGTCCGCAGACCGACGCTCTACCACTGAGCCAAACCGGTTTCGGCAAAAATGTATTTTTTTAAAATAGCTTTGGTATTGGCTTTGTAGAGGGGAGATTTTAAGTCTTTAAGGAATTGGAAGGGGAAATAAATTTAAACATCTTTAAATCAGTAGGCTTCTATTAAAAAAAAAACCTGACCATCAATAATAAACTATTGCAATTAAAAAAAATAGTGCTGATCTTTTTGAAAGAATGGGACTTGTCAGGCTTTTCTGTCAACCACATGCTGTAGACCAATGAATAACCTCAATTCAACTTTTATTTTCTTCATCTGTATCTTCCTTTGTCTCTCAGGGACAGCACTTGTTCTAGCCAGATTACCGTTGGAGAAGATTACTGAATGTCTTAGTGAACTATGTTCTGTTCAGGTTCTGGCATTGAAAAAGGTGAGTTTGATTAAGTAAGGAAAGATGAAACAAATTAAGATATTTACATGTTAGAAAGGAAAAGTCAAAATTATTTATTTATATATATCTTTTATCTATGTAGAAAAGCCAAAAGGATGAATTGAAAAGTTTTCTTTCTCTTTTTTAATGAACTGAAAAGTTTTTTAAAATTAGTAAGTCTATTGAAGTAGCTGCATGCACAGAAGAATTTAAAAATCAATAGATTTTTACTAATGTCAGTAATACCATTTAGAAGATATAATGGGGAAAATACTATTCAAGTTGGCAACCAAAACCATAACCTACCAGGTTTCCTTGAATAATATGTAAAGATGGCAGTTCTTCTCAAATGACATGTACTAGTATAGTGCAAAACAGTGGACATACTGATAGGATTTTTAGGAAAATATGACAAAATGATTCTAATGTTCACCTCTAATGATACAATGGTGGAAATTTTAGGAAAGAAAAATAAGGGGTAACTTGCCTTATCTCTTAATATATAAAGCTAAAGTGTAATGTGAATATAATATAGATTACATAATAATCTTATATATAAACTATCTTTTTAATATATAATTTCTATAATGTGTCAATCATAATATAAATAAATGGAAAAAATTAAATTATGTTTTCCTCTCCACAATGATTATATATTAAAATGTTAGTAATATATAGTCTTGGCCAGTATGCAGAGAGATGGAAGAAAGTAGTTTGACAATATAAATTAAAAGTTTGCACCATTTGAGTAACTTTACAGAAATAAACAGAGATTGAGACAGAGGTTGATGTGTAAGGGTGTATGTTGCAGTGTTTGCTGTAGGTTTGTATGTGTAATGACTGGGTGTTAATGTCTGTCTCTTCAGCTGTTGTCTCAGGAGCCCAGCAATGGTATATCCTCAGATCCCACTGTGTTCTTAGATCGTCTTGCAGTAATATTTAGGTAAGAGGAGAGATTCTAGATATCTGTCTTGGGTTAAAAACACAAATGAGACCCTTGTGTATTGAAGTAAGCAAGTGGGTTTGTTTTTCCCCCCTGTAATCTTTGTCAGAATACTTAATTAAGATCATTGCCTTGAAAAAAAAAGATCATTGTCTGAAGTCTTGGGCAAAGGCAAATTCTAAGAACTTGTTCTTGGTAGACCTTTGTCAAAAGACTCTTTTTAAAAATTATAGGGTTGGATGCATTTTAGTGAACCAATCCCTACTAATGAACATCAAGGTTGTTTCAACCTAATCCCCAAACAACCTCACACAAATCATTGTGCATGTGCAAGAATATCTACCTTCATAGTTTTGGTGAATTTTTTGAAAATGCCAATAGAACTTATATCTATCCTGCATTCCCACCCACTATATCAGGGATAATTTTACATCAGAGAAATATGATATGAAAGGTGAAAAGCACTATGTAAAATTAGGTTGCTACCCCCTTAGCTATAGTTTCATTATCCCTAATAAATCAAAGACCTCACGGAGGAAAAAGAACTTCATTTCCTTCTGAGCCACTAAGGTAAGTGCATCCAAATCAGTTAGAAGCAAAATTCCTAAAATGTACGCTCAGTACCCAAGGAGCCGGTGACGTCAGTACTTGTAGAGCCGAGCAGTGAGGACCGAGGCTTCCAACTTGCAGTGACCTTGGGATATGGCAGGCCCCATGGTGATGCACAGAGTGCTAAAGTCATGGGTCTCAGAATTGGTGGGGTCCCACTCGAGAGCCCACCTGAAAGGCCACTGTGGGCAATGGCCTGGGAGAAACCGGGAACCTCTGTGGATTTTTTCCACGGGATAGGGTTTCTGAGTCCCAGGCAGGGAAGACATGGTCGCATGTTCCTTGGGGAGACTCACAGTCTGCGCTTCCCACCTGACCTTCCCCAGTCTGTTCACTCTTGGTCCATGGGTCATGTGACATGGCCCAGGGAGGAAAGGGCTGTCAAAAAACCCCTTAAAATGTAATTAATTCTTCTGGTCTCCAGATCAGTGATTTTCAAACTTTAACATGCTTCAGAGTCACCTCTGGGACTTATCAAAACATAGATTGCTGCCCTAACCGGTTTGGCTCAGTGGATGGAGCGCTGGCCTACAGACTCAAGGGTCCTAGGTTTGATTCCAGTCAGAGGCATGTACCTTGGTTGCGGGCACATCCCCAGTATGGGGTGTGCAGAAGGCAGCTGATTGATGTTTCTCGTCAATGTTTCTAACTCTCTCCCTTCCTCTCTGTAAAAAATCAATAAAATATATATATATTTTTTAAAACATAGATTGCTGGTTCCATCCCAGATTGTCTGATTGATTGGATTTTTTATAGAACCTGATAATTTATATCCTATATAATAAAAGGTTAATATGCAAATCGACCAAATGGCAGAACTACTGGTCACTATGATGCCCACTGATCACCAGATGCTCAATGCAGGAACTGCCCCCTGATGGTCATTGTGCTCTCAGGGAGAGAGTGCAGTTCATGCAGAAGCTGGGCTCACAGCTGGCAAGCACAGCAGTGGTCCGCAGCAGCGCTAAGGATATCCAACTGAAGGTTAGGCCTGCTCCTTAAGCCTGCAGTAAGACATCCCCCTGGTGGTCAGTGCGCTCCCACAGCCAACCTCCCTTGGCTGACCAGCTTGCCCTGATTCCTCCCAGGCGGCAGCTGGAAGGCCCCGATTGATTGCTGCCCAGACCTAGGGACCCACCCATGTATGAATTTCCTGCACCAGGCTTTAGTTTCACTATAAATGAAAGAAGATCTGTAATACATGGAAATACCTGGACTTAAAGAAAATTAAATTTTAAATAAATTCCTGTTGAATTTTAAAAATTAAAGTTATTTTTTTCCTTTAAAGAGGTTAATAGTTAATCATATTTTTTCTTTTTTCTGCTTCAAATTAGTGGAGTCTAGAACAGCCGTGGGCAAACTACGGCCGGCGGACTGGATCCGGCCCGTTCGGCTGTTCTATCCGGCCCTCGGAGCCGAAAGAGCGGAGGGCTCTCTTGCTCTCCCCTCCGCTCCTTCACCAGCAGCCCAAGATGAGAGTGCCAGCATGGTCAGGTTGCTTTTGTTCTGGCCTTCCGGTCCAGTTTAAGAACCCATTGTGCCCTCGAGTCAAAAAGTTTGCCCACCTCTGGTCTAGAACTAGACAAATAGTTGGATTTGACATATTTTGGATAGGCCTGTGTGTTGTGTGTATTCCTAGGTTCAGACTAGAACCATGAGAGACATCTTTGGTAGACTAGAGTTGCTAAAGCTTTTGACTTTCAATGCTGAGAAAGGAGCAGCTTGGTTTCTCATTGTGGATTGAGACAAACTATATATTCTTTTTTTTTTTTTTTTTTTTTTTTTTTTCTTTTTTTTTTTTTTTTTTTTTTTTTTTTTTTGTTCTTTTTTTTTTTTTTTTTTTTTATTAAGGTATTATCTGTATACATAGCTTATCATTGCCCCCCCCCCCAATATATGCCCTCCCTCCCCAGAGTTTTGTGTCCATTGGCTATTCTTATATGCAAGCATACCAGTCCTTTGGTTGATCTCTTATCTCCCCCAGATCTCCCTACCCCCCCCCCCCCCCCGCTGTCATTTGACAGACTGCCTGTTGTTTTACTGTCACTATATCAATCTTTCTGTTCATTCGTTTATAATGATCTTTAATATCCATAAATGAGTGAGGTCATGTAGTGTTTCTCTTTCATTGACTGGCTTATTTCACTCAGCATGATGCTCTCCAATTCCATCCAAGTTACTGCAAATGATGAGAATTCCTTCCTTTTTATGGCAGCATAGTATTCCATGGTGTAGATGTACCATAGTTTTCTGATCCATTCATCTGCTGACGGGCACCTAGGCTGTTTCCAAGTCCTAGCTATTGTAAATTGTGCTGCTATGAACATAGGGGTGCATATATCCTTTCTGATTGGTCTTTCTAGTTTCTTGGGGTATATTCCTAGTAGTGGGATTACTGGGTCAAATGGGAGTTCCATTTTCAGTTTTTTGAGGAAGCTCCATACTGTTTTCCACAGTGGTTGCACCAACCTACAATCCCACCAGCAGTGCACGAGGGTTCCTTTTTCTCCACAACCTCGCCAACATTTGTTGTTTGTTGTTTTGTTGATGTTGGCCATTCTGACAGGTGTGAGATGGTACCGCATTGTTGTTTTGATTTGCATCTCTCGGATAATTAGTGACTTGGAGCATGTTTTCATGTGCCTCTTGGCCTTCCTTCTGTCTTCTTTTGAGAGGATTCTATTTAGGTCCATTGCCCATTTTTTAATTGGCTCATTCATTTTCCTTTTATTGAGTTGTATAAGCTGTCTGTAGATGTTGGAGATTAAACCTTTATCAGTGATATCGTTTGCAAATATGTTCTCCCATACAGTGGGTTTTCTTGTTGTTTTGTTGATGGTTTCTTTTGACGTAAAAAAGCTTTTTATTTTGATGTAGTCCCATTTGTTTATTTTCTCTTTAGCTTCCATTGCCCTAGGGTTAGTATCAGTGAAGAAGTTCTTTAGGCATATGTCTGAGATTTTGCTGCCTGTGGATGCCTCTAGTATTTTTATGGTTTCCCGTCTTATGTTTAAGTCCTGTATCCATTTTGAGTTTATTTTTGTGTATGGTGTAAGTTGGTGATCTAGTTTCATTCTTTTACATGTATGTGTCCAATTTTCCCAACACCATTTATTAAAAAGACTGTCTTGACTCCATTGTATGTTCGTGCCTCCTTTGTCAAATATTAATTGAGCATATTGATTTGGGTTGATGTCTGGATTCTCTAATCTATTCCATTGATCAATATGTCTGTTCTTGTGCCAGTACCAGGCTGTTTTGAGAACAGTTGCTTTGTAATACAGCTTGAAATCTGGTATTGAGATTCCTCCTACTTTACTCTTATTTCTTAAGATTGCTGAGGCTATTCGGGGTCTTTTATTGTTCCAAATGAATTTTTGGAGAGTTCTTTCTAGGTCTGTGAAGTATGTCCATGGTATTTTCATGGGGAGTGCATTGAACTTATATATTGCTTTAGGAAGTATGGACATTTTGATGATGTTGATTCTACCAATCCATGAACATGGTATGTTCTTCCATCTGTTTACATCTTTCTCTATTTCTTTTTTCAGTGTCCTGTAGTTTTCTGCATATAGGTCTTTTACCTCCTTGGTTAAGTTTATTCCTAGGTAACTTAATTTTTTTGGTGCGATGGTAAACGGGATTGCTTTTTTAGTCTCTGTTTCTGTAAGTTCACTATTGGTGTAGAGAAATGCCATTGATTTCTTGGCATTTATTTTGTATCCTGCTACATTGCCAAATTCGTTTATTAAGTCTATTAGCTTTTTGATGGAGTCTCTTGGGTTTTTTATGTACAATATCATGTCATCTGCAAATAGTGACAGCTTTACTTCTTCTTTTCCGATTTTGATGCCTTTTATTTCCTCTTCTTGTCTAATTGCGATGGCGAGTACTTCCAGTACTATGTCAAAGAGGAGTGGTGAGAGTGGGCATCCCTGTCTTGTTCCTGTTCTTAGAGGGAATGGTTTTAGTTTTTGCCCATTGAGCATGATGTTGGCTGTGGGTTTATCATATATAGCTTTTATTATGTTGAGGTATGATCCTTGTACTCCCACCTTGTTGAGAGTTTTTATCAGGAAAGGGTGTTGGATTTTATCAAATGCCTTTTCTGCATCGATAGATATGACCATATGATTTTTATCTCTCAATTTGTTTATGTGATGTATCACGTTTATTGATTTGCGAATATTGTACCATCCTTGCATTCCTGGTATAAAACCTACTTGGTCATGGTGTATGATCTTCCTGATGTACTGCTGGAGCCGATTTGCTAGAATTTTGTTGAGGATTTTGGCATCTATGTTCATGAGGGATATTGGCCTGTAATTCTCTTTCATTGAGTTGTCTTTATCTGGTTTTGGTATTAGGGTGATGCTGGCTTCATAAAAGGAGTTTGGCAGTGTTCCTTCCTCTTGAATTTTTTGGAAAAGTCTGAGGAGGATAGGTTTTAGTTCTTCCTTGAATGTTTGGTAAAACTCTCCTGTGAAGCCATCTGGCCCTGGGCTTTTGTTTGCTGGAAGCTTTTTGATGACTGCTTCAATTTCTTCCCAAGTTACTGGTCTATTGAGATTTTTAGATTCTTCCTGATTGAGTTTTGGAAGGTTGTATTTTTCTAGGAATATGTCCATTTCCTCCAGGTTGTCCTGTTTGTTGGAATATAGTTGTTCATAGTATTTTGTAACAATCCTTTGTATTTCGGCGGGGTCTGTTGTTATTTCACCTCTTTCATTTCTAATTTTGTTTATTTGGGTCCTCTCTCTTTGTTTCTTGGTTAGCCTGGCTAGAGGCTCATCAATCTTGTTAATCCTTTCAAAGAACCAGCTCTTGGTTTTGTTGATCTTATGTATTGTGTCTTTGGTCTCTATGTCGTTAATCTCCGCTCTGATTTTTATTATTTCCTTCCTTCTGCTTACAGTGGGCCTTTCTTGCTGTTCTTTTTCTAACTGTTTGAGTTGTAGGGTAAGATAATTTGTTACCATTCTTTCTTGTTTTTTGCAATAGGCTTGTAGGGATATGAACTTCCCTCTCAAAACAGCTTTTACTGTGTCCCATAGATTTTGGATTGTTGTGTTTTCATTGTCATTAGTTGCCATGATGTTTTTGATTTCTTCCTTGATTTCTCTGGTAACCCAGTCTTTGTTCAATAGCATGCTATTTAGTCTCCATGTGTTTAATTTCTTTGGCTTATTATTATTGTAGTTGATTTCCAATTTTATGGCACTGTGATCTGAGAAAATGCTTGATAAGATTTCTATCTTCTTGAATTTGAAGAGACTTTGCCTATGTCCCAATATGTGGTCTATCTTTGAGAATGACCCGTGTGCACTTGAGAAGAATGTATATTCTGTGGCTTTGGGATGAAATGTTCTGAAGATGTCAATTAATTCCATCTGGTCTAATACGTCATTTAGAATTGACGTTTCTTTACTGATTTTTTGTTTAGATGATTTGTCCAGAGGTGACAATGGAGTATTAAAATCTCCTACTATGATAGCATTGCTATTAATCTGTCCCTTAATGTCCTCCAGCAGTTTCTTTATGTATTTGGGTGCTCCCAAATTGGGTGCATATATGTTTACCAGGGTTATTTCTTCTTGTTGGATTACACCCTTTAGTATTATGAAGTGGCCTTCCTTATCTCTTGTTATGTCCTTCACTTTGAGATCTAGTTTGTCAGATATAAGTATTGCTACCCCAGCTTTTTTTTCGTTTCCGTTTGCCTGGAAAATCTTTTTCCATCCTTTCACCTTCAGTCTGTGGGTGTCTGTTTTTCTGAGGTGGGTTTCTTGTAGACAGCAGATGAATGGGTTTTGCTTTCTTATCCATTCTGTTACCCTATGTCTTTTAATTGGAGCATTTAAACCATTTACATTTAAAGTAATTATTGAAAGGTAGGTATTTGATGCCATTTTTATTCTATCCCCCTGTGTTCCTTCTTCACTTCCTATTTCTTTATTATTACAGTAGACCCTTTAGCATTTCTTGCATTGCTGGTTTGTTGGAGATAAATTCCTTTAGTCTGTTTTTGTCGGTGAAGCTCCTGATTACACCTTCAATTTTGATTGACAGCCTTGCGGGGTACAGTATTCTTGGGTTCAGACCCTTCCTTTGCATGACTTTGTATATGTCATCCCATTCCCTTCTGGCCTGATGAGTTTCTGTTGAGAAATCAGTTGCTAGTCTGATGGGGTTTCCTTTATATGTAACTTTCTGTCTCTCTCTGGCTGCTTTTAAGATTCTGGTTTTGTCGATGTTTTTTGCCAGTTTAATTATAATGTGTCTGGGTGTTGATCTTTGGGGGTTCATTTTGTTGGGGACCCTTCGAGCATCTTGGATTTGTGTTGGTTTTTTCTTCTCTATCTCAGGAAAGTTTTCTGTCATTATTTCTTGAAATACTTTTTCCATATCTTGCTCAGTTTCCTTTCCTTCTGGAACCCCTATTATTCTAATATTGTTTTGTTTTGTATTGTCCCAAAGCTCCCTTAGGCTCTCCTCCTGTTTTTTAATTTTTTTTTCTAGCAACTGCTGTAATTGGGTATTTTTTTCCATTTTGTCTTCTAGCTCACTGATGCGGTCTTCTGCTTCATCTAGTCTACTCTTGATGCTTTCTATTGAGTTCTTCATAGTAGCGATGTCATTTTTCATTTCTTCTTGGGTCACCTTCATTTCCTCTTGGGTCACCTTCATTTCCTCTTGGGTCTTCTTCATTTCCTCTTGGGTCTTATTCATATTGTCAAATTTGTCTTCCATTCTTTTTAGCCAACTTATGATCATTACTCTGAATTCTTGCTCTGGTAGGTTGCTTGCCTCTAACTCGTTTACTTCATTTTCTGGTGATGGTTGATTTTCTTTCACAGGCGGGTTGTTTCTTAGTCTCCCCATGCTCTCTCTTTATAGGGTGCCTGGTAACGTAGTTCTCTCCCTCCTGCTTTGATTTAAAGGCACAAAATACAACACAACCAGGTACAACACACAAGGCACTGGACAGAAATGTGTTTGCAATATTAATATCCTCCAATAAAGGTGTCTAGAACCCAGATAACAAGAACATACAATCCAATAAAAAGAATAAGCAAACCAATCTTACACACACACAAAAAAGCATAAACCTTTGATATAGTTAGCATTCAACATACAACAACAAAGGGGTAGAGAGAAGGCTTTTTTTTTTTTTTTGGTGGGGGGGCAGTGGCAAGGTAGGTGTGAATGGGATTGGAGCAGGGGGTTGGGAATTATATATACACAGGACAGGTGAAAATTTTGGAGAGGGTAAACAGAAAGAGTAAGGAAAATCTATAGCAGTAAAGGGTTAAGATAAGCAGGACACCAAAGGTAAAGGGTTAGGAATAGAGAGATGTCATAAAGGTAGGTTTGAGATAGAATAGAGCGTTGGAGAAGGCAAGGTATGAATAGTTTTTAGAATAATAATCCCGCAGGAGGAAATAGAGAAAAAAGGAAATAGAGGAAAAAGGAAAAAAAAAAAAAATAGAAAGCAAAAAAAAAGGATTATAATATGACACTTAAAAAGTAGTAATAAAAATAAACAAAAGAAAATAAGATAAAAAAGATAAAAAAGGTAAAATAGTAGTAGTAATAATGTTGATTACCTATAAAAATGAATTAATTAAAAAGGTAAAATCTAGTGATGGCAGATGAAAAAAATTTCTTGAGTAAACTTTGCAATTAAAGTAGGTAAAAAACAAAAATTCAACAGTTAAAAAAATAAAAATTGAAAATTAAAAATTAAACAAAATTTGCAGTAATGAAGGTCATTCACTTTCTGTGTTGCTATGTCTCGCACGCCTGTTCCCAGTCTGGGCGGTAGTGGCAGTTCACTGTGTTTCACAGTTCCTCCGTGTTGATTACAAGACCTGATTTTTAAGCCAATCTAGAGACCCTATGTGCTTTAGCCTCTGGGTGGCAGTGTTTCTGGATGACTTCCAGGACTCTAAAGCCTTTCTAGCTTTTTCCTCTTCTCTGTGTCTTTGATGGCTGGGGGTGGGGCGGTCCGGAGCTGGCTGCACTCCCCTGCAATTCCGCGGCCACCTCCCGGACTCAGATCCAGCTGTGCTGCTCCCCAGATATCCCTAGTCTTAGGAGCCCTGTCCACAGACAGGCGCGCCTCCAGCTGAGAAGTAAATCCACGACCAGTCCCTCAGCCTCTGTGCGCCGCGGGAGCTGGTGCGCAGGGGGGGGGGGGGTGTTGCTGCGCCGAGTGGAACTCGGTCAGAACTACCGGTCCCAGTCCCTCAGCCACTGCGCGCAGCGCGCGCTGGCGCGCAGGGGGGGGGGGGGTGTTGCTGCGCCGAGTGGAACTCAGTCAAAACTACCGGTCCGAGGGGAACTCACCCACCGGATCGCTGCGAAATCTGAGCTCCTCTGAGATCAAGGGTTCGCGCCGACTATGTTCATTTGGTGTTCCTTGGGGCTGGGGATAATCAGGCCTCCGACACTCGAACCTCCTCCCTTCCAAGATGGCGAGATTTCCCGTCCGCGCCGGCAAGTATCTCCGGCAAGGGACCCAGCTGTGGGTGTTCAGCTGCTGGTGGCTCCCTAATCAGCAGACCCCAAATTTCCTCTGGTGTTTGCTAGTCTCCTGGCTTGTTGACGAGCACTCCTAGCGCGATCCTCAGCTGCTTTCTCTCTCTTCCTCGGGACAAGACTCAGAAACCGCCCATCTGCTCTTCCGCCATTTTCTCCTCCCCAAACTATATATTCTTTATTAATTTGGGAGAGACTACGTATTTAGGTTTATAAAGGGTAAAAAAATGAAAAAGATAATTTAGTGTCCCACACCCATAGCCCAGGTACCCCTAGTTAGATTGAGTTTACATGTTCTAGTGGAAGTCACCTAAAGGTGGCAATTAATGATAGGATAATTTAAGACTATTTGCTTGTGTTTGTTTGAATGCAATAGGAGGAAATGGTTTTGAGTCCTAAAACTAAGTTTGCTATCTGTTTTTTGTTTTTGTTGTTTGGTGAAATAATACTAAATAACTAAAGGGACAGGGCTCTGGGTCCTCAGTGAAATTGTTCTTCTTTCACTAATTTGGGCCATTTGTCTTTCTGCAGACACACCAATCCCATTGTGGAAAATGGACAGACTCATCCGTGCCAAAAAGTCATACAAGAGGTAAGTGTTAACAAATGTCGGTGGTACAAGACTTTCTTCCTTTTTCCTTGCAATGCTGTGGGTAACTAGAGTGAGAAGGTACTTTTTTCTAGGTTCATAGAAAGATTTAATTTGCTGGTATGGATTAAATACCAATGAAAAGAGGAATGGAACCATCCAAATAAATAATTTAGATTTTAGATTTTTTTATTATTATTTATTTACTAGGGACCCGTTGCAGGAAAATTCCTACAAGAGCAGGGCTTCTGGCAGGCTTCCCTCCTGCCATCACTGCCCCGTGCTTTCCCTTCCACTGCTATCCCGCACTTTTCCTCCACTTGCACTTTCCCTCCTGCACCTGCCTTGCTTTCTACTTTCCCTTCCTCTTCCTTCTATGCTGTCTTCAGTCTTCACTCCTCCCTCCCTCAGCTTTTGCAAATTAACCGCCATCTTTGGTTAATTTGCACACTCGCTCAGATTGGCTGTGGGCGTAGCAAATGTACGGTTGATTAGCATTTTTCTCTTTTATTAGTGTAGATTTATTTTAATATATTTTATTGATTTTCTACAGAGAGGAAGGAATAAGGATAAGAGAGCTAGAAACATTGATGAGAGAGAAACATCAATTTCTCTCCTGCCTCCTGCACACCTCCTACTGGGGATGTGCCTGCAACTAAGGTACATGCCCTTGACTGGAATTGAACCTGGGACCTTTCAGTCCACAGGCGGACACTCTATCCACTGAGTCAAATTGGTCAGGGCTAAATTTTAGATTTTTTTTTTTTTTTTAAAGAAAACAGACTATGGGAAAATTTATTGAAAGGCCAAAGAAGTGGGAGAGATTGTGTGAATCCTAGAGTGGCTAGGAGGACTGATTAATACTAGCAACATTTTTTTTGACAAAGTTAATTAAGCCTTCTTTGTTTTAATTTCCCTATTGATAACATATAACATACTTCCCTTATGCTTTTTTCACTGAGGGTAATGTGAGGATAAAAGGTATGATTTGAAAAGTGCTTTTCAGTCTAAGGCCATACCACCCTGAATGTGCCCAATCCCATCTGATCTCGGAAGCTAAGCAGGGTTGGGCCTTGATGGGAGAAGTGTTTGCTTTTCAGACTACAGGGTAGGGGGCACACCAAATGTTCTTAAGTGTTCAACGATATCAAATAATGCTATTTCCTTTATTCTATTCCTTTTGTTCAAGGTCTTTCAACTTCTTGGAACTGCCTTTAAACATTTCTTCTGTAACTCTTTCTACCCTAAATCAGGAAGTTCGAAGTTGAGGAAAATGCATATCTTTGTCCTCTAGTAAAGTTAGACATGCTCCCCTTCCTGTTCTGAAGAGTCATTGTGCTTCTCTTAGAAGCTGTTGTGTTTTAGTGATGAATAGTATATTGAATCTCCGCACATGTACACGCACATATACACTGGTCAGAATCAGGCTATGTGTGTTTCTTACAATGAAAGCTTTTTCTAAATTATTTGAAAGCCAAATATAATGTTATCAACTTGAAAGCATTTTTTTTTCAGCTCTTTCTCTCTTATGCCTTTTCACTTTTGACTCAGATATGGCCAGTTTTATCTGAAACTTTAAATAAGCATCGTGCTGATAATCGGATTGTAGAACGCTGTTGCAGATGCCTTCGCTTTGCTGTTCGCTGTGTAGGCAAAGGATCTGCAGCCCTGCTGCAGCCACTAGTCACACAGGTAAGTTCTCTACAAGAGGGAAAATGGAACCTGTACAGAATTTGAAATAGGAGCCTTTGTGACAAAAAATTCTGGTGATAAAACCTCTTATATTAATTGAATATGAAAAATAAATTCTTTAAAAGAGGTTAAGTAATGCCTGTGGAAGGTATGTTGTCTATAATCTGTATAGTGAAATCTAACTAGCAATACATTCCAATGTGAAATTAGGAAAAGAGAATGACTTTAATGTTCAGCTCTTATATACCAGTGCTAAGTATTTTACATTAATTTCCTTTTTTAAAAGTAGATAGTCAAACTTTACTATTTTTTAGCCCAAAGGGATTTTTAAATATATTGAACATAGTTCACATAAGTTTCTTATTTGTCAAGGTATAAATTTGACTCTTTTAATAACCAAGATTGGTATGTTATTAAGATGGTATGACTCACTACATGAAGTTCTCTAAGATTATATCTAGAACTATTTTATGAGACATCTGTGACTAATGACCTAGTTCACTAAGTAATTTGTGTTGATGTTAACCTCATAGCAGGGCCAGAACTAGATTGAGGCAAGTGAAGTGCTATGTGCACAAAATTGAGGGAGGCAAGGCCAGTGCCAATCCTACATTTGTAGGACTCTTAAGCAAGTGCCTTCTTAAATTTTGCACTTGTGCTGTGAGGAAAACTGCTACACAACACCCACCCAACCCAAAGCGACTCTTTTCCACCTGGACAGGGTACAGACAATGCAGATTTTAAGGCAGCACACACTCTCGCTGACCCTGACAGTGAGTGATACCCTAAATTCTGCACCCTGATACTTCACTCTTAAGGAAGCACCCTCAGCTAGGGTCATGCTAGTGCAGTGTCAGCCGACATTTGCATGATCTACCCTCCTTAAATTTATAGATTTGATTAAAGTTTGTACAGGTACATATTTTAATAGAATTTTAATGACTGGTAGTTTTCTATACTTTAACTACAGCAGTATATATTTGCACTTAGGTTATGTCCATCTGTGGTTAGGGGTCCAGTTGGTATAATACTTTCTAAGTCACATATAACTTGATTTTAATGTCCCTTTGCTGTTGGAGTATATCTCATGACTTTGGTATTATTTTTTTTATTCCTGTTAATTAAATATGTGATCAACCCAATAGAGCAGGGCAGGACCTTACATAGGAAGTGTGTTCTAAAGTCGGTACACGTGGCCGGTTTGGCTCAGTGGATAGAGCGTTGGCCTGGGGACTGAAGGGTCCCGAGTTCAATTCCGGTCAAGGGCATGTACCTTGGTTGCAGGCACATCCCCTGTAGGGGGTGTACAGGAGGCGGCTGATCGATGTTGCTCTCTCATTGATGTTTCTGACTTTCTATCCCTCTCCCTCTCTGTAAAAAAAATCAATAAAATATATTTTTAAAAATAAATAAAAGTCAGTACATGTGACAAAAAATGAAAATTATTCTTAAAAGTTCCATAAATAAGAGGTAGGTAAATTAGAGCTGATATAGTTTGTAAATAAAGTTTTACTGAGTGATTGCCATGCTTATTCATTTAAGTATTATTTATTGGCCATTTTTGTGCTACAGTGGCAAAATAATAGTCAAAAGATTGTGTGACAGGCAAAGCCTATTACTATCTGGTCCTTTAAGACAGTTTGCCAACCCCTGACTTAAATCATTATTCATTAAGTAGGGCATATATTTTTTGAATATACAGCACTGAATAGATTTATAGTTCTCATATCATGCTCATTCCATGGTATATGCTATTAAGAATCAGTTACTCTATCCTTCAGCCCTCACTACTTTTATAAATCTGAATTTATATAACTTCAGAGCATGGGTGTTGTGATGGCATTTCAAATAGATGAATATATAGATAGATGCCTCTTGATTTTTGGAGGATAGTAGAGTAAAAATCCTAAACAAATCAATGTGTGTATTATATTGAATTTCTATTCTTTTGAGACAGATACCTTAATTGGAAACACTGTTTTTTACTTAGAAGATGAAATAAAGCAATTTAAGAGCAACTCAAGATTTAAATAATGCTTTCACAGCCTCCAAGATGAAGGCATAGTATAACAATCCTATATAATAAAAGGCTAATATGCAAATCGACTGAACTGTGGAATGACCAGTCGCTGTGATGTACACTGACCACCAGGGGGCAGATGCTCAATGCAGGAGCCGCCCCTGGTGGTCAGCACATTCCCACAGCGGGGGGTGCCGCTCAGCCAGAAGCTGGGCTCGTGGCTGGCAAGCACAGCAGTGGTGGTGGGAGCCTCTCCTGTCTCTGCAGCAGTGCTAATCTTTCAGTCAGACATCCCCCTGGAGCTCCTGGACTGCAAGAGGGTGCAGGCTGGGCTGAGTGGATCCCCTTACCTCCCCCACAAGTGTACGAATTTTGTGCACCAGGTCTCTAATTTGGTATATAACTCTACTAATTTTTTAAAAATAGTTTTTTTAATGCAAATAGGAGCAACTATTAGGTGTTAGAAAATTTGAGTATGTTATGCTTTGGTTTTACAAACATTATACAAGCTTTGGATAAAATAGTTCTTTAATGTCTTTCAGCTTTAAGTATTATACAACATGCTTTCCTATGCTGTCTGAAAGAAAAGAGACTAGTCTCTCTGTAAAAGTCTTCCTCCAAACAGCTTTCTAAGTTGATACTTATTAAGGAGTATCAACCTAAATAAGAGGTTGAATTAATTGGTTTTTCCCTTGGCAGATGGTGAATGTGTACCATGTACATCAGCATTCCTGTTTCCTGTACCTTGGCAGTATCCTTGTGGATGAGTATGGCATGGAAGAGGGCTGTCGGCAGGGATTACTAGACATGCTCCAGGTATGTTTTCTTTGGGGAATATGGATGTGTTGGTTCTTTGATGGTCTAAAGGCCTAGCAGTGTGTTCTCTACCATGTCTTTAATTCTATTGCTTCTTTATATTTCCACCCCAGGCATGTTGATTCCCTAATAACAGGGAGATAGAAACTTCCTAGTTCTCTGGACAGGCCTGCTTGGGAGAAAGAAAGATTGACTACACAAATGTAATGATCATTACTGCCTAATTATGCACTCCAGAGATAGGGTTTTTTGGGGGAGTGGGGAGATGGGCACCTGAATTTAAATTCTTGCCTGAAACAGCCAGTGAACAAGTTTACTCAGCATGGATGGTCTTATGGTAAATAGCAGACATTGGAAAAAGTTTCTGATATACTGCTTACCCCCCCTTTCTTCCCCCTGTAATCATGGGAGTGGAGGATGGGTGGGAAATATATTAGAGAGTTAAATTATGATACTCCTTTTCCTCAAGAAGTATTTTCCTTTCAAACTTCATCTATTGCCAAAACCGGTTTGGCTCAGTGGATAGAGCGTCAGCCTGCGGACTGAAAGGTCCCAGGTTCGATTTCGGTCAAGGGCATGTACCTTGATTTTGGGCACATCGCCAGTAGGGGGTGTGCAAGAGGCAGCTGATCGATGATTCTCTCTCATTGATGTTTCTAACTCTCTATCCCTCTCTCTTCCTGTCTGTAAAAAATCAATAAAAATATATTTTAAAAATAAATAAATAATAAATAAAACTTCATCTATTACTATTAAAACTTCATTTACTCCTTTAGCACACTGACCATGTTTAGTACATATAAGTACAGTCTTTATTCTCAAGAACTTCTAAAGCTTTGAAATGGCATCTATCCACCTTCATCAACTAAAATCTATACCATCAATCCTTCCTAAAATGTGACTTTCATTTATGAAAACTACATCAACTGAGAGAGATTTCCATCATCCTTTTCTTGATCTTACTTTTGTCAGTCCTTTTTTTGTGTGTGTCTGTGCTTTCCCCCTCTTTGTTCCTTTTGTGTGTGTTGTGATATTTAGCAAGTCTGAATGCTGTGGCATTTAAGTATGAGTATTTATTTTAAAATCACTTCTGTTTTAGGCACTGTGCATCCCCACCTTTCAGCTCCTAGAACAGCAGAATGGGCTCCAGAATCACCCTGACACCGTGGATGACCTTTTCAGGCTAGCCACCAGGTCAGTTCTTCCAAAGAGCAGCCCTTTCTTTTATTGTCCATTCCCAATACTGCTTAAACTTGTCACCTAACACTTGACTCTTTCCTTCTTATGAATTGACTTAAATGAAGTAGGTAGATTAATCATTCATAATCCAAAGTTAAATTTTGATCCAGATTATCCCCAGAAGTGAAGAAAAGGAATTGGATGGGAATAGGGGAAAGTGGCTGAGTTCCTATCTTGAAGGAGGAAACACATGCAGGACAGTAAAATTGAGCTTGGTAAAAACATTGGACAATATAATCTCTAAAATCCGTTGTGATTTTTAAATTTGCATGCTGCTATAATATCAGGCTTCACCTCAAACTTTTCCTTGAGTAGATAATACTTCAGAAAAAAATACTTAGGATTTTAAGGTGCTTAGAAGTTACCTGGTGTTACACTTCCCAGCTCTGCCCCTAACCTGCCACCTCACCTAGTTCTTAAATTTTTTTTGCCAGTAACATTGACGTTATTGTTAAATCTTTGAGTTTCTTCTTAGCCTCTCACTAAGTAATTTTAATCAAACCAGTTAGTGAACATAAAACCTTTTATAAAAATATAAACCATTATTAAATGTAGATGTTAGTTTTTAGACAAGTTAGAAAAATGTGTGGGTTTTTTCCCCTCTAGTTTATATGGGTGGGTTGTCAACCTCTGTTTTCCCAGTACATATTCCTTGAAAAACTAATTCCTAGAGACATTCTTTGTACAAATGGTTGTTTACCTGGTGAAAATAACTTGGAAAAATATTGTTTTTCTTGGAGATTCTCCATTACATTAAAAGATTTGAGAAACCTTGTGGAAAATTGAATGGAAAGTAATAGCGTTTCCATATACTTCCTGCTTTCCCCACCCCCACCATCTCCCTCACTATCAACAGCATCCCTCTCCAGAGTGATTTGTTAGAATTGATTAACCAGTATTGACACATTATCACCTGCAGTCTATAAGACATTAGGTTTTATTCTTGGTGGTTTACCTTCTATGGTTTTGGACAAATATATAATGACATGCATCCATCATTATAGTATTTGTACAGAATAGTTTTACTACTCTAAAAATCCCCTGTGCTCCACCTATTTGTCCCTTCCTCCTCTTCAAACCCTAGCAACCACTGATCTTTTTTCTTTCTCCATAGTTCTGTCTTTTTTCCTGGCCGCTTTTATAGCCTTTTCCTATAATTTATACCAGCATGTCTTTCCACACCAGGTTTATTCAGCGTAGCCCTGTTACCTTGCTGAGGAGCCAGGTGGTCATCCCTATCTTACAGTGGGCCATTGCCTCTACTACCCTGGACCATCGGGATGCCAACTGTAGTGTCATGAGGTTCCTACGAGACCTCATCCACACAGGGGTAGCCAATGATGTAAGTATAAACATTGTAACTTTTCTACTTTGCAGCTCATTATCTTCTCATATTGCTTCCTCATTTCCTTAGGGGTATCTGTCTTACAATGCTGGCTTAGTGGTGATGTACTTCTTTAGCCTTTTTTTTTTTTTTTTATTAAATCTGGGAAGCTCTTTATTTCACTATCTATTTTGAATGATAGTCTTGCTGGATATAGTAATCTGGTTTTAGATCCTTTATTTCCATTACCTTGAATACTTTATACCATTTCCTTCTGGCCTATAGAGTTTCTGATGAGAAATGAGGTGTCAGCCTTTTGGGAGTTCCTTTGTAGGTAACAGTTTGCTTTTCTCTTTCTGCCATTAAGATTCTCTGTCTTTAATTTTTGGCATTTTAATTATGATGTGTCTGGCCTTGGGCCTGTTTGGGTTCTTCTTGCTTGAGATTGAAACTCTCTATGCCCCCTAAATTTGTGTGACTTTTCCCTTCACCTGATTAGGGAACTATTTTATCATTATTTTTTCAAACACATTCTCTATCCCTTACTCAGTTTATTCCCCTTCTGGCACTCCTATTATGCAAATATTGTTACATTTCTTATTGTTCCACAGCTCCCTTAAACTGTCCTGTTTTTTATTGGTTTTTCTTTTTGGTCCTCTGAGTGATTTTTTTTTTCTACCCTGTCTTCTAAGTCACTCATCCAATCCTTGGCTTCCCCTAATCTGCTTTATATTCCTTCCAGTGTGTTCTTTACTAGTGCTATGTCGTGTATCTTTTCTCATGGTCTTGAGCATCTTTGCGATCATTATTCTGAACTCTCTGTCTCATAAATTTCTTATCTCCATATCATTTAGTTCTTCCGGATAATTCTCTTATTCTCTCATTTGGAGCCTTTTTTTTTTTTTTTTTTTTTTTTTTTTGTCTCTCCATTTTGGCTGCCTGATGGGTTTGTGTCTGTGTATTAGGTAGATCTACTACAACTCCCAATCTCTAGGGTAGGACAGTGTCAGACACTGTTTCTGATTGGCCCTGAGTACCCGGTTTGGAGCTATCAGCAATCCACAATTTGTGGCTCCCCCTGCTGGGGCTGGGTACCTTTGGAAAGAACCAAGGTTCTGCTTTTCTTAGCCCCAGGACTGGAATTAGATCAGACAAAGTTTCAAAGCCTCCAGAAACCCACCTCTGCCTGCATTCCTGTTGACATTCAGACTTGATTAGCCTCAGGCTATCGAACACAGTATTGGGCAGAGGTCTTCCAGTAGGGTGGGGCAACTGCCTTCCCCCCAGGCAAAAACTACCTGATAGCAAAGGTCAAAAGATTTCCTCCTCAGCATGAAGGAATGACTCAGCACAGGAAGCCAGGGGACTACTCCCTGATCTCCAACTCCAAAGCCCCCAATCCTGGCTTCTGCTCACACCAATTCATTCTAATCTGCCCTTTCTCTGCCCAAGGTGAGTGGTTGCATACAAAGGTTGTGTATTGGCCCTTTAAGAGGGTTCCTGCAATTCCAGTTATTTCACTGTCAGGCAGAACCCTGCTACTTTTCACATACAGTTGTTATGTGGGTACCTTTATTAGTTTTGTTGTTTTAGACCTAGCTTGGGGTTTAGACCTCAGAGTTCTCCGTAGGAACCCCCCACAATTGAGATATTTCTCAGAACTCAACTGCTGTCTGTAGGATCCTGGCCAGCTCTTTTGGTCCTCCCCACTTCCTACCAGTCTCTATGGGGTCTCCACTTTCCATTCTTGGTTATGAGGTATCTCTCCAGCTAGTCTTTAGTTGATTTTTCAGAGTGGGTTTTCTGTGTTTTAGTTGCATTTCCAGTTTGGTCCTGGGAGAGAGTCAGTGTAGCTTCCACTTACTCCACCGCCATTTTGGATCATCTCAGTTGGTTTTCAAAAAGGAAATCAGAATACTTAATTATTTTTCACAGAAAAAAATATTAAGAAAATTGCTACCCTTAATCTTTAACCATTGTGTCTCTTCTGCCCTCTTTTAATGAAAAATCTAAGGGTTAATTTTAGCTGAAACCCATGTCCATTTCTTTAATACTAAACTCAATGTTTTCATGATGAAACATTTGGCGGGCTTTGTGTATCCTCCTGCTATATAATATGTATACTTTCTTTCCTGGGAAAGATAAATTGCTAGATCAGCAATTTTTGACCTTTTTCATCTCATGGCACACATAAACTAATTACTAAAATTCTGCAGCTCACCCCCCCCCCAAAAAAAAAATATATATATATATATATATATAAAATTATTTTTTTGCCAGTCTGAGAAATTTTAAAAAGGCATGATTTTGATTGATTCACACTAGATAGCTATTCTATTGGCTGTTGTCTCTTTTTTTTTTTTTTTCCCACAAAAAGAGGCCTGGGCCCCTGCATGTTTTAAAAATTATTACAGCTCACCCATTTATAATGCTGTGCTAGCTTAAAGGGGAAAGAGTACTTGGTCTTTGGAAAGTTAAAAATAGTACTTATCCATTGCTCCGCTTTATTTATAGCATGAAGAGGACTTTGAATTACGGAAAGAATTGATTGGACAGGTGATGAACCAACTGGGACAGCAACTTGTAAGCCAGCTGCTCCACACATGCTGCTTTTGTCTCCCTCCCTACACCTTACCAGATGTGGCCGAAGTGCTCTGGGAGATCATGCAGGTTGACAGACCGGTAAGATTGTTTTCATAAGGTGCCCATTTCTCCCAGGCCTAAACTTTGGTTCCTTAGGGCCAACTATACCTTTGAAAGTAGCCCTGTTGCACGTTCATGCAATCTAATTTAGGCATATTGCTAAGTTCAATTGTTAGACAAAGGTCACATGAGGCCATTGATTCATCACTGGGTTATTGAAAGCATATTTTTGTCATTGTTGTATGGTTTATAAATTACCATAAAGTGAATACTAAGTATTGAATTCAGCTCTGTGGCCATCAATGAGAAATGTGTTCATTTGTGGGAAATGCCCATGTATCTCTTGTATAGTGTTACAGGTTATTTAGAAAGTGTTAATTAACTTCATTCTCCTTAGATAGCATGTATGCTTCCCTGGTAATAAAACTTGTCAGAGCATTTGGAGGCATATAAGTATATTGTAAAACTAGTCCACAATATATACTTGATTTGCTTACTTATTGGATTTATTTGTTTCTTCAAGTTTTTTATCACCTGAGCATGGAAATTTTTTTTTAGGCTATCCAGTAATGCCCAAGAAATTTCAGTACTAGACCACATGATCATAAATCAGGTTATGTGTGCTGCATGAAAGTTTTGAACATAGTGACAAAGTATATCATAGCCTGTAATTTATTTTTTAAATAGGATTTATAATTTTTGATATTTAATATAAAAGCAGTTGGACCTAGTTAAAAGTGAGCTGCTGTCTACCAGAAGAAAAAGATCCAGATACTTATAACTTTGAAGTACATGTATATCTTAACATTGTTTTTTGCTTTATGTTATCAATGGCAGTTCTTAGCCTCAATTTCAGCAGTTTCACAAAAGAAAATGCACTTTTACTGTTAGACTTGAATACCTACTGAGCCACAAGTTCTGCCTGGTCTGATGTGTTCATCTCCAAAATTCAGTGATTAGTGTATATTGTCTTATTGAGCATATACTTTACTTGATCTTAGGTTTAAACAAAAACCATTCACATGGAGGGCAGATGCTTAATAGATTCCCAACATTTTATTTAGGTTTATACTTCAGAAATAGTCACATTAACTTTAATTCGTATATATCAAATTCTGAGGCTCCTGCATGACTGCTTTTATCAAATAATCCTTCAGTGCTTCCATGTAAGTTCAGTGTTTTAGGAGTGCATGGTACCAACAGTTCCCACTGCTGGGTGCTCAATACATATGTCCTGTTTCAATCTAATACAGTAGTATTTTTGTGTTTTCCTGAAGAAAGTACTCTGTAAGCTTAGGGATCAACAACTTTAATTCCAAAAGTCCTTGACATGAGAAATAAAATGTCCATAATTTCTCACTTTTTTACAAATACACTTGGCTCCCAAGTAACAAAAGGCTTATTACATAAATTTGATTTTAGAAAAACATTTTGATTTGTAAACATATAGTTAAATGCTAACAGAAGAAGAAAATGAGAACAGCAAGTTTGGACAGGAATACAAGTCATGTAACCATGTGCTCTTAAGAGTTTACTATAGACCCACAAGCTATGAAGCAATTTAAAGTGATTGTTTTCTCTAAATATCAACTACAGCTGAGTTTTTATAAAGGAACTCTTACATAAATTTGGGTTGTCTATACCTTATAAGTAAACAGATTAAAGTTGTAACTAAGTATTTTAAAAAATATATATTTTATTGATATTTTACAGAGAGGAAGGGAGAGAGACAGAGAGCCAGAAATGTCAATGAGAGAGAAATATCAACCAGCCGCCTCCCGCACACACCCCACCGGGGACGTGCCTGCAACCAATGTACATGCCCTTGGCCAGAATCAAACCCGGGACCCCTCAGTCCGCAGACTGACGCTCTACCACTGAGCCAAACCGGTTTTGGCTAAAGTTGTAACTAAGTACTTAAGTCCAAAGAACATTTACATTCTTGAGGACTTTCTTAATCATACCATTTTCAGAGTTCAATATTTTTTCAATAGGAGATAACATGTGTACTTTATCTCTTGACTTGAGTGAACTTCTAAAGCCCTTTCTTTCTTGGATACCCACCTGTGACAAATTTATTCAGTATTTTCTGTTTTTGAAATAGATTTTTTATTTCAAAGAGAAAGGGAGAGAGAGAAACATCAACCATGAGAGAGAATCATTGATCTGCTGCCTCCTGCATACCCCACAACTGAGGATCAAGCCCACAACCTGGGCATCGAGTCAGGACCTCCTGGTTCATAGATGGATGCTCAATCACTGAGCCATGCCAGATGGGCTTATTCAGTATTTTCAACCTAATTTCTCAGATTGCTTTATTGGAAGATGACAAGTTTCATTATATGCTAGCTAATTGGTCTTTGCTTTTTAGTTTAGTTTGTTACTGTTTTGGTTTTGTTAACTCTTGAGTGTTTTTTTGGATACCAAAACTTCGTCACTTAAGAGTTTCCTAAATTTCTTGTCCCTGCTTTTTGTGTGTGTGTTGGTGTTTTGTCTGTTTTTTTTTAAATATACTTTTTATTGATTTCAGAAAGGAAGGGACAGGGAGAAAGAGATAGAAACATCTATATATATATATATAAAAGCCTAAGCAACCACTACAACCTGTCAACGACCAGTTGCTATGATAACACACTGACCACCAGGGACCAGATGCTCAACTCAGGAGCTGTTCCCAGTGATCAGTGTGCTCCCACAGCCAACGTCCTGTGGCCGGCCAACCTCCATTGGTCCCTCCCCTTGCCGGCCAGCCCTGATTGTCCCCTATCATCAGCCAACTTCCTGTGGTCCCGATCACCCGCCCGGCCAAGGGACCTCACCCGTACATGAAGTCATTGATACACGGGTGCTCCAGTCAGTGATAAGAGAGAATCATTGATCTGCTGCCCCCTGTATGCCCCCTACTGGGAATCAAGCCCACAACCCAGACATGTCCTTGATTGGAATCGAACCTGGGACCCTTCAGTCTGCAGGCTGACACTTTATCCACTGAACTAAAACAGGGCTTTTTTGTTTGTTTGTTTGTTTGAGTAGAGTGTCGTCTTCCTTGAGGGCAACATTTGAAAAATTATGCAGTATTTTTTTGGAGTAAGGAAAGGTTTATTGATGGCAAAGGTGCCAACCAAGAAGATGGGAAGTTTTAGGGGCGTCTCAAATCCATCTTAAGAAAGTACAGAATTCAGGCTTCTTTTATGTCAAGTGAAGGGTAAATGGGAGAAGCAAGAGGTGAGTAACAACCACAGACATCTGGACACCAGCAGAGGTCCAGAGGCCAACAAGGGTCCCAGGAAGATTATTTAACTGTTTTGTTTTTAGTCTTGATTCTGGTTGGTGTGAGGTGTGAGTATGGTTACAAGATACCTGCAAGTAATTTTGAATTTTCTGTACATGAGGTTTTACTATATATAATCTAGTTCAATGGTACAGATTCTAAGGGCCTCATCACATCCTTATTGATGATGATACTGTTGGCAACAATGAAAATGACACCAGGTGTTAAAAACTGGTGGAGTACCGAAACCGGTTTGGCTCAGTGGATAGAGCATCAGCCTGCGGACTGAAAGGTCCCAGGTTCGATTCCAGTCAAGGGCATGTACCTTGGTTGCGGGTACATCCCTAGTGGGGGGTGTGCAGGAAGCAGCTGATCAATGTTTCTAACTCTTTCTCTCCTTTCCTCTTTGTAAAAAATCAATAAAATATATTTAAAAAACTGGTGGAGTCAGACCAGACCTCAGTTTAGCAACTTTGGTACTTGGGTTCTGGCTAAGAAAGAATTCAGAGCCAAGATTCAAACTATAAGAGAAAGTTTATTTGGAAAGTCACACAAGTAGAAGTGAGTCACAGAAGAAATAGGCTCAGGAAACAAGTTATAGAGGCTAAAGAAGGACCCTTGGAACTTCGGAGAGGGAAAAGGAAAGGTAATACACATGGGGGGAAAAGAGGGAAAGGGGAAAGGAACAGCATGCTCCCAGGAGGAAGAGTGCGCCATGCAGTACTTTTTAAGCATTTGTAGTGTATGTAGTATTTACTTTTCTCTGGTCTGTTACCATAAATTAACAAAATGGGAAAACATATAATATTAAAAAAAAATAGCTGGAAACTATAACCAAAGTATACATTCTACTTAAGAAAAACATGAAGAAAAATTAGAACTGATCCAAAGAAGAACAATTTGATTGAAAATAAGAATCCAGAGGAAGTCTCTAGAATTTTGATTTTTAGTTTGAAGAGGAAGGAAGCAAGGGGGCTGAGGATAAGCAGCTTTTGTGCATATGCAAGGTATAAAGATACTTTGTTTAGGTATAAATAAATTCTTCTAAATAGCAGCTAGAGTGAACAAGGAAAGAACTTTCTAACCCAAAGAAGGGCAGGTATCACAAAGGACGTTATTGAGAGATGGCCTTAAAATCCTGAAATTTATGAATTTGTATGACATTTATATTTTGATATGTTTATTTAGTATACTTTTTGTCCCTACCCTTTCTGAACCTTTGCCTTTGATCTTTATACTCAAAAGTTTTTTGGCAGCTATTTAATTTTTAAAATACTGTATAAGTTTAATGACAGGAACAGAGCAATAGCCTCATCCAGAAGAGACTTTCCTCTCAAGGAAGAAGGCTCTTTCTTAAACGATGTCTCCTACCCCTTTGAAGGGAAGTCTACGCATGACTTTGTATCTGATTCCAACCCCCAGAGGGTTGAATGACCTAAAAATAGTGCTTTTGTTAATTATTTTACTTGCTTCCAAATCCCAAGGCACTAATGCTACTAAGGAAAACATGCAGGTTTTTGTTTTTACATATAGAATCCCAGTTGAGTAAGCCCTGCCTCCTTTAAAAACTCTTCTTCTTCTTGGTACAGACTTTTTGTCGATGGTTAGAGAATTCCTTGAAAGGTTTGCCAAAGGAAACAACTGTGGGAGCTGTCACAGTGACACACAAACAACTAACAGATTTCCACAAACAAGTCACTAGGTGAGTGATGCTGGGTGTATGTGTTTTTAAAGGAGTATGAACTGCAGCTGAGGTGTGTAGAAAAATATATCTTTGTTTCTTGTACCATCTTAGTTACACATCTGCCCAGGAATATGTTTTTTATGTGCCTTTGTATTTTTAGTGTCCATAGAGTCTTGAATTGCAGATTGGCATGGGAAGCCAGTCTTGGGGAAAATATCACCATGTAGTATATGTGTGTTGTCAGTTTCATTGTACATATATTAACTGTTATAAGAACTTAATAAGTAAGTGGAAGCATTATATCTTTCAAAAGAAAAATGCACTGAGCAGCACACTACCCTGCTGGAGATCTGTTTTTTTCTTTTTAAGTTCTCAATTCTCATTCATATTCAGGGGTCAAGAATGCAGGTGTCTGAACAGGTGAAGCATTGATTGTAAAATATAGAGTGATGCAGATTGCAATAAATTAGAAAAATTTCGCATATCTAAAACAAAAATTTCTCTGGAATGCATTAGGCCCATGAACCACTTGCTTACAGCTCACTTAAAATGTTAGGTATACATAAGTGGTTTTTGTTTTTTTTTTTACTATGAACATAATAAACACTAGAAGCCCAGTGCATGAAATTCATGCACGGGGTTAGGGGGAATATCCCTCAGTCCAGCCTGAACTCTCTCTAATCACCCCTTGAGGGATGTCTCTCTCACAATCTAGGACTGTTGCCTCCCAACCGCTCGCCTGCCTGATTGCCCTTAACTGCTTCTGCCTACCAGCCTGATCATCCTTAACCACTCCCCTGCCAGCCTGATTGACGCTTAACTGTTCCCCTGCTGGCCCAGTTGCCCCTAACTGCCCTCCCCTGCCAACCTGGTCACCCCTAACTGCCCTCCCTTGCAGGCCTGGTTCCCCCCATCTGCCCTCCCCTGCTGGCCATCTTGTGTCCACATGGAAGCTCCCATCTTATATATTGGAGTAATGGTCAATTTGCATATTACCGCTTTATTAGATAGGATTTTATATAGCTATATAGTTTTTCTAATCACTATTTTATATCTATACCAGGTATTGCTTGATTTCCTTACAGTACCTTTCTTAGTAGACATTTGATCTTGTTTTTGTTGTTGTTTTCAGTATTATAGATAATATGGTAAGTCTAACCTATTCTTCTTTTGACCATTTTCATTAAAATCACTGAATCAAAGGTTATGAAATTTTTATGGTCCTTGATAATATTAATGACAGTAACTTAAATTAGATGTTATAACTGTGTGTTACCTTGCCCAGATATTCCTTTTTGTGTCTAGAGTCTAGAATTTTGACTAAATATTAGGCAGTGGCTTATATTCATTCAGTTGTGGGACAATTTCTAGATCCAAGAATGAGTGTTGATAATAGTGAAAGAAACATAGGTGTGGGTCCAGCCAGTTCTGAGTTTTCACCCTTCCTACCAGTCTCAGTGTGGCTTTAAATCTAGACTTCCATTCAGGCAGTTCAGAATGATGGTTTATCTGTAGTTGAGTTGTAATTTTGATGTGGATTTGGGAGGATTAGAGTACCACATTTACCTACATTGCTATCTTGACCTGAAGTCTTTTATATTTTTTTATTTTTTTTTATTTTTTATTTGGAGGTGGGGGCATAGAAACATCAGTGATGAGAGAGAATCATTGATCAGCTGCCTCCTACATGCCCCCTACAGGGGATTGAGCCTGCAACCTGGACATGTGCCCTGACCAGAATCAAATCATGACCTCCCAGTTCATAGGTTAATGAACCACTCTGGCCAGGCTTGATTGTCTTAATGTCATTTTTCAAAATGGTTTACTTTCTCATCTCCTAGAGTGTCTCCAATGATTTTGTTAAAGTTAAAATTCCAAACCTTGAGTGCTATTTTTAGTTTACCTGTGGCTTAACTTCATGCCCCAGAAGTAACTGACTTTTGGCCATAGATCAAGTGGCACGCATGACCGGAAAGTAGCATATGACTGCCTGCCTTCATGACACAGTTTGACAGAAAATGGGACTTCCCCTCTACTAAGGAGGCCTATACTAGTATTGACTGGGATGGCCTTATAAAATTGTTTCTTTTTACTATGAATTCTCCCAGAAGAAGTAGTATTCTACCTACATGCTGTCTCAGGGGTAAAAGTATAATTATTTGCTTTTCTCTACTTTTGTTTTGTTCTGTTCCATCTAGTTGGTCATAGAAGGGCAGGAATGATATTGACTCGGATTAGAGCAACTGGGAACCTGGGGCTTACAGTCACAGATGTTGGTTTGAATCTTGCCACTTACTGGCTGTTACTTTGTTGTTGTTTCTTTTTCTTTCTTTTTTCTGTTAGTTTGAACTTCAGCATATTTATCTTTTAAAATAGGGTTAGTAGCCCTAGCCAGTTTGGCTTGGTAGATAGAGCATCAGCCTGCAAACTGAAGGGTCGCAAACTGAAGGGTCCTGGGTTCAATTCTGATCAAGGACACAAGCCCAGGTTGTGGGCTCGATCCCCAGTAGGAGGAGGTATGTAGGAAGTAGCCAGCTGATCAATGATTCACTCTCATCATTGATATTTCTATCTCTTTCTCCCTCTCCCTTCCTCTCTGAAATTAATAAAAATATGTTTTAACAAAAGTAGGGTTATTATGGGATACCAAGTGGAAATCATGAGATCTAGCACATAGTAGGTGATCAGTGAATGTTAACTTTCTCCATGGAAAATCATCTGCCAGATTGTCATTATGTATTTACAAAACTAGCTGAAGCATGTTTTCTGCTAGCTCTAAGATAACCACCCACATGTTCTGGAATAAGTCTCCACAAAGTCCATATTCCTTCATCTGGGCTAACATATAACAGTTAAGAGTAAGTCTGAAATAAAGTTATGGACCTTCCCTAATTTAATTAAAATCCTGGGACAAGGAAAGGGGGCCCAAATAATGCAATGCTGTGAGCAAAAAGATCTGTGATCTTTGCCCTGTGATATGGGGAAAAAAAAGTCCACTACCAGCCTGGCCTACTTGATCTCTGTCTGCTAAACAAGTTTTGCAGCTCCTCTTATAGTAGGCTGGGACATAATAGTGGGAAATGAACAGAAGAAGTGATGTTGAGGTGCAAGAGAAAGGGTTTAAGATTGCTCACTTCCTCTCACTAATTCCCTGTCTTTAGTATGCATGTTGCCCTTGAACCTTCTATTCCATGCATGACTCAGTCTCCCTTTTGGTTTTAAGGTCCTAGAACTCCTGCCTCGACATGCTGCTTTGTTTGCCATCCTAGCTGGGAAGGTGAACTGGTTCAGTGTCATTTCAGCAAGTCCAAGCCTGTTTTTCAGATGGTACTTATCAAAGTATGGTGGACAAATTGGGATTGTGGGACTAGATACCAGAAAATAGGACCTAGAAAAATAGTGGCAGCTTCAAATAGATGGGTGGGTGGGCAGGCAGATAGATAGATAGATAGATAGATAGATAGATAGATAGATAGATAGATAGATTTTTAAACTAAAAAACAAAAACAAAATAGTTCTAGCTTTTAGGAAGTTTTCAAATCCACCCCACCCCACCCCCTTTTTTTTTTTAGCTTAAACACCAAGGAGACTTACGTTAAACATTTGGCTGAAGCTCTTAATGCCAGAGCAGTTGCTGACAGGATTGGGAGTAGAAACTGAGCTGAGTTGAGACACTGTGGCCTGCCCCTCATTTCACCCTATCTAACCATAGTTCTCCTGGACTTGAATTTGGTTACTTTTTCTTATGCATCACTAAAGAGGCTAAGGATGGAGTTACCATTTTTCTTCCAGATTTAACCAAGATTTCTGATTAAAGAAGGATAGAATTTAAAACATGTAAGGCATCTGGATAACAAAAGATTCTTGAGTCTCCAGCAGCTTCACTATTTCCTGTTGTCTTAGTCCCTTACAGCACACCACACAGTGGCCTCTCTTGGTCATGTATCTGGCTCCTTCGTGACATTGGGACATGAGTGATATGGACACTCATTCACGTGGCTGCTTCCTTAAACATCAATATTGATTTGGAAATAGACTGAGAAATGTTATGCCCATGCCCTTATTAAAGCATGTTAAATTCACAAAGAGCAAATGGCAGAATTATGATAAAACCAGAAGAACATCCTCATTTTCATTTTTAGGGTAGAGAGAGACTAAAAGAAAGTTTCTAGTATATTCTGTTGAATCAAATCCTGGAGTCCTAAGTTAAGGTCCTTAAAATAGGTGAAAAAATCCAGATGTGGGCACTTGAGGAGATAGCTCTCGTTTCTCCTTTTCCTTTGGATCACTGTTAGCAGTTTCCTCCCTGATCTCTGACCATTCCGAGGAGAAGGAGCTTTCTTCTCACACTGAATCCTCTCTGAGTTTTTCTAAACCAAGAAGAGGGCCACAGAAGGGTGAGCATATTGGAAGCACCTCCTTTCCCACCATTTGGACAAAGGAGGCCTTTTGAAAATTCAGTTTGGCTCAGTGGATGGAGCATCAATCCCCAGACTGAAGGGTGTTCCGGGTTTGATTCCAGTCAAGGGCACTTACTTTATTTGCAGGCTCCATCCCCGGCCACTGTTGGGGCGGGGGCGCAGCGATGGCATAGTCTCTCTCATATCGATGTTTCTCTTGGTCTCTCCCCCTCCCTTCTACACTCTCTCTTTCTCTCTCTCTTTCTCTTAAAAAAAAAAAATCAATGGGAAAAATATCCTCAGGTGAGGATTAACCAAAAAGAAAGAAAATACAGGGTCAGGTGATACCGGGCTGTTCATACCACCTCAGCATCTCAGTGCTTGTCTAAGGAACTGCTTTCCCCTCCCACAGGAGGGAAACCCTGAGCAGCCTGTTCAACTAGAAAATCGATGACTGATAGACTCTTCGTTGCTGGACTGGGCTTTGTAAACAAAATCTGCCTTTGGGAGAGAATGAGAAAGCCAGGGTATTTGAGTTAGCTAAGCTTGTAGAATTGAGATAATTGGCCTTAAATGACTATGCTTGCTTTTTATTACTTTGGGTGTTTTTTTAAAATTTTTTTTTTTTTTATGTTAAGGGCTTTAACCAATGTTGTAGGCAGCCTACAGTTGTTGAATACTATTTTGTTCACTGCTCTACTATCCTAAGCACTTTACAATTATGAACTGATTTAATTCTCAAAACCTTATGAGGCAGATAATAGATGAAGAAACTGAGGCAGATTGGTAACTTGCCTAAGGACACATTGGAGCCACTATTCAAACGTAGGCACTTTTTCTCCAAAGCCCATTCTTTAAGGACCACGCAGTTTATAATTATTCTCATATTCAGTAGTTAATATCTACGTTTGAGTTACAGAAAGATTGAAAGCAGAGTCAATGTTGCAGTTTTTCAGAGTATTATATCTGCCTTTTCTTTTCTAGTGCTGAGGAATGTAAACAAGTGTGCTGGGCCTTGCGAGATTTCACCAGGTTGTTTCGATAGCTACACTCCTGCACTGTGCCTGTCACCCAGGTGAGTAGTATACGTTCCCAGGTCTTCTCTGGCTGTCAGGAGTGCGTGGGGTGGACATAGGTGGTTTGTTTGTTTATTTGTTTGAATCCTCTCCTGAGGATATGTTTTTATGGATTTTAGAGAGAAAGAAAGGGAGAGACAGACAGACATCGATGTGAGAATAAAACATTGATCAGCTGCCTCCTGCACACACCCCAACTAGAGATTGAACCCGCAATCTGGGTGTGTTCCCTGACCAGGAATCAAATCCTCGACCCTTTGGTGTACGGGATGGCTCTCCAACCAACTGAGCCGCTCTGGCCAGGGCTGGAGATAGGTTTTATTGCCTAACTAATAGTAGCTAGAGTCTAACAATTTAACACTTCTGGACAGCTGGAAAATGCAGGCTCCTGATTTCCTTGGGCAAAGGTAGCCAGAGAATTGTCAGCTACTTTGGATGCCATTTTACCCCCAATAAGAAAGTGACTGTTGCAGAATATCTCAAAAAATGTTCCTCCCTCTTCTCATCACAGACACTTCTAGGATTGTAAATGTGTATAGCTAACAAACAAGTCTTTTTACACTTGGCTACTTTGATGAAAACACTGCTGACCTAAAATTTACCATGACAAATGGTACTACTCCTAAACCTGACCTTTCAGATTTATTGAGCAAAGTTGCCTGTTATTATCACTTTTTTAAAAAATAATTAAAAATATATATATATTTTACTGATATTTTACAGAGAGAAAGGGAGAGAGATAGAGAGATAGAAACATCGATGAGAGAGAAACATCAACCAGCTGCCTCTTGCACACCCCCTACCGGGGATGTGCCCGCAACCAATGTACTTGCCCTTGACCGGAATCGAACCTGGGACCTTTCAGTCTGCATACCGACGCTCTACCACTGAGCCAAACCGGTTTCGGCTGTTATCACTTTACAATTTGAATACTGAAAAGCCAGGTTTTGAGTGAGGTAGAAGACCTGCTATCTCTGTCTTGCTCCTGATCATCAGTTTTCTCTCTGGGCTTCCTGTCTCTTGATACCGAATCAAATCAAGGAGCTGAGCTGAGGAAAGAAATGACGGGGTAGTGGGATGTAGGTGCCAGTTTCTTGACTGAGAGAAAGGCAACTCTCCTCTATACCCATTCTTTGACATCTTAAGCAGAATTTATTCTTCCAGGAGTCAGTCCTTCATGCATGTATAGCACTCGCTGGGAGCTTGTGATTAAATGCATTAGGAGGTAAAGGTGCTGTTCTACAATGCCTCACCACACCAGAAATAATTTCTATGCTTTGGTTCTTTAAGGAGTAGTGATATCATTTGTGATTCTTAGGTTTTACAGTATCTATAAAAGCTAACATTGATATGCATTGCTTGTACAGCTGTGAATGTTCATAACTAACATTCATGGAGCCCTTACTATGTATATGGTACTATTCTATGTTCTTTATATGTATTGTTTGTTCTGTTTTGTTGTTGTTGCTAATCCTCACCCAAGATGTTTTTCCATTGAATTCTTAGAGTAGAGGGGGGGGTGGGGACAGAGAGAGAGAGAAACATCAATGTGAGAGAAGCACATCAGTTGGTTGCTTCCCCAGAGATCAAGCCTACAACCAAGGTATGTGTCCTTGACCAAAATCAACCCAGAACCCTTCAATCTAAGGGCCAGCGCTCTATTCACTCAGCCAAACCGGCTAGGGCTATATGTATTAACTAAGATAATTCTCATACAGTTCCCTGGGTTGGTTACTATTATTATTCCCATTTTACAAATGAGGAAATTGAATTTGCAAGATGTCAAGTCAGTAATTGATTGATAAGGCCACAATTCAAATATAGACATTTGGGTGCCAGAGTCCTTACTTTTAACCGCTCTACTTAATACTTTTAAAGTAGAATCTGTTCTAGTGAGTCCAAATCATTGTTTTTTAAACTTATTTTAGCAGGCAAAGCCTTCTTTTAAAATAAAATCTTAGCCTGGCATCAACCCATGAACCAAGAGGTCACGCTTTGATTCACAGTCAGGGCATATGCCTGGGTTGCAAGCTTGATCTCAGTAGCACGTGTGCAGGAGGCAGCCAATCAATGATTCTCTCTCATCATTGATGTTTCTATCCCTCAAATCAGTAAAATTAATTAATTAATCTTACGTGAAACCCCAATATTTAATAGACTGAAGTGGAAATTACTGGTTCGTTTGGAATTAGTATCCTGGACCTACTGGCTCACCTTTACTCTCTCCTCCTCACCCTCCACCGTGCCCCTCCCCTTCAACTTACTTTTTTTTTTTTTTTTAACTGAGTTGCTTTGACAGGCCAGAATGAGGTACCTATAGAAACTTCTGCCTTGACTTTATAAAATGCTCATTATCTCTTGGACCACAAGTATTAACTATCTTCTCTCTTTTGTAGGAATGTCTTTTTTAATTAGAAGACAAGAAGAAAATCAAAACCAGACTGTGTCCCACAATCAGAAACCTCCATTGTGGCAGAGGGGCCTTTACCGCCACCAGGCGTCCCACCAGACAAGGAGAGACTCCAGCCCTCTGAGGCCATCCTGAGGAGTTCCTGTTTGGGGATGTGAGGGAAAATCAGCACCGTGTCTAAAAAGATGGCTGCGACCTGTCCTGCAAGGTGGGAGGGGAGCTGGTTTCCTGGTGAACTTCTTTCTAAAAGGAAACATAATTTTTAAGGAAATAAAAAAGGAAAACTAAACTGAAACCAGAACTGAAACATCCTCCTGGTAGCATGTGACATGCACACATACATACACATACTTACACACATGCTACTACGCATGTGCATATACAGAAAAATAAAGGTACAAACTTTCTGTGAAACAAAAACAGTTACTTGGGAAAAAATGGGAATTTGAGTGAATTATATAGCTGCAATTGGAAGAAAGGGGTCAGGATCATCTTTTACGGTTTTTTATTGTTTTGTCTGCTTTTTCTCTCTCTCATCCCTTCTTTCTCATTTCCCCTTCTCTTTTAATGAAAGTGAATAGAAATTTTTTCCATCCTCCCCAACCATTGCTTACCACCTTTATAGGGTTGTTAGGACAGGGAGCAGTAAGCAAGGAGCCTTTTCTATTTTATATCATGATCACATCGGTGATTCCAGGACCTGCCAGCGCCAAATTCATGTATATCCCAACTCACTAACTCCACTCCCAATCCACATCGGGTTATTATCAGCCATGAAGAAAAGAGCCAAAATTGGGGTGAGTGGGTTATAAGTGTATATTCTAAGTTTTAGTTTATTTTTTGTTTTGTTTGTTTTTTTAGTTAATGTTTCACCCATAGACATGAGAAAACAAAAGAGGGTGGGAATATGGAAAAATGTGTTTACAGGGCTAAACTGTATTTTACTAAAAAATGTGGAACTTCTTTGACTTCATGGGGATGAGGAAGGAGCAGGAAGCCCAAAGCAGGTCGTATGTTGTAAAGGAGTTGAAGCCCCAACAGGCATTACATACGAGGGCACTGTTCTGTCTGGTGTTGTAGCCATCTCAAGAACAAATCAGCAACAGAAAAAAAAGAAAGAAAAGAAAAATAAATTTTTAAAATTTATTAGCGTTTGTTTTCACTTCCTTTCTCTGCCTCATAGTTCTGCAATGGTACAGCTAGACCACTTAAGTAAACGGTTTTGGTTGTTATTTGATAGTCCGGGTGTGGAGTTTAAAAGGCAGGCCTCTGTCTACAGTGCCCCGTGCCTTCGTATTTCAGGAGAGTGGCTCACCCTGCATCTTCTAGTCTAGTTCACCCTGAAACTCTTCATGGTAAATTTTATCTTTTCGTACAGCCTCAGTGGAAAAGAGAATGGGCCACTCAGCATATTAATCAGAAATGTGGTATATTCTTTCCACAATGGCCACCCAAGTACACTGATTGTTTCCTAACCTGCTGGAGTATTTGGTCTTTAAAAAAACAAAGCAAGCAAAATGTAGTGAAGTATAATTGACATACAGAAAGCTGCACATATTAAAGGTGTACAATTGATAAGCTTTGACAGAGGATTCACCCATGAAATCATTAGCAATCAATGATAGTGAACCTATTCACTCCCAAAAGTTTCCTCAAGCATCCTCTCCTACATGCCTAAGTAGCCTCTGGTCCACTTTCTGTCATTGTAGATTAGTTTGCATTTTTTTGAGTTTTATAAAAATGGGATTGTACAGTGTGTTACATTAATTGGGCTCTGAACTAATGATCTTGACTACAGAGCTGCTTCTAGTATCTGAAATCAGTGAAACTTTCCAGCTTAACATCAACGGGACTCTGAGTTTACTCTCTAAACAGGCATTATTGGAAGGGGAGTGGAAAACTTGAAGGTGAAAGAGTGTTTGGAATGAGATTATCAAATTCTAGAGATCGGCACAATACCCCAGCAGTCTTCTCATTTTCTGGGAAAATAAAACTTTTGAAGCCTGGTCCAATCCTAGATCCTTGCAACAGCCAGTTGACTTTTCTGTTTAAGAAATTCGGCTTTTATGACAGAAAGTTGTGTCTGGGAATGAAGAAAACCTATGGAAGGCTTAATGCAACTCTCCAGCCGCTGGAAAATAGCGTGTGGAATGCTAGTTAATGCAGAGAACATCTCCAAAGGCATAGCTTTGAAAACCAGAACTTGCATTAATGAGGTCAAGGCCTCACTGTGTACTGTCTTATAGATTGTTTCAGAGTAGTTCTTACAAATAGTCATTACTTTTTAGTGTAGCAAGGGTACCACATAACTTAATTTCAAAAGGAACTAACTATTTGGGATCAAGTACCCTCAAGTAGACATTGTGTCCCGTATAACATTGTACAGTGGAAGAACAACAAGTCTTGCATCTGAACTTAAGTCAGAAAGTCCCCATATAATTGTTCCCTCATTTCCACAATTGGCTTAACCAAGAAGTTTTAGTCATGATTATGTGAAACATCCATTGGGGCTATTCCCAGCAAGATTATACAAAGAAAATGACTTCAAGTTTAAAATATATATATATATTTGTATTGATTTAAGGGAGAAGGGGAGAAAGAAACATCAATGATGAGAATCATTGATTGGCTGCACACCCCCTCCTGGGGACCGAGCCTACAGCCTGGGCATGTGCCATTGACTACTGAGAGTATACAAGATATGCCTGATTTTTTGAGATACATTATAAGCAAATGAGAAAGTTGTTTGCAAGTACAATTCTCTGGAAAGTTCATCAATATTTTCTCCTGCTCTGAATACTGAAAAGTTATTTATGTCAAAGAAAAGCTGTATTAGAGACGGGAGTCTGAAATTGAAAGGGACTATTTAGTTGGATACAAGGATGAACATTGTCAGGGGAACTACTGGGTGTTAGAGGAATATGTTCATCCCCAAGGTCATGAACATCAATGTACTGTGGATCCCAACTTCAACACTCACACAGTCAGGCCATTCACTACCAAGCAGCACTCTAGCATAACTACCCTGTTTCCCCGGAAATAAGATAGTGTCTTATATTAATTTTTAAAAATATATATTTTATTGATATTTTACAGAGAGGAAGGGAGAGAAATAGAGCTAGAAATGTCGATGAAAGAGAAACATCCACCAGCTGCCTCTTGCACACCCCCTACTGGGGATGTGCCTGAAACCAATGTACATGCCCCTGACCGGAATCGAACCTGGGACCTTTCAGACCGACGCTCTACCACTGAGCCAAACCGGTTTCGGCTTAGTTTTTGCTCCCAAAGATGCCTTGGGTCTTATTTTCAGGGGATGTGTTATGTTTCCATGAAGTAGGTCTTATCTTCGGAGGATGTCTTATTTTCGGGGAAACGCGGTAGGAGCAGTGAAATCCAGCAGCACTGTCCTGCATTTAACGTCTAGAATGGATAATGCCTGTCACTTCTTTTGGGTAGTGTTCATGCCCAACTGGCTACTACAACACAAATCTATGTAAAATGACAGCAGGTGTGCTGTTTCTGGTTTTGCTTTTAATTTTTAAGAAGTCAGAAAGTAAAAAAAAAAAAGAAGAAGAAGTCAGAAAGTAAGTAGAGCCCAGAGTTGATGTTCAGCAACCACGAGGTGCCTGCAGTATTGAAGAAGTCCACCAGTGGTCGCCTAGTGCAGATCTTCCTTCTACGCTTCCGGAACTCATCTGTTCTGTCTCTGCTCCACCATTTATTAAGGGCTGCAAGCTCAAAGGCCTTTGGGACAAGGCAGTGACGAGTGAAGCAGGCTCAGAGAGGACAATGCACTGTGGGACGTTCCCATCTACAGTTCCCATTCTTGCTCCTGGGGAATGTGAGACAATGTTTCTAAGTTTGCCAATTTTCTGAGAGAAGCTGGAAATCAGATAGGTGATGTCTAATTTTAAAGTGTTGACAACTAATTTCAATCTAAAGAGGAAATAGAGCTGCACAGGCCAGTGAGGAGAACGGTGGCTGAAAACTAAGACTAAAGATAAAAAAGAACTATGTGTTAGCACTGCTCTCTAGTTGGTAAAGCTTCTAAAGAGCCTTGAATTTAACAATTTTGAAAACTCTACATATGTGCACTACGGAAAGGGGGATAAGAGAGCCTGACAAACACTGCTTTACCAAGTGACCATGGTAGAAATCAACAGTGAAAAGTCATGATGATAGTATGCTCCCTCAATATGTAAGAATGATACTTCACCTCTGTGGTCTTTCTTACAAAAAACATGATAAACACATCAGGTAAACCCAAAATGAAGGACATTGTAAAATATATCCTCAAAGACAAGGAAAGTCTGAGAAACTGTCAGACCATTTGAGGCTAAGGAAACAATGACTAAATGTAATGCGTTAACTTAGAGGGGATCATGGAATAGAACAAGGATATTAGATAAAAAATTGGAATAAAGAATGGAATTAAGTTAATAGTGTATTCCTATTTCATTAGTTGTGATACCACAGTAATGTGAGGTTTACAGTTGGGAAAACTGGGTATGGGTGTTATAGGAATTCTATTAGCAACTTTTCCATAAACCTATATCTAAAACTATTCTAAAATTGTTTATTAATTGGTTCTCTGGTGAGAACCAAGATGGCGGTGTAGGTAAGTGCCTGTACTTGCTGCCTCCCACAATCGCATCAAAATTACAATATAGAACAACCATCATTCAGAATCGCCTGAAATCTGGCTGAATGGGAGTCCTATCACTAGAGAAGTAAAGAAGAAAGCACATTGAGACTGGTAGGAGGGGCGGAGGTTCAGAACAGACTAGTCCTACACCACGTGCAGCATTTTTTAATCAGGAGGGATATCTCCAAGGCCTCCCGTGAGAAGTAGGGAATCCCAGCTGCACACCAGTCCCCTAGCCCAGAGTTTCAGAGCTGGGAAGAGAGGTCCCCATAACTTTGGACTGTAAAAACCAGTAGGGGATGCCCTGGCTGGTTTGACTGGATAAGAGCGTTGGTCTGCCAACTGAAGGGTCCTGGGTTTGATTGCAGTCAAGGGCACACGCCCAGGTTGTGGGCTCCATCCCCCAGTAGGGGGTGTGCAGGAGGCAGCCCATCAATGATTCTCTCATCATTGAAGTTTCTATCCCTCTCTCTCTCTGAAATTAAAAATATATTTTAAAATAAACAAAACTGGGGTTTGTGGCTGAGTGACACAGGCTTCTGGAGTCCCAGGTGTTCCTCTTAAAGGGCCCCTGCACGCATTTATAGGCTTGCCTCCTCTGAGCTCCAGTGTTGGCTTTGAGGAAATCCAGGCACATATGGGGAGGAATGTGTTCATTGGAGACTGTGTGGCATCAGGGTAGGAACTTGGGGGCAGCCTTCTCCCAGATCAGGATGCTCACAGGGGTCATAGTTCATGTGCTGGGACCTCCCCCATTGCAGAGCTGACTGACAGCCATATCTGAGTTTCCATCAACATGGCTCACACTGTTTACTCCACCCTGGTGATTCCCTGAGACCCTGCCCCATCTAATTTGCAACCCCACCCATATGAGTGGCCTATCCTAGCTCAGGCTTCAGACTTTGTTAAAATCCCTTAAAACAGTGGTTAGCAAACTGCAGCTCTCAAGCCACATGTGGCTCTTTGGCCCCTTGAGTGTGGCTCTTCCACAAAATACCATGTGCGGGTGTACACATACAGTGCAATTGAAACTTCGTGGCCCATGCGCAGAAGTGTGTTTTCAGCTCAATTTTTGTACTGTTGATAGTTGGCTCTGTTGACTAATGAGTTTGCTGACCACTGTCTTAAACAAGCAGAAGCTGGAGTCAGCATGCCCCACACCTAAAAGGCCCAAGACCCAGCACTAGCACCAGTCTGCTTTGCTTCATAGCTGGGCCTCACCAGGGCACTTACTAGCCCAATGCCAGTAGCCATCTGCAGATATTTGGTGGCCCTAGGCAGTGGCTGACTTTGCATCCCTTGGGAGGCCTTAGAGCCAGTGGACCCAGTGGACAGCTTCAGATTACAACTGATTATGCCAGATTACCACTCTAAGCATCTACAAGCAATATACTCAAGGAGCAGACTCAGCACCAAAGCCCCACTGAAGCAAGTCGTGCTCCATAGGGTGTCTCCTACATTGTAGACACAGCTCTTCCATTGTAGACACAGCTAGTCCTCACAGCCAATTGGTCTGTAGTCCAATTCCTCTCAGTGATGCCAATAGCAATCAAGGCTCAACTATAAGACTGTACACACAGCCCACTCAGGGGCACACCTAGAGTGCCCAGCTCAGGTGACGGGAGATGGAGTCCCTGGGCCCTACAGGAGCCCTAATACACAAGGCCATGCTACCGATTTCAGGAGACAAAACAGCTCTATCTAATACATAGAAACAAACACAGGGAAGCAGCCAAAATGTGGAGACAAAGAAACATTACAAATGAAAGAAATGGAAGCAAGCAAACTACTGTGACACAGTCCAAAACAACGGTTATAAGGTTACTCCAGGATCTTAATGATAGCATCAAGGGACTCAGTCAGATTTTCAAGGGTCTTAGTGAGAATGTCAAAGACATGAAAAAGGACCAGTTAGAAATTAAGCACACACTAACTGAAATAAAGAATAATTTACAGGGATTCAACAGTAGAGTAGTGTATTCTGAGAACCAAATCAATGATTTGGAATATGAGGAAATAAATACCCAATCAGAAGGAAAAAAAAAAATTCAAAACTATGAAGGTAGTATAAGGAGTCTCTGGGACAACTTCAAACATACCAACATTCACCTTATGGGGGTGCCAGAAGGAGAAGAGAGAGCGAGCAAGACATTGAAAACATATTTGAAGGAGTAATGACAACGTCCCCCACCTGGTGAAAGAAATAGACTTACAAGTCCAGGAAGCCCAGAGTCCCAAACAAGAGTAGCCAAAGAGGCCCACACCACGACACATCATAATTAAAATGCCAAGGGTTAAAGACAAAGAGAATCTTAAAAGCAGTGAGAGAAAAGCAGTTACCTACAAGGGAGCACCCATGTGACTGTCAGCTAATTTCTCAGAAACTTTGCAGTCCAGAAGGGAATGGCAAGAAATATTCAAAGTGATGAATAGTGAAGTCCTACAATCAAGATTAATCTAACCCAGAAAAGCTCTCATTCAGAATTGAAGGTCAGATAAAGAGCTCTACAGACCAGAAAAAGCTAAAGGAGTTCATCACCACCAAACCAGTATTACATGAAATGTTGAAGGTTATTCTTTAAGAAGGTAAGAAGAAAAAAATAAAAAAGGGAAGAAGAAATTATTTTTTTAAAAATATGAACAATAAAATGGCAATAAATACATATCTGTCAACAATTGAATCTAAAAAAAAAGTGAACAAAAAAATCTAATGGACAAAATAAACTACTGAATAAAATAGGATCAGAGGCATGGAAACATGGAATAGACTGATGAATCTCAGAGGGAAGGAGGTTGGGGGACAGAAAGAGAATAACCGAAGATCTTGTATGCATATATGCATTACCCATGGACACAGACAATAGGGTGGTGAAGGCCCAGGGTGGGTTAGGAATCAGGTGGAAAGGGGCAATGGGAGGAAAAAAGGGGGACATCTGTAATACTCTCAACTATAGAGGTTTTAAAAAGAGAGAGAGAAAAAAGGACAAAAGTCTGCACAGACCATGTAACCATATACAGATGCTCAGCTCAGCCATGCTCTTAACAAAAAGTGGCACCGAGATACAATTTCTCACTTGTCAGGATGGCAAAAATCCAAAAAGGCAATATAGTCTTTTGGTGAAACTGGGAAAATAGGCACACTGATAGATTGATCAGGATTTTGCCAATATCTGGCAAAATTATATCCATTTACGCTTTGGCTCATAAATTCCATTTCTGGGGCTCTATCTGAAACATACACTGGCAAAAATATGAAAAGATATAAGTATATACAAGCCTATTAACTGTAGCATGATAATAACTAAAGATGGAAACAACTCAAATACCCACTAATAGAAAGTCAAAACAAAAAATCTACATCTAGTTGAGCCTCCAGAATCCAGAATCTAAGCCAAAGTACCAATTTACAGGAAATACCAGTACAGGAGACAAAATATGTTAGCAACGCAACAGAGATGAGTCAGCAGCATCGAGAGGCAAAAGCAAAATGCAGAACAAACACTGACATTTCTTCCCCAAATTGCAAGGGAATAAAATCTTACATTTTAAACAACAGATATTTGGTAAGAAATTAACTTTGTCAGTTATATTTTTGTCTTTTTAGACCATCCTTGTCTTTTAGAAATACTATTTACACTCCAAATGTTATGTGTAGCAATTGCCTCAAAATAATCTGAATGGGGGTGTGGATGGGAGTTTGGGTGAGAAAGACTATGAATTGATCATTGTTGAAGCTACTACATGAGGATTTCATACCATTCTCCCTACTTTCACAGATGCTTAAAATCTCCCGTAACAAAAAAAGATAAACATCAAAATTGTTCTGGCCAGAAAATTACACCTATGAGCCAGATTCAAACCCTGAGCTACCAATTTGCACGCATTATCCTAATATATTTAATTGTGTATGAATATACATGAGGATGATGTAATGGTCCTATGTGTAGTTGAACTACCAGCCTTTTTTCATCATTTCTTTCTTTTTAAATGAATGTCTTTTAAAAATATATATATATATATATATATATATATATATATTATTGATTTTTTACAGAGAGGAAGAGAGATGGATAGAGAGCTAGAAACATCGATGAGAGAGAATCATTGATCAGCTGCCAAGGGCACATACTGCAACCAAGGTATGTGCCCTTGACCGGAATCGAACCCGGGACCTTTCAGTCCTCAGGCTGACGCTCTATCCACTGAGCCAAACCGGCTCCGGCTTTTCATAATTTCTTATGGGGAAAATGCCTTGCATAGGATTTTAAATTCTGCACACATTTAAAAATCCACACCCCTCACCGGCTTCCTCCTGGAAAGCGGCCAGCCAGGGAGTGGTTATGGAGGCCCCACTGACTCATCCACCTGGAAGGCAGGCCCTCCCGGTGTCGGCAGCCCTGGAGACAGAGGGCAGGTGCCGGGGGAAAGAGGGCCAGCTGGCATCAGAAAGAGGGTCTGTCAGAACAGCATGGAAGCAAGTGGAACTGGAAAAAGCAAAGAATAGCCGAGTCTGTGTTTAGCATTTATTAATCCAAAAATACATAAGATTCCACTTTCTACCCCAGGTTCACGGACTCTCGAGAAAGGAGGTAGCTGCCAGCCTTAAGTATCTGGTGTCATACCTAAGTGCTCATATCTGTCTCGGGGAGGAGAAAGATCAGGAAGCAAGGCTCAAACTAGGGGACCCCCAAATCAGGCCCATGCCCTGCTGGGGCCCTGCCAGGGGACTTGGCACAGAGCGCGAGGCTTTCTGTCAGAGGAAATGGGGGCACTCTGGGGCAATTTCCTCGTACAATTAGACTCCCGGAGCCGCCGCCGCCGCCGGAGAGGTCCTTCCCCGCCCGCTCACTGGTGCTGAAGGCTGAATTCCTCCAGAGCCAGCACCAGGAGCCAGCAGAGAGGCGCGTCCAGAAGCAGAGCCCCGAAGCCAAACTGGCCTCTGGCTCCCCTCCGCTTCCACAGGGAGAACCCGGAACTCGGGCCTCGCTTCCCTCTCCTTCTTGGCCCAAATCCACCTCCAGGAGAGCCGGAGAAAGGACCCTGCAGCCAGGCAGGTGCCCCTGGGGCAGTCACACCTCCGTGTCAGTCCACACAGCCTCCCAGGAAGCCCGTTTCGGTCCCTGTCCGCGGCCTCACTGCATGCCCACCGGGTGCATTGGCCAGGGCTCGTGGCCTGCGGGAGGGGCCTGGGCCACGGGCTGCAGCTGCTGCTGGGACTGCCAGATGTGATAGAGCTCCTTGAACTGCTCCACCATGTGGTCTTTGAGGTCTGGGTTTGAGATCTGGAGCGGGATGCTGTCGGCTGACCAGGAAAGCTCCCCGGAGAACATCTCCAGCAACAATCTGGCCGCGACGGGCACCACCTGGGCAGCAGAGAGGACAGGGAGAGCCCAGCAGGGCTGTCAACCCTCGCTGTGCCTGAGCACGGCCACCAGGGGGCGGGGGGTGGACCGCAGCCACCAGGAAGGAGGGGCACCAAACTTCACGTCGAGCAGCCCGGGGCCTTGATTGCCTCTGGTCGCCACGTTCCCACGGCCCAGAGAGCCCGGAGCCCCCCATGGTGCGGGGAGAGGGATCCCCCCAGGATTCCGGCCGGAGCAGAGGTGGGGATTGGGAGGATGACGTACCTGCACAGTGATGAGCTTCTTTTCTCGGGGTTTGCGGTCAGGCCACTCCTCCCCGAAGCAGAAGAAGATCTCAAACGGAGGCGGGGTGTTGGTCTGACCCTTCTGGAACAGGATGAGCTCTGCAGTCAGAAGGAGACCCCGGAGTCAGAGGCGCGAACCCCACCCCTGGAGGAGAGGAGGCCGGGAGGAACGCGATGGGGGGGATGGAGGGGGGCCCTCACCGTTGAGAAAATGCTCCAGGCTGAACAGTTTGGTCCTGACCTCCCGCTGGATGGGGTTGGGGTGCGAGCCGTGGGCCGAGGCGCAGGGCCCACTCCAGAACACCTTGCACTGGCACAGGCGGATGGCGTACAGGTCCTGGCCTTGCAGCTGGAGGATGAGCCCGCGGTCCAGGAAATCCAGCAGCTGGTTGGTGTAGAAGCGCTGCTTGTCGCTGGGGATGTCCTCGGGGCTGGGGAAGCGCACCTGCTCCAGGCTCACGGGCCCGAAGAGCTCCACCTGGTCCTGCGTGGCCTGCAGCTGGCTGTAGAAGAGCCGGCAGCCGTGCGGGTTGCTGATGGTGAGGGCGCGGGGCGGCCGGCCCCGGTACTGGAACTTGATCTCCAGGTCCGTCACTGCGGGCAGAGGGGCAGGCCGCCCGCCCGCCTGTGAGCCCCACCCTGCCCACCTTGTGGCTGCCCGCCGACCGTCTCTGCGCTGCCTCTAGTCCACTTATCCCCCCACCACCACCCGCCGCCCACCCCGCCAAGGAGGGGCTGGCATGGGCCTCTGTGTTTCTTTCTTCACCATCCTCCTCCAACCTCTTGGCAAACCGACCCCAGCACCGCTCTGCCGGCCCGGCCCCGCCCGCCGGCCCGGGGTTCTTACGGGGCAGCATGTGGGGGCTGATCCGCAGGTCCGGCAGGAGCTGTTGGCCGGCGGGCGGCAGGCCGGCAGCCAGGGGCGCGGGCGGCTGGCTGGGCAGGACCTCGGGGAGAAGCTCTCCAAGGGCCGCGGAGTCGGCGGGGGCGGGGGCAGGGCCCAGGAGGCTGGGGTCTGGAGCGGGCGGGCCCAGAGCCACAGGTGGCTGGAGAGTGGGTGGCCACGTGGCCTCTTCTTTGGGTAAAGAGTAGGGGACCATGGGGGGGCCAGGCTGCACTGCTTCTGCGGAGTTGGGGGGGGGAGGGAGGAGACAGAGCTCTAATGCCAATTCTAGGAACTGCCTCCCCGGCCCACTATTCCCAGCCTGGGCCTCCCCCCACCCCCCACCTCCACCCCCACCTCCACCCCCCACTCAGCCCCTCCCAGGTACGGGGGTTCCTGCACCTTCTCCCCATTCTAGGCCCCCAACCACACCAGCTCCCGGCCCCACCTGTGAGGCTCAGGCTTGGTAACATCCGCTGGAGCTGAAGTGAAGACGCGGGCGGAGGAGGAGGGAAGAGGCCAGAGAGACACGGGGGAGCACGTCATTACACTCATCGGATGCTGAGGAACTAGCGCAGAGAACCACAGGCCTCTCCTCTCCCCAGGCTTCCGCTTGGCGAAGGCCAGGCCCGCCCCCAGCCCCAGTCCTGCTGCCCAGGCCGGCGGGGAGTCCTCAGCGCCCGCCCGTCTCCCCACCTGCCTCCTGAACAGCACAGTAGCTACCACGCCCGACCTCAGGAACAAAGCCCACGGGGTTAAGGTGGTGACTCTGTTTCTGTGCTCAGATCCCAGGGAGAACCTCAGAGCAGAGCTGCAGGAAGGGCAGGCTCCCGGAGGAGCAGGGCTGCTGGGTCTGGGAGCAGAGGAGAACCGAGAGCGCCCCCATCAGGCTCTCCCCGGCGGCGGGGCAGGCAGACCCAGGGAGAATGGCCCGCTCACCTCTTCCTCTTCCTCCTCCTCCTCCTCCTCTCCGGCACCGCAGATGTAATCCTCGCTGGGCTGTGACTCTGCAGACGGGAGAGAAAAGCAAGACAGGGAGGGAGTCGGGGCGGGGGGGAGGAGGAGGAAGGCCACGGGGCCTCGTGTGGCAGCTCCTGCTGTGGCTCCTCCCCTGCCCAGGGCTGCCCAGGGAGGCGAAGGGCCGCGGAGCCTTCAGGAGTCAGTAGGGACCTCCCTGACCCCATGGCACTCGGCTCCTGGGCCACCGAGCGCCAAGAACGAGGGCTGGCTGAGGGAGGCAGACTGCGGCCCTGAGCCATGCCACGCCATTCCTGGCCCCACAAAAGGCCCACCCGGGTGACTCCCGGCAGGTCTGGGTGTGGTGACCTGGCAGCATGCGCCTGACCACTGACTGCAGCACGGAAGGCCTGGGCTCTGGGGCCCGGGCTCCGAGGTGGCCCGCACAGGGCCGGCCGGGCGCCGTACCTGCCGGCGCGGGGCCGTTGGAGCAGACCTCGTAGATCTTGTAGGGCTGAGGCGGCATGTCCCGGGGCCCGTCGTAGATGAGGCGGAAGTCACGGCTCTTGTTCAGGGCACAGCGCAGGTTGGCCTTCCACTTGGCGGGGTCAGCCTCGTCCACCCCCTCCGTGTACTTCCCCGTCTCCTTGGCCCAGGCCTGCGGCAGGAAGGGAAGACAGCGGGTGACAGAGGGCCTCCCTTACCTCTCCCCAAAGCCGACCCTCCGGGCCGATGGGCGTCGTGCAGTCTGCAAGGTGGGCTGGAGCTAGGACGCCGGGTGCTTCGAAAGGCGTTCCGTTCTCTGCTCCTGGAGGGCGGCAGGTCTCCGAGGAGGATGGTGTGACGTGGTGGACGAGAGCCTGGGGTCTGGGTGTGGGTGTGGGTTGGGATCCAGAAACTGCCACCACCATTGTATGCCAGGGGCATGCCTTTTTGTCCTTCTTTGCTTTGGGCTCCCCATTGTAGTACCTACTCCACAGGGTGGCCGTGAGGACTCGAGGGCCGTAAAGCTCTCCGAACTGACTGTGTCTGTGCGTGGATGGGCCCTGTACACTTGCATTGTGGGTATCATCCTTCTGGAGGGCAATCTGGTTGATACCAGGATTACAAATGTTTCTACCCTTTAATCCAACCATTCCTACAGATACTTGAATGTCCGCACACAATTCTGCACATTCAAGGTTATTCATTGCAACATTTCTTAAAAGCGAAAGACCCCCAAATACCCTAAATGTCCATCAATGGGGACTGGTTAGGTTAACTATGGAAGACTGGGAAGCAAGGGGGAGAAGGAGGAAGCTTTTGGTGTACTGACATGCTGTGATCTCCAAGAAGCATGAGGTGCAGGAAGAAGCATGCAGGTACCTCTATCATTTTGCCAAAGTTGGGGAAAGGATAAGGACATACTTTTTGTATATGCACAAAAATATCTCAGGAAGGATAAACAAGAAACTGATACTAACTGCCTCTAGGAAGGGGGTGGGTGGCTAGGACGGGTGGGAGGCAGACTTTTCACTGTAAACCATGTTACACTATTCAAAAATAGGAAATGGATTTGAAAAGAGCATTGAAAAGGTCTGGCCCAGCCGTGGGCAAACTCCGGCCCGTTCGGCTGTTCTATCCGGCCCGAGGAGCCCAAAGAGCGGAGGGTTCGCTTGCTCTCCCCTCCGCTCCTTCACCAGCAGCCCAAGATGAGAGTGCCAGCATGGTCAGGGTGCTTTTGTTCCGGCCCTCCGGTCCAGCTTAAGAACCCATTGTGGCCCTCGAGTCAAAAAGTTTGCCTACCCCTGGTCTGGCCAGTGTGGCTTTGTTGGTTGGACGTTGCCCGTTGCACCAAAGGGTCTCATTCCCCTTCAGGGCACAGGCCCAGGTTGAGGGCTCGATCCTTGGTAGGGAGCATGCAGGAGGCAGCTGATCCTGATGTTTCCATCTCACATTGATCTCTCTCTCTCTCTCTCTCTCTCTCTCTCTCTCTCTCTCTCAAAATCAATTTTTAAAAATCTCAAAAAATAAAATAAATAAATCGTAAAAAATAAAAATGTCCCCAGGCCTTCCACCCAGAGTTGCTGATACACTTGGCCTGAGATTCAAAAAATAACCTTGAAGAGGTAAATATCAAGTGCCAGGACTAAAGAATATATATCCAGCTTTAAAAATAAACGTTCTCTTTGACCCAGCAATTTTTAACTCTAGGAACTAACCCCAAAGAAAACCGCTGAAGGTGTGCAACAGATAAGAGTTTAGAGAATGTGCCCAAACCGGTGTAGCTCAGTGGATAGAGCGTCGGTCTGCGGACTGAAAGGTCCCGGGTTCGATTCCAGTCAGGGGCATGTACATTGGTTGCGGGCACATCCCCGGTGAGGGGTGTGCAGGAGGCAGCTGGTCAATGTTTCTCTCTCATCGACGTTTCTAACTCTCTATCCCTCTCCCTTCCTCTCTGTGGAAAAATCAATAAAATATATATATTTTTTTAAAAAGAGTTTAGAGAATGTACCTGGCAAAGTGGTCTTCAACGCTGAAGCACTAAAAGCACCCTGAAGTGTTGGGTCTGGGTGGCTAACCTGCGCCGGACCCCTCCAGGGGAGCCGGCAGCAGCCACTGACGCTGAGTGGAAAAGTGCAGGTTACAAAACAACATATGGTTTGGTTCTACATCTGCATTTCATAGAGGCATTTGTGCAGAAAACAAAATGCAGGCAAGAAATCGTCACAGTCGTCACCTCAGGGGGTTAAAATTATCCTGCTGCCTGCTGTCTCCGGGTATGTGTACCCCAGACGAGCTCCCTGCCTGTGTTCGCATGTGTAATGAGAATGAGACAAGGACAGAGGGGAGGAGAAGGAGGAGGGTCTTCTGGGGGCCTATCAGTCCCCCCCCCCCATTGCACTGGGGGTCAGGTTAGAAAGGCTATCCCCTGTGGTGATGCCTGTGTCCCCTTAGTCTAGGCCCCAGGTCACCGGCAGCAAGACGCCTGGCTGAGTGGCCAGCGTGAGAGGGAATGGGGGTCCTCTTCTGGGGACGGGACTGGCCCAGGCAGACCCCTGTCCAGGGCTCACCTTGAAGATGGTGTTATCTCCGTCCTGGCTGGGGCCGTGCCTCGTGGCATGGCGCCAGGGGATGGAGAAGAATTTCCTTTCGCCGTTGACCCATCGGAGCCCCGGGTACTGGCAACTGTTCACCTGGGCCACCAGCCAGGGCTTCAGCCGCACACGGCGGGGTGGAGGGGGGATCCCGAGGACAGGCTGGTTCATGGCAAAGGGGTCTGCGGGAGGAAGACAGAGGGGCGCGTCAGCAGGTTTGCCGCTAACACTCCTTCGGCAGAGGGGCTGGCAGAGGGGAGAGGAGGAATGCTCCCGGGCCCGGCCATGGCGTTAGGACGTTCCCTTCCTCCCAGCACTGGGGGCTGGAGCCTCTCCAGTCCACCGAGGTGCTCAAAGCCAGTTCCCTTTCCAGCCATCAGCTTTCTCATCACAGGGTCCCTGCACCTGTGCTGTGTTTGGGGAGAAGGGAAGGAGGGGGTTACACTGTAGTGGATGAACCACCGAGACGCCCTCTACCAGATAGGGCATCGCTTCCCCAGCGGTCAGGAGGCTGGCACAGCAAGAGGCTCGGAGCTGCCCATCTCGAAAGCTGCCCCTTGGCTCACTCCCTTTCATAGATGCTTTCATCTCACGTCGATGTTTCTCTCTCTCTCCCTCTCCCTTATATATCTCTCTTCTCTCTCTCTCTCTCTCTCTCTCTCTCTCTCTCGCTCTCTCGCTCTCTCGCTCTCTCGCTCTCTCACTCTCTCTCTCTTAAAATCAATTTTAAAATATCTCAAAAAATAAAAATGTTCCCAGGCCTTCCACCCAGAGTTGCTGATACACTTGGCCTGAGATTTAAAAAAAAATAACCTTGAAAAGGTAAATATCAAGTGCAAGGACTAAAGAATATATATCCAGCTTTAAAAATAAACATTCTCTTTGACCCAGCAATTTTAACTCTAAGAACTAACCCCAAAGAAAACCACTTAGGATGCCCTCGGGAGATAGCCGTGGGCAGTGAGCGATGGACACACAGGGACAAAGGCTGCAGGTGGAGCAGCTGGGGCTCCTGTGTGCGCGCCCAGGCCCAGGGGCAGGCTGCAGCCAGCTTGCAGCTTATTCCACATCCCTGCATAGCATTCCCCCGCCCCACCCTGCCCCCTCCCTTCCCTCCTCCCTCACCAAACCGCCGCCCGGGACTTTCCCAGCATCTAAAAGGGTTCTGGAATCTGGAGAGGGGGCTGCATGCAAATTAGTAAAGAGACCAGATTCTAGACTGGTCACCAGAAATATACATCTGAAAGGCATGTTTGGGAGCCAGAGGAGACTTAGCTATAGCAACCAAGTTCCCCGCATCTCCCGACCCCTAGCTTTTTATTAACACAAATTGCCCTTAAGCAAAGCAGATATACACATCCAAGGCGAGGCTTGGTATACAGTCGGCATTGGAGCTGGCAATAATATATGCAGATTTTCAGGTTCAGGGAAATGCTTTCGGCTACTCCAACAGACAATGTCTCCAGCCCTACTGAATGTAGAAGCCCATCAACCTTTTGAGGACTTCTTGCACTTACTATGACATGCTGGAATTAGCTTCCAGCAAACTGCCCTCTAGGAAACCTGGCCTAAGAACTAGGTAGACCTGAGCATGGAGGGATGGGTTCCACACCCAGTCCCCAGAGCTTCCTCTCTTCCTCAGTTTCCCTCCGGGATGAAGCTTCCCCGACCTGGACTTCTTGAGCAAAGTCCCATCAGCACGCTCGGTCTACCTCCTGCGTCACCAGACTTGGGTCCTACCCTTGCAAAGCCATCAGCGTCCTAGGCTGAGGCCTTGCCGCTGAGCCATGCATTCTCCCAGCAATGGGTAAGCACCAAACCTGTGCTGCCCAGACCTGTGCTGCCCAGAGCCATGGGGACTACAGAGGTGAGGTCTGCCCACGGGGAGCCAGTGCCACCTCCCCGGGCCAGCCTCTGCCTCCCGTCCCCTCTGATCTAAGAGAGTGAGGAGACCAGGCCCCAAGACTCCAGAGGAAAGCTGCAGGTTGGGGTGGGGGGGGGGGATGTGATGGAGGCAAGGGTCTGAGGGAGGCAGGCGGCCAATCAGGGAAGGAATTGCTGAAGGAAATGGGATATCAGGGCTGGTGCTGTGAACGGTGTGGGTGGGGATGAGAGTTACCCTTAATATCTGAGGTAGGGCCATGAGCAAAGGGACTAGGGTTTGAGTCAACACCAGGACAGCCTCAGGTTGAAGAACTTTCTTTTTTTTTTTAATATATTTTATTGATATTTTACAGAGAGGAAAGGAGAGAGATAGAGAGCTAGAAACGTCAATGAGAGAGAAACATCAACCAGCTGCCTCTTGCACACCCCCGACCGGGGATGTGCCCACAACCAATGTACGTGCCCTTGACCGGAATCGAACCTGGGACCCTTCAGTCCGCAGACCGACGCTCTATCCACTGAGCCAAACCGGTTTTGGCTGAAGAACTTTTCAACAGCTAAAGCCATCCAGCCGAGGCTGGGCGCTGCCTGGGGTGCTCAGGCTGAGGAGGCTCTCTGGCCTGCCTGGGGGAGGCTGACTCCTCTCTGTGGTTCCACGGCGCTCCGGCCTCAGACCACTGAGCCTCGGTTTCCCCTGAAATTCCCGGCCAGTACCTTTTGGGGTTGTAGCTGTTCGGTGCCACCTCTTGCTAAGAGATCTCCACCTGCAGGCCTCCCCTCAGAGCAGGTCCCCGCTCCAGGCTGGGCAGGGGAGGGGGGAGCTTCCAGCCCTGCCTCCCCCACCCCCGGCCTCGGGAGCCGGTGCTCGGTTCCCCTTTCTGTACCAGCCTCCACCCAGCACCAGGGGAAATGAAAGTGGCCAGGCTGGACAGCTCGGAAACCTGACTCACTGGGAGCTGGGGAGGAAAGGATGTGGAGAGAAATTCTCAGTGGGTCCCCGGGACCAAATTCTCAGTATCTTACCCCATAGCCAACCCCCCCCCCCCCCCCCCCGGTCTGCCGGTGGTCACGGTGCATTCAGTGTGGTTCACGGCATCGGGCCGCCTCCCCCCCAAGGTCTTGGTCCTAGCCCAGAGGAGCCTTTGTCATAGGTGGCAGGCAGTTCTGGTTGAGTGACCGGTGGGCAGAGGAAGGCTCTGTTGCCACCGAGGGAAGGCAGTCTTCCCTGAAGACCCCCACACAGGGTCGCCCACAGCTGTGCCCGGGGCGGTGCAGCTGGGAGGGCAGCGAGGGCCAGGAGGAAGTCGGGGTGAGTCTCACTCCTGGCCCTGCCAGCACGCTGTTCTATGCGAAGGTTTGGGAGTGATCTCCGCCCCGTGTCCGGGAGAGGGGCTCCCACAGAAGCCGGCAGCACCAAGGAAGGGTCTGTGCAGGGGTGGGGTCTGGGAGCTGGAAAGGGGCAGAGTAGCCTGAGGAAGGCACGTCTAGGAGGAAGTATCGGGGTCCCTGTGCCAGCCAGCTGGGGGGGGGGGTGGCTGGGGCGACCCTCGCAAGGGTTAGCCGGTGCACCAGGACCAAACTCCATGTCGGCTTCCCCAGGGCGCTTCCTCCTGCTGCCGGAGACTCGCTCAGCTCTCATTCGGACCATCTAACGCCAGGAGCTCTGAATTTTAATCTTTGTGCCTCATCCCCCCAGACAGACTGCCCAGATTTCCCAGGGAACCCCAGAAGCCACAGGGCAGCCTCAGAAAGTCCATCCCAGCGCTGGGGGGAGGACGTGACCGTCCCTCAGAGGGCAGCGCTGGCCGGGGTCTGCCTGCAAAGTGGGACAAGAAGGCAGAGCCCGCACCGGCTGCCATGGAAACGCGGGAGGCGGAGTGGGCCGCTCAGGACCCAAGGGAGCCCCCACAGGGCAGCGCCCAGCCGGACAGCCGGGAGCCCCTCTGCGGTGGGAGGCCCCACCACTCACACCGGGGCCCTGACCTCCCAGGAGCCACCCCACGGGGCGCCGGGCACACTGTGGGCACCAGGGACCCCCCGGGGGAGAAAGCACCTCAGCCCCAGGCCGGGGGCGAGCAGCAGGCCCCTGGCCACCTCCAGGGTTCGACTCACATTTGCCTGCAAACCCCACCTCAAGCTCAGAAAGAAGGGGGGCGGGGTGGTCTCTGCCCCAGGGAGACCCTAGGCCTCCAGGTGAGCTGACCACACCAGGAGACAAGTGGGGGGTTGGGGGGGGGGGCTGGGGCAGCGGGTGCGGCGGGAGAGAGGGCGCCTCTCCTCCTCCAGCAGCACCAGCTCGGAGGGGAAGGCCAGGCGCAGGGGAAACCCCTGGGCTGGGCCTTGAGATGAGGAGGGTGTTTTCCCAGGGCCTCCCTGGGCCTTTGGGAGCCCTGGCGCCCCGGGCCAGCAGTTCTGGGGGGGCTGGGGGCGCTGCCTCTGGCCCAGCGGCCCCTCCACGGGACGGGGGCCTCCCACGGCCGCGGCCCACGGTCACCTTCCCGCTCGGGGCCGCGGGGGCGAGCAGACCTCCTGGGTTCGGCCCCAGCGAGGTGCCCGGGGTAGCGGGCTCCCCGGCGGTCTCAGGCCGGGTAGCGGGCTCCCCGGCGGTCTCAGGCCGGGGTGGCGGGCTCCCCGGCGGTCTCAGGCCGGGGTCGCGGGCTCCCCGGCGGTCTCAGGCCGGGGTGGCGGGCTCCCCGGCGGTCTCAGGCCGGGTAGCGGGCTCCCCGGCGGTCTCAGGCCGGGCTCCCCGGCGGTCTCAGGCCGGGGTAGCGGGCTCCCCGGCGGTCTCAGGCCGGGGTCGCGGGCTCCCCGGCGGTCTCAGGCCCGGGTAGCGGGCTCCCCGGCGTCTCAGGCCGGGTAGCGGGCTCCCCGGCGGTCTCAGGCCGGGTAGCGGGCTCCCCGGCGTCTCAGGCCGGGGTGGCGGGCTCCCCGGCGGTCTCAGGCCGGGGTAGCGGGCTCCCCGGCGGTCTCAGGCCCGGGTAGCGGGCTCCCCGGCGGTCTCAGGCCGGGGTAGCGGGCCCCCCGGCGGTCTCAGGCCGGGTGGCGGGCTCCCCGGCGGTCTCAGGCCGGGGTAGCGGGCTCCCCGGCGGTCTCAGGCCGGGGTAGCGGGCCCCCCGGCGGTCTCAGGCCCGGGTAGCGGGCTCCCCGGCGGTCTCAGGCCGGGTGGCGGGCTCCCCGGCGGTCTCAGGCCGCCGCTCCGGGAGCCCTCGGGCCGGGAAAGTCCCCATCCCGCCGGCCCGGGTCCGGAAAGCCCCGCGCGGAGGGAGGCGGGGCCGGCGCCGCGGCCGCACGGGCCTCTTTCCCGCGCTTTGGGGCTCGGGTTCGAGGGAAGCACGTGAAGACACGAGTCCCAGGGGCACGGAGCCCGAGGTCCCCAGGCGGGAGGGCCGGCGCCCCCTTTGCTGAGCCTCCACCCGACACCATCTCCCGCTCTGCCCGAAAGCCTGCCGTGGCCGCTGGATCCGGAGGATGAGCGCTTCGTGCCCGTCCTCCTGCCCGAGGGGCGAGGGGTGCCCGGGAGAGAAAAGGGGACGGGGCTCGCCCCTCCAGGGCCCGGGCCAGGCGCCTGCCCGTCCATCCCGGGCGAAGCGAATGGGAGCGAGAGGCCGATTCTGCCGCCGGCTCCCCGCCGGGCCCCTGCGGGACGGAGGCGGCCGGCGCGGGGCGCCCGGTGCTGACGGGGCGGGAGGCACCTTGGAGGCCGCCGGACAGATTCGCGGGGCGCGCCCTGCACCGGGCGCCCGCCGAGGGGAGCGCCCCAGCCGGACGCGGACCCTCCCGCGCGCCCCGCTCCAGCCCCTCCGCCCGGCAGGTGGCCCGCGGGCCGGGGTGAGCGCGGCCGGACGGACCTACCTGTCAGCGGCTTCCGCGCGGCTGCGCCCCGAGCACCGGCGGCGGGGCCACTGCGCCCCGGAGCGCGCCTCCCGCCCGCCCGGCCGCCCGCACTTCCGCATGCCGCCCCCGCCCCCGGGCCGCGCCCCGCCCCGTGCGCCCCGCCCGCCCCGGGGAGCCGCCCTGGGCCGCGACCAACCCGGCGACCGCGGGCCACAGGGCCCGGCGGGCTCCGCTCCTGCCCAGAGCGGCTCCCCCCCACCTCCACCCCCCGGAGAGACCCCAGGGCGCGGTGGCCCGGACCGACGGCCGGGCTCCTCGGCAGTCAGTCCGGAACCGCAGCACCGGGCCACCCCGGCCCCACCCCTCCCGCCTGGAGCTGCCGGCTGGCCCCTCGGAGCCCGAGGTCCGTGCAGACTCGGGCCACCGACCGCGCCACGGACGGGGCGGCTGCGGGGCGGCGGGTGGGTAGGCCCGGCCCTCGCCCACCGCCTGCACCCCTTGCCAGGGTCGCCTCAGCCCCCCAGCTGGCGCGGGGACCCCGACATTCATCCCGGACGTGCCTCCCTCCGGCCGCTCTGCCCCTTTCAGCTCCCAGACCCCACACCCGCCCCGGTCCCCCCGCCCCGGCCCCTCCGGCCGCTCAGGGTCAGCCCGGCCCCGCTCCACTCACCGCGGCCGCGGCCGTCCGTCTGCCTTCTGCACGGTTTTCGGTTCCACATTTGGGCCTCGCTCAGCCTTCACGTGTCCGGTTCCTTCTCAGGGAACAGTCTTCAAATTTTGTTTCGACATCGCCTCCTCTGGAGAGCGTTCCCTCCTGGGTCGGGCTCCGAGCTCCAGAGCTGGTCCTGGCTGGTTTCATTTCATGGTTTTAATGTTGCCTCCCACTGAGATCAGCTTGGGAACCACTCCCCTTTTCATTGTTTTCTACGGCAATTTTCAATAAAAATATGTTTTAAAAGAACATTTTCTCATTCCTCCTTTTTTGTTGATTTCAGAGAGGAAGGGAGAAGGAGAGAGAGAGAGAGAGAAACATCAATGATGAGAGAATCATTGATCGGCTGCCTCCTGCATGCCCCCCACCAGGGACTGAGCCCACAACCTGGGCATGTGCCCAATGGGAATGGAACGGAGACCTCTTGGTTCATAGGTCAACGCTCAACCACTGAGCCACGCTGTGGGGTAAAAAGAACATTTTCAAGTTAACCGACTAAATTTTAGACAGCAAATAAAACATGTAAGTTCCAGAAAGTACTAGGTATTTGCCCTTTAAAGTTTGGTGCTGGTGTTTTGAAGAAATAGGGTATTAGTTGACCAGTTAGAACCTTGCCCTTGCCCTCCCCTCTCCTTCCCTCTAGGAAAACCTTTGTTGCGGGTCTTCACACAACATCTGTGTCAGCATTTATTATGGGTCGTCTTTCTCTTCTCTTCTGTCTCTTCTTCTTTCTCCCCACTCCTTGCAGCCCTGATATAAAATGGAAATATAATTGTACATAAGTATTTTACCATTTGTATCTGCTGAGTATTTCACTACGTCATATTTTTAAAATTTAAAGTATGGATGGGAGAAAAGTGGGTCCGTAGATTGTTCTGCATTTTAAGAACGAAACTGGTATTTAATTGAAAGTGGTCCCTCACCAAACGGGAAGCTTTTCCACTGGAGGCCAATAATGCTTCATAGAAAACACTATTTGCTGGACTAGAAAAAATAGCTGGGGCAACAGTAAAAAAGAAGCTTCTTTTATTGTCAAATGCCCCCCCCCCCCACACAGGTGAGGTCCCCACCCTTAGAAACTCTGAAATTTATCAAGAATCATGAAGGGGCGGGGCTGGTGTGGCTCAGTGGCTGAACCAGGAGGTTGACTCATGAACCAGGAGGTTCCGTTCCTGGTCAGGGCACATACCTGTGTTGCAGGCTCAACTCCCGGTAGGGGGTGTGCAGGAGGCAGCTGATTGATGATGCTCTCTCTAGGCATTGATGTTTCTATTTCTCTCTTAGTAGAAACATTTTTTTAAAAAATAAACAAAGAAAAAAAAAACCATGAAGGAGCTACATGCAGAGGAAGGGCACAGCACTTGAGCTTCTATCCAGCTCTGTTGTGTTCAAGCTAAGTGACCTCCAGCAGGTCCTGTGAATCCCGTTGTCTGGCTGTGAAGGGGAGATGATGTTCCTGAGCTCAAAGCTCCGGTGTGAGGCTCTAGGGCAGGGGTGGGCAAACTTTTTGACTCGAGGGCCACCATGGGTTCTTAAACTGGACCGGAGGGCCGGAACAAAAGCAACCTGACCATGCTGGCACTCTCATCTTGGGCTGCTGGTGAAGGAGCGGAGGGGAGAGCAAGAGAACCCTCCGCTCTTTCGGCTCCGCGGGCCGGATAGAATAGCCGAACGGGCCGGATCCGGCCTGCGGGCCGTAGTTTGCCCACGGCTGCTCTAGGGGAACCTGAGTTAAGAACCACTCTGGGTTGAGACATGGCATGGGAAAGAAGGGGCAGGGGAGGAAGCACCACTCAGACTTTCCTAAAATCGAAGGGCCCTTGCCTCCAGCTGCTGTTCTGTAGTGAAATACAAGGAAAGGGGAAGTGAGGCTACACCCGCCCCCACGCGATCACTCCCAGTTCCCCCCGGGGCCCACGGGAACGGGGAGCTGTGCCTCCGCGGCCTCAGGAGCCTCCGCAGAGATGTGTGTCCGGGTCCCTCACTCCCACTGGTGACACGCCCCCGCCCCAACTTCCCGGGCTGGGGCATCACGTGGAGCATGTGGTGAGAGGCCTGGTTCCGGCAGAAGCTCGAGTGTGTGTGTGTGTGTGTGTGTGTGTGTGTGTGTGTGTGTGAAGGGTGAGGCTGTGTCACCAAAGGGAACTGAAAGAAGCTCAGTATGAGTGTTAGGGAGAGAAGACAGACATCCACCAGGCAGCTAGACAAGACACCCCGACACCCCACCCAGCTCTGACCTTCAGTGCAGACCTGGGCAGCTGCCTTTGCCCCAAACCTCCTTTCTAAGAGACCCACCCTCTCTGGCCTGGCTCTCCCGATTCCTGTTCCTCAGATACCCCCCTTTTCATGGAAGTTGTTGGCTGGACACTGAACTCTGGAGTCCAAGAGGGCTGAGTCACACCCTGGCTCCACCACTCTGGGATGGTGTGACCTTGAGCAAACCATGGACTCTCATGGAACCCCCATTTCCTACCTGTGGAACGGAGTGAGAATGGCAGAACCACTGCCACAGATCGGCTGGGAGGCCTAAATTCGACACATGCTCAGTGAGTACCGCTACATGCCAGAATAAAGTGGCCCTGACTGGGCAGCTCAGTTGGTTAGAATGTCATGCTAGTGTGCCAAGGTTTGGTCCCTGGTCAGGTCACATACAAGAATCAACCAATGTGAGTGTTGACCTATGAACCAGGAGGTCACAGTTCGATTCCTGGTCAGGGCACATGCCTGAGTTGCAGGTTCAATCCCCAGTAGGAGGCAGGTAGGAGGCAGCTGATCAATGGTGCTCTCTCATCATTAATGTTTCTCTCTCCCTCTCTCTTTCTCTCTGAAATAAATTTAAAAATATATCTATGTAGATAAAGAGCCGGGGTCTGAAACGTCCAAGATGACCAAACAAACACCGGAAGTCAGTCCTGCAGTCAGTGCTGGGTTGCCTGATTCCCTAATGGAGATGGTGCAGGCTGGGCTGAGGGAACCCCCCACCATGCACGAATTTCATGCACTGGGCCACTAGTGTGTGTGTGTGTGTGCGTGTGTGTGTGTGTGTGCGCGCGCGCGTGTATACACAATAATCAACCAATGGATGCATAAATACACATGGAACAACAAACTGATGTTTCTCTCTCTCTCTCTGAAAATCAATCAAGAATAGGTTGTAATTTTAAAAATAAAAGTCTATTTTGTCTAAACCGCTGCCCTCCTGGAGCTTCCATTCTACGGAGTGAGATAGACAGTAAGTGTTCAAGTAACAAACTTGGTGGATGCTTCATGGATTGTTGTCCAGGCTGAGCAGAAGGAGTGACAGGCTCTGAGGTCGTTTCATCTCGGCCACTCTGGCTCCTACAAAATGTATACTGTTTCTGACACACACGCGTGGTAGCTTTATTATTGTCAATGCCCAGGACGCCCCAGCTGGGGCTTCCTCCCCTTCTCTTACTAACTGCCGCCTCCTCAGAGCTTTTTGGGGCACAACCTGGAAGTCCCCCACTCGGCCAGTACTGTCACGTGGTCTCTAGAGCTCAGGCCCCCACTTCTCCCAAAGCGCAGCTCTTGCTATCGCTTCCCATGGCCCCAGGCCGGTAAGCTGCGCACACGCCCTCATGGGTCCCAGGCCCCGGCTCTCCGTTAAAAACAAACCCCACTTCCTTTTCCTTCCTGGTGGGTATCTTTCCTCTCCCCGATCCTTTGCAGCCAGACGCCTGCCCCTTTTCCATAGATTCTGCTCTGGGCCTTGGACCCACAACTCGAGCAGGCCCTGACACTCTCAGAACTGCTCAGAAGTTCCAGTCTTTGTCTTTTTCTCGCTTTAAACCCTCAGATCCTGGGATTTCATGGTTGCCTGGGTTTCTCACCATCCGTCCCCTTTACTAGTAAATAGCTGTGGCGGAGGCTTCTCATTTTGCCATGGGATTCTGCTTCTAGCTCAGCTCAGCACCTTAGCATCCTCCCTCCCCGTCGTGGCTGCCTCACCCCTGCCCCGCCTCCCCGTGCAGTCCTCATGGGTCCTGTTGATTCTCCCCCTCACGTCCTCCATCTCACATCCTCCTTACCCCCACCCGCTCCGCGCTCACCAGCTGCACTTGGCTGATTCAAACACTCCCCAAATCTGCTTAGCTCAGCCTTTCACTAAAACCACTTCCCTCCCCATCCCTGGGCTCTGTCGTGGAAAGGGTCAGGCCTCTGTCCTTCCTGCCTGTCTGGAGGGCTCGCTGTAGAACAGGAACACGAGACATCTGGATGAGGAGGAAAAGGAGGAGGAGAAGGTCTGACCAGGAAACCCCCGTCCTCCGGGGACTCCTACAGTCAGAATGGCTGAGCCCCTGCTTGTGGGGCGAGGCCACCCTGTTCCCACGAGATCCTGCTGTGGACCTCAGTGTCCTCTCCTGTCCCAAACAGACCTGGTTGAAGCCCAGGGCCCACCCAGGGGGAGGCGTCCCATCCAGGTGCGTGAGGCGTCATTGGTGGGGGGTGTAGCGGCCCCAGGCTCCGGAGTGCTTCTCAGCCAGATCTACCTTAAATCCCTGCAGCTCAGAACCAGGGGACAGCACTGTTGTCACTCTGAGATGGGAAAGGGGGGGATTCGATTCCGTCCAGGAGGTCAGGGTCATCCCAAGGGCATAAGGGCTCTCCTCAGCTCACATCGAGGCCTCGGAGTGGTGGAGAGGTGGCAGAGCCACCTTGGATGGAGGGGGTTTCAGGGGTGGCTCGGGGACTCGGGAGGAAGCGGAGGGATGAGGCCATAGGAGGCCACGGTTGTCCCATGTGGCTTCTCAACACTTCATTGTGGGAGGAGGACGTCTTAGCTGCTCCTCTCTGACCGCTTAAGCAGGGTGTGGGGGGTCGTGCGTTGAGCAGTGTGTGTGTGTGTGTGTGTGTGTGTGTGTGTGTGTGTGTGTGATGGAGGGAGGGGAAGGAGCCCTTTGGGGGCCCGAAGCCAAACAGAGCTGTGGAACGAGGTGTTCGGTGCCTGCCAACCAGTCACCCCAGGGCCAATGTTACAACCCTGTGGGGTCAGGCCTGCGGGCCCTGGGGGCCTCCCCGGGCTGCTCTCCGGCTCCTGTAGGCTCTCCTGTTGGGGGCAGAAAGTCGAGAGAGCAGAGCCCCAGGGGCCACAGGTCCCTGGGAGGCCCAGGGGGGCAGGACCCACTCTGCTCTCCTGGGCCCACTCAGGGAAGAGGGACTGTCACACCTCAATGGAGGGGCGTCTGGGGGGAGTTCTTACCAGGCTAGTGTCCTGGAGCCTCAGTGTTTCCCAGGTCTCCAAGCCAGGAGCCAGGAGCCGGCTGGAAGCCTCCTGATGCCCACTCAGGCCCCGTGCCGGGCAGCCTGGGCCATGCGAGTGCGGGTGGGCCGGTGGGACTCAGGGGTCTCTGACCATCTGTCAGTCTGAGGTCCGGGTCTCCCTGCTTCTCTCAACCCGTCCTCCTCCTCTCCTGGGCACTCCCAAAGCCGCCGGGAAGCCCGCACGGCCTGACAGCTTGTCCGGGAACATCGTGGGGTGGAGGTTCGGGGAGACAGGAAAAAGACAGAGGTACCTGCCCAGGCAGGAAAGAGTTCTCAGGGCTTTCTCACGGGCCCCCCCTCACTGAGAAGGCGTTGCTGTGTAGAGCAGGTCACAGGCGTGCCTGGAAGGCCCGGGGAAGGGGACAGGGAGCCCAGGGAGCTGGGTCCCACCTGGAACTCAGCTGTCTAGAGAGCAAGTGTGCTCAACCCTGTGCCGTGCAGGTTTGGGGTGCAGGGAAGAGAGGGGAGGGCAGGGGGTCCCCATCCCAAGCTGTGAGGAGCCAGGAGTGGCCACCGCCAGGCTGCGGCTCGAGGCCGACGGCCCTGCTGGGGAAGGAAGGCCCCATTGGAAGTGGATACGGTGTTCTGGAAGGGGCTGACGATGTAAACACAGCCAGAAAACATGCGTGGAGCCTTAACATATCGACACACCGCTAAGCCCTTTTCGTCCGTTACTGCATGTGATTGCCACCACCAGCCACGGGGAATTATCTCCACTTGCAAGGAAGCCGCTGAGTAATCGCTAACCTCTTGGACCAGACAAGCCGGCCAGCTTCCATCGCCGAGCTCCCCGGCCCAACGAGGCGTCGCCCTGTTCCCTGTCTTCAGTTTCACACGGGGCTTCCCCTGCGTCGTACGGCCGTGTCCAAAGTTCCTCTTTTTATAAGGACATCGGTCCTATTGGCCTGGGGTCCCTCCCTGATGACTTCATCTCCACTTACGACGTCTGCGATTACCCTGCTCTGAAGGAAGTAGCGTTCTGCCGTACGGGTGGGGCGGTCAGCACTTCTCACGGACACGGGGGGGGGGGGGGGGGGGGGAGGAGAGGAGACACAATTCAACCCATAGACTGTGGCATGTAACCCACGAGGCACCGGACACAGGGGCCACATTGGATCCAAACGGCCGCTGCGCTACACGGAATACGTGCTACCTTCCTTCGTGTTATAGGTGAAGACGCTGAGGTTCAGAAAGGCGAGGCGGCTCACCTTTGGGTACAGGCACGCGGCAAACTGGTAAAACGAGGCACTGGTGTTTGAACCAGAGGGAGCCGTGAGTGATGTGCGATCACTTTGGAGTCACCCAAACCCGTGCTCAGGGCCTAGAGGTCTAACCCAGCCCCTCTGAGCCCGTGTCCCGGTGTATAAATAGCGCGGCTGGTGCTGCGCCGTCCACAGCGCGGGGCTGCTGTTCAGCAGTGAGGATGTGGGCGGCGGCAGAAGTGATAATAATACGCACACAGCAGGCGCTGCCCCGCAGAGCACATCCTGTCTTCTGTTGGTTCTGGGTGGCTGCCCCACTGTGACCAGCTGTCCTCCCCGAGCCCCCGGGGCCGGCAGAGCCCGGAGGCACGCAGACCCCACGCTCAGGCAGCCAGGGATCCCTGGGGCTATGCCCCACCCAAGCCGCACCCCCACCCTGACAGGCCCCCCTCTTTCCCTTCACTAGGAGGGTAGGGGGGTTGCCTGCTGGAGGTCTCCTTCCTTGTGCTCAGGCCCCGGGGTGTTGTCTGTGTAGAAAAGGCGGCCCGTGTGCCCGGGGAATGATCGTGGCCCCTCAGAGAGGCTGCGCAGGCCCCAGCGGCCTCACCCTTCGGGACAGGCCCACAGATCGGAGAACAGCCCGGGGCCTGGGGTGTGGGGAGGGGTTTACCACAAAGAACAGCATGAGAGTATCTTGATTCTCTATCTTTTTAAAATATATATATATATATATATTTTATTGATATTTTTACAGAGAGAAAGAGAGAGGGATAGAGAGTTAGAAACATTGATGAGAGAGAAACATCTATCAGCCACCTCCTGCACACCCCCTACTGGGGATGTGCCCCAAACCAAGGTACATGCCCTTGACCGGAATTGAACCTGGGACCTTTCAGTCTGTAGGCCAACGGTCTATTCACTGAGCCAAACCAGTTTTGGCTGGTTCTCTATCTTTTTAAAAAATATATATATTTTATTAATTTTTTACAGAGAGGAAAAGAGAGGGACAGAGAGTTAGAAATATCGATGAGAGAGAAGCATCGACCAGCTGCCTCTTGCACACCCCCTACTGGGGATGTGCCCACAACCAATGAACATGCCCTTGACCGGAATTGAACCTGAGACCTTCCATTCCGCAGGCCGACGCTCTATCCACTGAGCTAAACCGGTTTCGGCTGGTTCTCTATCTTGATTGTGGTGGTAGTTTCCCCATTCTCTGCATTTGCCAAAACTCAGATCTGCACACTGAAGAGAGTGAATTTTATTGCAGGTAAATTTAAAAAAAATAAAAAATTTTTTAAGTCCAGAAGATCCAAATTCTAAATGTCAAGTTCTGGCCGGTTTGGCTTAGTGGATAGAGTGGGGACCTCAAACTGAAGGGTTCCATTCCCGCCAACGGCACGTCCTTCCATTGCAGGGCTTGCAGAAGATAACCAATCAATGTGTCTCTCTCACATCGATGTTTCTCCCTCTCTGTCTCTCCCCCTCTCTTCCCCACTCTAAAAATCAATGGGAAAATATTCTCAAGTGAGAATTAGCAAAACAAACAAACAAAAAATAAATAAAATTTTAAATGTCAAGAAGTTCTAGGAATAGCTTAATAAATGTAGTTTGTAGCTTCCTTTTTAGGCAAGCAAAGATGGTTACTGTATATGATGTCTTAAAGAACTCTTAAAGTCCCCAACTGCCCCAGGGACCCAGACAAAAGGCCCGTCCTCAATAGGAGCGGTTTCAGGTTAAAGTGTATTCACTGAGCCAAACCAGTATTGGCTGAGTGGGTCCTGGCAGAATACAAGTGGCATTAAATGTCCTCAACACAGCTAAAACCGGTTTGGCTCAGTGGATAGAGCATTGGCCTGTGGATTCAAGGGTCCCAGCTTTGATTCCGGTCAAGTACATGTACCTTGGTTGCGGGCACATCCCCGGTGGGGGGTGTGCAGGAGGCAGCTGGTCGATGTTTCTCTCTCATCGATATTTCTAGCTCTCTATCCCTCTCCTTTCCTCTCTGTGAAAAATCAATAAAATATATTCAATAAATAAATAAATAAATAAATGTCCTCAACACAAGTGTAGGACACTGGCAGAGGTATGAACAGGGTTACAAGATCCACCAGGGAACTTCCAGGCCTCTGGGGCCTAACATCAACCAAGAATCATTACCGCCCTCAGAAGGGGTCGCCCTCCAGGACCCGGGGCCCTGGCAAAGCTGGGAGCACCGTCTGTTTCACCCTCTCACCCTCCTATCTTTTGCCAATGCCCCCATTAGCCAAATCCACCCAGAATCCAGAGCCCAGGAGCCCAGGTCACACAGGCCAAGGAAGTCAGCTGCTTCGGCCACAGAGTGAGGCAGGGAAAAAGCAGAAGATAGATGGGGAGGGGGTGGCAAGACACCAGAGCCACTGGGAAGGGAGGGATCTCATGGGGACATGGGGCTGGAGGGGAAGGGGGGAACCCTGTGCCCCTGGCTACCCCAGTCTTCTCCACAAGGACAGCCAAGGGTCCCAGCTCCTCTTCCCGGTGGGCGTTCCTGAATGAATGAATGAATGAATGATGAATCTGAGAAGGGATGAATGACAGAACGAATAGGAGGGGGTGGTTCCTAAAGGCACTAAGAACATGTTGGATCATTTTCCCCAGGATTCCATCCACTTCAGGGCCCTATCCAGGACCCTGAGCAAGAGAAGCAGAGGCTGTGGGGCAGGTAGGATGGAGGCAGGCACTGGGAGCCCGTGCGGTCTGTCGGGCGGGAGGCCTTGCTCCCCCTCCCCCCTCTTCCCGGGAAGGTATGCAGGGGCTGACCCTCCACCTCCAGGACCCACCTTCTCCATCAGTCCACTCAGGGACGTGGGCTGGGTTCCCGGTGTAAGCTTCCGTAAGGCCTTGGTTCACATGTCAGGACGGACGTCCAGACCCACGGAAACACACGTCCTCAGGCCTGCACACCGCTTCTTGGGAGACCTGCGGTCAGACTCCCCTGGCAACTGCCCCCGTGGCTCCATCCTGCGCCTTGAATACCTCCCCGGGCAGCCCCAGAGCTGGTGCTCTGCCCCCGGGGACCAGCGGACTATGGGGGCAGGGATCACGGGCAGTGGTGGCTATCCACCTACTTGGAAGGGAGGCTCAGCAGGGTGGAGCAAGGGACCTGTCACCCCGTTAGTGCAGTGCGCACATCTGCCGAGCCGCTGCCAAGCTCCCCACGCAGGCCTCCTGCTGGAGGAGCAGAGCCTGGGGGTGGGGGACCCTGCCTGCTATCAGCGTGTGTGCCCGGGAGGTAAGGCTGATGGCAGCCGACAGGGAGGGAGAGGCCTTCTTCTGGCCACTGGTGGGGTTAGGAGGGCCTGGCACCCTGTGTGTGTGCATTCTCTGTCCTGCACGCCTCACCCCGCGGGTTCGGGCCTGGCTGTAAACACCCGTCTGGTTCGCTGCACACCCCCCAGCGGGCTGGGGTTGGGTGAAAGCTGTTGTGGGTCCAAGGGTGAGAGACAGAGAGGTTGGGAGCCCAAATATCACAGAGAAGACCTCTTGTGGGGAGGGGGTTTCTGGCATCCAAGAACCAGCGCCGAGGTTGGCATGAGGGCCATGGTGGGTGGCCCGGAGGCCTAGGTCAGGGCCCCTCCCGGGAGGTCTCTCCGGGAGGTCCTCAGATGCCACCCTGCCGCCCCTCCTCGGACCACAGCTTGATAGGCAGCTACTCCTGCCATTGGGCATCGGCTGGGGTGAGGGGCAGGGTCTGGGGTAAAGGTTAAAGGACACAGTTCCCCTCTTTATGCTTCAGCTTTGGCCCCACCAACCAGGGGCTGAACTCTGACCCCAAACGCCCCACGCTGGGTGCCCGTGGAAGTCCGAGCGAGTAGCGTGAGGCCCTTTCTGACCCCTGGTGTGTGTAGGGGACCCTGGGTCTTCACCTTTTCCCATGCTCTGCCTGCTGTGGCTCTCAGGTTTATTCCTGAAAATTCCCACAGGCACTCACAGTAGGATTCTAATAGGGACCTTCTGGTTTCTCAGCAGGGCCGCTAGCCGAACCAGAAAGGCAGAAGCCTCAGTATCCCTCCACTCCCAAAGCTTTCTCAGCTCCAGGTCCCCCTCATTCCGCCCTTCATCCCAACGCCCTCCAGCAGGTCCCCATCAGGCCTTGACTTTTAGGGTGCCCGGAGGAAAAGTAGGCGGATAGCCACCTCTGCCCGTGAACCCTGCCCCCACAGTCCATCGGTCCCCGGGGGCAGAGCACCAGCTCTGGGGCTGCCCGGGGAGGTATTCAAGGCGCAGGATGGAGCCACGGGGGCAGTTGCCAGGGGAGTCTGACCGCAGGTCTCCCCAGAAGCGGTGTGCAGGCCTGAGGACGTGTGTTTCCGGGGACCTGGACGTCCGTCCTGACATGTGATCTGAAGTGACCCTGAGGGTTGTGCCACCCCACGGGCTCCAATGGAGCGCAGCCCCTGTATGGCTCACTGGGGCCACCGTGTGGCCAGCTCCGGCCCCCTGGCCCCAGGCCGCCCTTCCTCAGGCAGCTGGTTCCTGCCCACACACTGTACTGGGGCCCTTTTCCGGGGACAGCTCACCTGGATGGAACAGGAAGGCATTACGGTAAGCCGTCCACGGTAAACCCTAGAGCAGCCACTAAGAAAATAACAAAAATGAAAATCTATTAAAAAAAAAAAAAGACTATGTGTATAATACCTTAAAAAAAAAAAAGAGTTATAGTCGCCTGGCTGGTGCGGCTCAGCAGTTGAGTGTCAACAGTTGAGTGTGGACCCAGGAACCAAACGGTCACAGGTTCAATTCCCGGTCAGGACACATACTTGGTTTGGGGGCTCCAACCCCAGGAGGGGTGCATGCCGGAGGCAGCCGATGGATGATGTTTCTCTCTCATTGATTTTTCTCTCTCTCTCCCTTCCTCTCTCTAAAAATCAATGAAACCATTGTTTTAAAGGGAAAAAAAGAGTTATTGCCGACATGCCGGGCACCGTGCGGAGCGCTCTTTCCAGCCGTTCACTTGTTTGACCTTCGCAGACGCTCTGTGCGGCGGGTGCCGTCAGAGCCACAGGGCACAGCCAAGAGCGCGTAACCGCAGAAGGCGAAGGACCGGCCCGAGGCCAGCGGCAGGAAGCATCTGCTCCGGGACTGGACGTGGCCGCTCTCGGCCGCTCCTCCCCGCAGCGTCCCGAGGGACCTGCCCTACAACACGCATCCTTTTCCTTAACTCTGCGGAGGAGACAGCGCTGCCACTTCCTGGTTCCTTTCCGCCAGCTGTTCCGGGGCTTCCTCTGCCCCTCTGGGCCCCCCAGCCGCCCCTCCCCCGGCCGTCCACTGCTCAGGGGCCCACAGTCCTGGCAGAGAAGCCGCCCTCCCTTTAGGCGCATGGGGAGTGGGCTGGGGGACCTTTGTCCCTGCCTGGCCTCTGACCTGCTGGCCTTTATGGCAGAAGGCAGCCGGCGTTGGCGGGATCCATGGCTCCACCCTCAGCGTCCCTTTGCCCGTGCGTTTGGGGCCCATCCCCACTTCCCTCTGCTTCCCAGCTGCACTAAGGAGTTTCCCAGACGTGTGTGCCCCACGTGGCCAGCTCCCCTCACTTCCGCCCTGAGCCCCATCCGCCTGCTGGGTCCACGGCCCGGCCCTGCCCCCCGCCTTGCTCAGTGCTAACCCCCAGGCCAGGCCCGAGCTCGGGAGCCGGACAGCGGGCTGGGACCGGGCAGCAGACAGAGGCCGTGGCATCGGGGACCAAGCCTGGGTCTGCGGGGGTGGACGGGGGTGAGCAGAGCCAGGGAAGAATGGGTAGGTGGAGGAAGGAGGAGGTGAGGCCCCGATTTCAGAGATGGGCAGCACCTGTGGTTATTTATTTACTGAGCCCTTGGCAGGTGCCAACCAGTCCCCGGAATTCTTTACCCGCACAATCGCACCGAATCCGCACTGCAAGTCTATAAAGTAGTTATTATTAACTCCAGTCTACAAACAGGGAAACTAAGGCGCCGAGAAGTTAGGGGGAGGGACTGCCTAAGGCAGTGGTCGGCACACTGCAGCTCGAGAGCCACATGCGGCTCTTTGGCCCCTTGAGTGTGGCTCTTCCACAAAATACCACGGGCAGGCGGGCGCGTACAGTGCGATCGAAACTTCGTGGCCCATGCGCAGAAGTCGGTTTTCGGCCCTCAAAAGAAATTGTAACCGTCGTACTGTTGATATTTGGCTCTGTTGACTAATGAGTTTGCAGACCATTGGCCTAAGGGCATATGGAATTGGTCGAACTGGGGTTTGAACCCAGCTCAGTCCGCTTTTCCTGTTCACAGGCGAGAAAGGGTGAAAGCCGGACGGGAGGGGGGCAGGGAGGCCAGCTGTCTCAGAGCCCCAGAGGGACGCATGTGTGTCTACTTTCAGGGTCTCCCTGGCATCACAGGAAGAAGTCGCTCCCAGTCCCCCTCCACTCCCCGCCGGTCTGGGGAGCAGGGCCGGGTCAGGCCCGGAGTGGGGCCCCGGGGTCGGGGAGCCCGGCAGGGGGTGGGCGCAGCCTGCAGGCTGACAGACTCCAGAGGCCCTCCCTGAACAAAGACTGGGTGGGAGGCGGCCTGGTGTGTCCCCACCCCGCCCGCCCCAGAGCCTGCCGAGCCGAGACCTCAGACAGCAGCCAGACGGAGGCATGGCTGGGCTGGGGGCCGCCCCGCAGCTGCTGCTCCTCCAGCTCCTGAGCCTGGCGCGGGCCCCGGGGGTGGGCCGAGGTAAGGCGGGGAGCCGAGGGCTTGGGGGCCGCCGGGCTGGACCGTCCTCGCTCAGACTCGTCCGAGGGAAGGAGCCAGGGCTGGGGCTGGAGGAGCCGGCGGTGGGGGAGCTGGGAGGCTGGGATGGGGGGTCCCGGAGAGGGAGGGAGGGAGGGGAATTCCTGCTGCGGCCGGGAAGACTTCCTGCAGGCAGCCGTGGGGGAGGCCGCCCTGGGGTCTGGGAGTCTGCAGTTAATTAGTTGTCGTGAGAAAGAGGAAAAGAGAGGCCCGCCGTGGGGGCTGGCTGCATCGCTGAGCCTGGCTCTCCCCCGGCGGGACGGCGGGAAAAGGGGAGCTGGGGGCGGCTCCGTGGGGAGCGGACGGGCTTTGCAGTCCTCGGGTGCCCTCTCGGTGGGTCTCTCCAGGCCCGGCACTGCCCTGTCCTCCCTGGGGGTTCCAGGGGGCCCCCAGCCACTCCCCGACCCCTTAACTGTTCCTGCTTAAGCAGGTCTGGAGCAGGATCATGCAGGATGGGAGTCAAGCTGGGGTGGGGGGGTGGAAGGTGCTAAGACCCCGACCTTGGACCTTGGCCGGCCCTCACGGGCTGGCCAGGAAGGCAGCCGGTTCGGGAGCCGGGCCGGGTGCCACCCCGGTGACCCTGCGTGGGGAGGGGCGGCACCCACAGCGGTTTGGGTGCCCGCGTGGGTTGGGCTGTTAGCACCCTGGGTGTGAGGGGGAGCAGGGCGCTGAAACGGTGGGTGGCACATTCGGGCCGGCGGCTTGTGGTTCAGAAAGGCTGTGCGGGGAGGGTTTAGCGGCTGGAGGCGGGAGGACTCCGTCGTCTTCTTGGTAGAGACAGGAGAGCAGAGGAGAGGGGGGGTGGGCTGGGGACGCCTGGGGGGGACCAGGGACGGTGGGGTGTGAGGAGGGGCAGCAGTGGGGGGGTGAGCCCAGATTTCCGAGTAGATGGGGTGGCGTTAACGAAGCCAGGAACCCAGGCCATGCAGGTGTGGAAGAAAGCGGACTACTTGGTTTTGGACGAGAATCTCCAGCCCCGCTTGGGGATGGCAGTGGGGTGGTGGGGAGGGTGGGTGACATTGGTCCCCTGCCTCACTAGTGTCCGTGGGAGAAACCCGTCTAGCCACTGATGAGGGTATTCTGTGAGAATACCCTCCCCGCTCCCCCCCCCCCAGCCCCTCTGTGCCCTGCCCACCCCACCTGGCGGTCTGAGGGATGTTTGTGGAGTTGGCTTGCCCCCGACCACGGCCACGGCCACGGCTTTTCTTTTCCTGCCCCAGGAGAGGGGTCCGAGCCTCGGTCTGAACCCAGAGGTCCCCCTTTCCCTCGCCACCATGTCCCCTAAAGCCAGGGACAGCTGTCTTCCTTTGGCCCGGCCCCTTGCAAGCTAGTGGGGGCCCTGCCAGGAGCTCCCCAAACCCTGCAGGGGGTGCAACCTAGTCTCACTCTGGAACCCGCCCTGCCCCATGGGGGTCCCCGGGCCCCTCGGTCACAGCCCGGACACTCTGGCCAGTCTGCGAGGTGGGAACAGAGAGCGGAGTTATAGCACCCCCCCACCCCCCCAATACACACACACACACACACACACACACACACACACACACACACACGTCTCCTTCCTGACAGGTGAACACGGCAGGCAGGGTTCGCTCACTCAGAGCAGCCGCCTCTCTCACGTCTGTCTCCCTCTCCTGCACCTCAGCCTGTGCCAGCTTCTGGGCCTCCCAGCATGGCACTCAGCTCGGGCTCCCCTGCCACGCCCCTGGCCACGTCCCTGGCCACGTCCCTGGCCACGTGAGGGTGAATGACCCTGACGTGCAGGAGGCTCTGGTCGAGGTGCTCCCTGTGCCCCAGAGGCCAGCATCCCTGGGCTGGTTACTCCTGGGGAAAGCTGGTCTGGGTCACCTTCGCCCATGCAGGGCTCCCTCCCCCTCCTCCCCCTCCTCCTCCTCCTCCCCCTCCTCCCCTCCTCCCTCTTCTCCCCCTCCTCCCCCTCCTCCCCCTCCTCCCCCTCCTCCCCCTCCTCCCCCTCCTCCCCCTCCTCCCCCTCCTCCCCCTCCTCCCCCTCCTCCTCCTCCCCTCCTCCCCCTCCTCCCCTCCACATTTTCACTCTGACAGCCTCACGGAGCCTGTCTCCTTCCACGGATGACGGGCGGCAGGTGGACAGGGGAGGGCACGCCATCGGGAAGGCAGAACCCAGGACCTTGCCAGCCCCTCACCACAGGCCCACCCTGGGTTCTCTGCCCGCAGGTGGCGCTGTCCCTGTGGAGTCCCCGGGGCTTGCGGACACCCATGACTACCAGCAGCAGCCCCCAGCCCGCTCCTCGGACCCCTCCGGGGCCTCCCAGGAGCAGTGGAGCCCCCTGCAGGAGTCGCTGAAAAGGCTGGAGGCCGAGGTGGCGCAGCTCAGACAGCAGGTACCTGGGTGCCCTGTGGGTGGGGCAGGGCCGGCCTGTGCAGCGGGCGGAAAGGAGAGAAGAGCTGGGCGTGGCGGGAGGCGGCACGGAGGGGCCCTGAGTTTGTTTGTTTTTTAAAATATATTTTATTGATATTTTACAGAGAGGAAGGGACAGAGATAGAGAGCCAGAAACGTCAATGAGAGAGAAACATCAACCAGCTGCCTCTTGCACACCCCCTTCCGGGGATGTGCCCCCAACCAATGTACATGCCCTTGACCGGAATCGAACCCGGGACCCTTCAGTCCGCAGGCCGACGCTCTACCACTGAGCCAAACCGGTTTTGGCAAAATGCAGAGAGATTCTTATGTGAACAGTTCTTAATGTCATTTCCTTCATGAAAACGAAGACCCTCCAGGGTGTCTGTTTTGTCGGCCCCGCCTTTCCTGTTCCTCCATGTATTTGCAAACATAGAGCATCTATAAGGCGTTAGCAGGAAAGGTTTTTGAATGAAGGAAGGACTTTTTTTGCTGGAGCGGGAGGGTTGGCTGCCCTCTATCCAAAGGAGAAGCCGGGGGGCCCCATGCCCCCCCCCCCGGGTCCTATCCAGACCCCCGGGTGTGAGACTGTGACGGTTCGAGCTGGATGCTGACTGATGGGAGGGGGACCCGGGAACCGCCGGGTTTCCTTCTCACGCTGCCTCAGTTTCCACAACCCACACATCTGTGGGGGAAGCTGAGCCGGCACCTCCAGACCCCAACTCTCCGCTCCAGACCCAGGGCCTGCAGGAGCGGGTGAGGCAGCTGGAGTCCTGCGAATGCCGCCCGGCCTCTCCGGCCTCTGGGCAGTGCTGGGCGCGGGGCCGGGCCTGGCCGGACGGGGCCCGCTGGGAGCCTGATGCCTGCACGGCCTGCGTCTGCCGGGCCGGGGCCGCGCTCTGTGACCCCAAGCCTGGCCCTCCCGGGTGCCACGGTGAGTGCCACCCCCTGCCTGCTGCCCCGCCGCGGGGCCTCGAGGGGGGCCGGGGGCCTGGGTGACCGCACTCTCTCCTCCCCAGGCTGCAGCCACAACGGTCAGGCCTATGGCCACGGGGAGACCTTCTCCCCCGACGCCTGCACCACCTGCCACTGCCTGGTGAGCTCCGGGCCCCCTGAATGCCCCACCTGCCCCCTTTCCCTGCCTGCCTCCCTTCCGCTGCCTGTCCCTGCCCCAAGCCGTGCCCCTGCCCCCGTTGGCCCTCTGCTGATTCTGGGGCTCAACCCCCATGCACGTGGGGGGTGGGGGCAAACAGGGGCATGGAGGGCAAAGATAATGATGTTGCCTGGCTTCCTACGTCACCCGTCTCCTGCGGACTCTCACTGTCCCGGCTCGTCCATCTGCCCTTGTCACCTGCCCACCTGCCCCCGGAGCCGCCTTCTCTGGCTGCTGTCCCTCACTCTTTCACCGAGGAAGGCCTTGTCCCCTTCCTAGGATCTCCACTCTGGGGATTATTTGGTGGCACCCGGGAGAGACGATTTCTGGGATCAGGGAAATGATGGGGGTGGGGGTAGGATGTCTCTTTTCTGCCGTGGGATCAGGAGTGGCCCATGACCCTCGGGCAGACTCAGCCTCTGGCTCCTCTGGCATGTCCCAGCCGGGGGTGGGGGGTGAGGGAAGGTGGGGGGATCGGTTCTGGAGGCCCTGCCCTCCCGGCCTCTGATGCCCTGCACCACCCGTCTGCCTCCCACAGGAAGGAGCCGTCACCTGCACCCAGAAGCCGTGCCCCAGGGGACCCTGCCCGGAGCCGGGAGCATGCTGCCCACACTGTGAGCCAGGTCAGCTCTGCCAGCCCCGGCCCCACTTCCCAGACTCACCCCGGGCCCCGGGGCCAGGGTCTGCCATCCCCACCTGCCGCCTGCCCAGAGGGTGCCCTCCCACTCACGCTGGCAGTGGCTAGAGGGGTTCAGAACTGGCTAAACAGCAAAACGCTGACTGCGGCCTGGGTCTAAGTGCCCTCGGGAGCTTCTGGTCTCACTGAGAAGACACAAGATCCAGTGAGCACGCCCTGGCTGGGTAGCTCAGTTGGTTAGAGCAGTGGTCGCCAACCTTTTGGACCTCACAGACCACCAGTGGGGTCCCCATATACCAAGGTTGTGGGTTTGATCCCCAGTCAGGACACATACAAGAATCAACAAATGAATACATAAATAAATGGAATAACAAATCTCTCTCTCTCTCTCTCTCTCTCTCTCTCTCTCTCTCTCTCTCTCTCTTTCTCTCCCCCCCCCTTTCCCTCTCCCTCTCCCTCTCCTTCTCCCTCTCCCTCTTCCCCCCCTCTCCCTCTCTCTCTAACATCAATAAAAGTAAAAGAAAAAAATCCAAAGAACAGATTAAAAGGAGGTAGTGTGGAAAGGCAGTAACTGGTGGGGGAATCCTACCCAGACCAGGGGCCAGTGAGGTGTCTGAGCTAGATCTCCAAGGGAAAGTGGGATGTCACCAGAAGGAGACAGTGCTGCCGGGTCCTCTGGACACAAGATCGGGGGGGTTGGGAGGGGGGTGCAGGAAATCAGTTTGGAAAGGCCAGGGGCACGGACCGCTGTAAGCCATGCAGTTTGAGCTTTCTTCTGTGGACAGCAGGGAGCCACGGAGAGCTGAAGAGCCAGCGTGTGGCATGTTCAAAGAGGCGTTTTAGGAGTATTCCCCCGGTGTTGTGCCAGGTGCCGAGTGACCAGTTAGGGCACTATTCGAGCGGCGTCAGGGGTGGCTGTGGCTGTGGCTGTGGCTGCGGCTGCGGCTGCAGAAGGAGGGGTATTTCTAAAGAAGGGGCAGGAGTTGGGTCCCACGGGCCAGGGGGGAAGGAGGAAGTGGAGCAGGAGGGCAGCGGTGCCAGCGGGAAGAAGAGAGCGGGGAGGAAGCAGAAGCAATGCCGTGGGGACTTGTTGCCAGCCCATGTCGGGGAGTCCGGGTTGCCGGATTTAGTAAAAAATAAAAGGCAGGACGCCCGGTTAGGTCTGCAGTTTGGATAAGCAAGCCACGCTTTCTGAGTGGAAGTATGCAATGGGGAACACACTTACACTGAACTAGTAGGCGTTGTTTATCTTGTCCACACAAGAAACGTCCAAACACATAAATAGTTTTTATAAGAGTTTATTTGAGCCAAACGGATGACATAAGCCGAGGAGCAAGACCTCAGATGTCCTGGAGCTTAACAGATTTGCAGCGTCTTCAGTGCGTTTGAAGTTAAGGAGGGAATTGGATTACAAGATAGTTAAGATTATGTGCTCACTGGAGGGTGGTTTTTGGCCTATTTCAAAGGTGTGTTAACCTAGTTGCACAATAAAAGCAAAGATATATCTCCCCCCCACCCCCCAAAAAAAAGAAAAAAATATATAAGTTCTTTTATTAAGAAGTTATAGACCTGGGCACTACTACGAACTATGACCTACCCATTAGGAATTCCTGATCAGATCACCCCGTGAGGTTGCTTCCATAGGAAGCCCCCTCCCCTTTTTTTTAATCCACAATCTGGAATTCAAATTTAATGGAGCGTCCTCTACTCTGCCCGGGAAGACCCTCAGCTGGCAGCGGGAAAGGGAGGCAGGGGCTCAGGAAGTGGTGAGTCCGGGAGTCTAGGTGGGAGAGGAGATTGGAGTTGATGGGTCTCCAATGAAACCAGACACGGGCACCCGCAGCCTGGAGAAGTGGAGCCTCGGCCACTGCTAGACCATTTCTGTCTTTGGGGGAAATTGTTTTTAATATATATATTTTATTGATATTTTACAGAGAGGAGGGAGAGAGATAGAGAGCTAGAAACGTCGATGGAGAGAAACACCAACCAGTTGCCTCTTGCACACCCCCCCACCGGGGATGTGCCTGCAACCAATGTACATGCCCCTGACCGGAATCGAACCTGGGACCCTTCAGTCCGCAGGCCGAGACTCTATCCACTGAGCCAAACCGGTTTCGGCTGGGGGAAATTGTTTTTTAAAAAGGCACCATGGCTTAGCTGGTTTGGCTCAGTGGATAGAGCATCAGCCTGCAGACTGAAGGGTCGCAGGTTTGATTCCAGACAAGGGCACGTGTCCAGGTTGTGGGCTCATTCCCCAGCAGGGGGCGTGCAAGAGGTAGCAAATCAATGATGCTATCTCATCATTCATGTTTCTTTCTCCCTCTCCCTTCCTCTCGGAAATCAATAAAATAAAATAATATATATTTATATATAAAATAATAAATATTATTTATATATAAAATATTATTTATATATAAAATATATATGGCCAGATTCCCAGTTGTGGTGCATACATGAGGCAACCGATCCATGTTCTCTCCCTATCCCTGTCCCTTCTTCTCTCTCTCTAAAAAAAGACATTAAAAAACCCACATTTTTGTAAAGGCACCCCTTCCTCAACACTCCCATCCGCTGTAAATAATGAAAATCTACTGATTATGTTAGGTTCAGACACTTTACTGCCATCTCCTGGACAGTGGAAGTAAATACCAACATCTCTGCCATCTGCCTCCCCTGTCGTGGGCTGCTTTTGCCACAGTCTCTGGGTCTCTTACCTGGGGGCCTGGCCTTGGTTTTGTAGGCTGCCCTGACGGTCCTGGGCCTGGGGAAACGTGGCAGCCTGAGCCCTGCGTCACCTGCACCTGCCAGGTAAGGGAATCAGAGCCTGGCCCCACCCACCACCACCCACCACCACCCATCACCACCCACCACCCACCCCCCCGCCCAGGTCCCTGCTGCTCTGCGGGTACCCCCAGGCCCCACAGAGTCACGCTCAACCTGGGGCCTGGCAGGCTGCCGCTGCCACCCAGGCATCGAGGCCGGAGCCCGCTGGGCCTGCCAGGCCGGCGGAGTAACTCCCAGGAACCTGCCATGGAGAGGGAGGGAGGGAGGGAGGGAGGGCAGGTGGGCTCAGTGTCTGCCCCGCAGGCAGGGACCGTGCGGTGCCAGGGGCCCTCGTGCCCAGAGCTCAGCTGCCTGGAGAGCTACACCCCACCCGGAGAGTGCTGCCCCGTCTGCCGGCCAGGTGACCCCCCCCTGCCCGCCCCTCCACCCCTCCACCCCTCAGCCCCCGAGGGCCCAGTACCTATTAGGGGTCATGCCTTCCCACCCCCCCACCCCTCTCACCTGACCAGCCTGTCATCCTGGCACCCCCTCCCCCAGGCTGTGAGTACGAGGGGCAGCTTTACGAGGAGGGGGCCAGCTTCCTGTCCAGCTCCGACCCTTGTCTCCAGTGCTCCTGCCAGGTGAGCCCCTGCACCCTCTGCCAGCCTGCTCCTCCTGGGAGACCCCTGCTCCTCCTGGGAGGCCCCTGCCCCTCCTGGGAGGCCCCTGCCTGCTCCTCCTGGGAGGCCCCCGCTCTCCCTAGGAGACCCCCGCTCCTCCTGGGAGACCCCTGCTCCTCCTGGGAGGCCCTGCTCCTCCTGGGAGGCCCTGCTCCTCCTGGGAGACCCCTGCTCCTCCTGGGAGACCCCCGCTCCTCCTGGGAGGCCCCTGCTCCTCCTGGGAGACCCCCGCTCCTCCTGGGAGACCCCTGCTCCTCCTGGGAGGCCCTGCTCCCCCTGGGAGGCCCTGCTCCCCCTGGGAGGCCCCCGCTCCTCCTGGGAGGCCCCTGCTCCCCCTGGGAGGCCCGCTGCTCCCAGCCTCACATGTATTCCGGGGCCCCTCACTCTCCGCCTGACCTGTGCCCACCTCCCAAGGGTGCCCACACCTGCCTGCCGTGCTCTCTCTCTCTGGGAGCCAGACCCAGAGGGTTGACAGCTGTTGGTGCATTACAGAGGAGCCTGGTGCGCTGTGTGCCCGTGGAGTGCCCGGCCAGCCCCTGCCCCGAGCCGGTCCTGAGGCCTGGCCACTGCTGCCCGGCCTGCCACGGTGAGCCCTGGCCCCTCCCTACGCGGCTCCAGGCAGGGCTGCCACGTCATGTCTTCACTCAGAGCCCACCCTGCTGCTCGGACCCGGGGTCCGGTCCGCGGGGGAGGGACGCCTGGCCACCCCCGCTCTGGAGCGGGTCCTGAGCTCAGATTCTACCCTTGCCACGTGGCGGTCGTGGCCTCTGAGTGGGCTGCTCTGTGCCTCAGCGCCCCATCTGCGAGGTGTGGGTAACGATATGAGGCCTTAGTAATGTGGACTGTTATCTACCGTGTGCACCTAAGACCGGGTGGGCCCTCAAGGCAGACCACTGGAGGGCGACACCGAGTCACGCACCAATACTGTCCCCAAAGCAGGCGTGGAAGCAGGCACCAGGTTCCATGGAAACTCAGAGGGAGGAGGCCTGGCCCAGCGTGGGCACGGGAGGGCAGGCGTCCCGAATGAACCTTAAGAGGAGTTGGCTAGGTGAAGGGTGGACTAAGCTGAGGCCATCCCAGGAGGAGAGGGCAGCTAGAGCAGAGGCTTGGGACAGACACTCAGGAGTGAGTTTGGTGGATGTGTAGTGGGAAGGTGCAAGCAGAGAGGCGGGGGAGGGGGGCGTGGCCACGCTGGGTCCTGGAAAGCGTGGAAGGCAGGCTGGGAGCGTGGCCTTACCCGGCTGGGGTGCCGACAGCCACCAAGAGGTGTAGGCAGAGGCATGGCCTGGTCTAGTCTGGGCTCAGAGGAGGGGGCGGCAGACTGAAACTGGGGTCCAGGCTGGCTCCCATCGGGCCTCCTCTCTCCCCGTCTCCCCCCAGCCCCGGGCTGCACAGAAGGGGGCTCTCGCTGGGAGCATGGCCAGGAATGGACTGCACCTGGGGACCCCTGCCGGATCTGCCAGTGCCTGGTGAGCCCCGACTGCTCCCCCAGGCCCACCATTCACTCCTTCATTCCACCGAGCACACCCCATAGGCACTGTGCGGGGCCGGGGCGGAGAGGGCCTGGTCGTGGGCGAGGCCGTGCCCGCCTGCATGCCCAGCTCTGAGCAGAGCAGTGGACAGTGTGGGCTTGTGAACTGAACTCAAGGCGCTCGCAGCTCCAGGAGAGAGGCGGGGCAGGGTGCGGCAGGTGCTACGAGCCAGGGAGGGAGAGACGCAGAGGGGTTCGAGGTCTCATCAGTGGCCACAACTGCATGTGGCCACTGAGCCCTTGAAATGTGGCCCGGCAGATCTGAGATGGGCTTTCAGTATAAAATACACACCAGTTTAAAGATGTAGACAGAGGGGAAGGAATGTAAGCTATCTCGTTATACGCTGTGCTGATTACATGTTGAAATAACATTTGGGATATTTGGGAGTTGAGTGGAACATTAAAATTTAGTTCCACCTGTTTCTATTTTTTTTTTTTTTTTGAAATGTGACTACTAGAGAGTTTAGAGTGACATGTGTGGCCTGTGTTAGATTTCCATGGGGCAGCACAGCTCTGGAAAATCTTCATGGGGGGGGTGGTGTTCACTGGGTCTTAAAGGGTGAGTAGATTTAAGAAGGAGAAATGGGGAAAGACACTCCAGGGGGTATGGGCTGAATGACTGAGACACCACCTCCCCCATTCTGTGCGGAAATCCTAACCTCCGAGGTGATGGTATTAGGAGGTGGGGCCTCTGGGAAGTGCTTAGGTCCTAAGGAAGAGGGAACACGCCCTCAGAGCTTTAGCGCCCCCTGCTGCAAGGTGAGGACAAGAGAATAGCCATCTATGAACCAGAAAGCAGGTTCTCACCAACTGCTGGTACCTTGACCTTGGACTTCCAGCAGCCCAACCGGATGAGACACCAGATGTAGGGAACATCCGGGCAGAACCTGGGGAAGGAAGGTGGGGATCCGAGACCTACTGTTCAGGCAGGTGCCTGCTGAGGAAGGCTGTTTCATGGGGCCTGCAGCCAGCCACAGAGCAACAGCCTGCCGAGGACTAAGGGATCCATTGTGAAGGCCGTGGACCCCTCTACGACCATGTGCTGCCCCTCCCTGTTCTGGCCCCACACACACCTGTGAAAAGAGTCACTAGCTGCCCAGACACTAATGGTGCTAGAGGCAGTGAGTCCAGGTGTGGGCGTGAACTCCAGGGATGTACCTGTGGGTGTGAACTCCAGGGATGTACCTATGGGTGTGAACTCCAGGGATGTACTGTGTGGGTGTGAACTCCAGGGATGGTCTATGTGGGTGTGAACTCCAAGGATGGTCTATGTAGGCATGAACTCCAGGGATGGTCTATGTGGGCGTGAACTCCAGGGATGGTCTATGTGGGCGTGAACTCCAGGGATGGTCCAGGGGGAATAGCAGCAGCTGCTGTTTGGTAACTGCCAGCTTCCAGAGGTTTGATGCCACACCAGACACCTCACCTCATGCACATAATGGCGCTATGAGAAGAGGAATATTATTGTCTCTTTTTTAATTTTATATTCTCACCCAAGGATATTTTTTTCAATTGATTATTTTTTAGAAAGAGTGGAGGGAAGGCCCCTAACCAGTGAAGCTCAGTGGATAGAGTGTTGGCCTGTAGACTGAAGGGTCCCAGGTTTGATTCTGGTCAAGGACATGTACCTTGGTTGTGGGCACATCCCCAGTAGGAGGTGTGCAGGAGGCAGCTGGTCGATGTTTCTCTCTCATCGATGTTTCTAACTCTCTATCCCTCTCCCTTCCTCTCTGTAAAAATCAATAAAATATATTATATTTTTAAAGAGTGGAGGGAAGGGAGGAGGAAGGGAGAGAGAAACATAAATGTGAGAAAGAAACATTGATTGGTCACCTCCCACGCGTGCCCCCGGCATCGATCTGCAACCAAGGTACATGCCCTTGATCAGGAGTTGAGTCCAGGGCCCTTCAGTCTGAGGGCTGATGCTCTAACCATTGAACAACCAGCCAGAGTATCTTTTCCTTTTTTTTTCTTAGATGAATAAACTGAGTCACAGAGGACTTAAGTAGCAAGATGGATTATACATCGATATTAGTGTCCTAGGGCTGTCATAACAAAGTACCAGAAACGAAGTGGCTTAACCAACAGAAATGTGTTGTCTCATGATTTCGGAGGCCGGAAGTCTGAGATCACGGTGTTGTCAGGGTCGGTCCCTTCTGAGGGCCGTGCGGGAGGATCTGCTCCGGCCTCTCTCCCGGCTCCTGGGAGTTGGCTGGCAGGCTCGGTGTTCCCAGGCTTCTGCCTTCTTCTTCACACGCTGCTTCCGTGTGTGTGTGTGTGTGTGTGTGTGTGTGTGTGTGTGTGTGTCCAAATTTCCCCTTTGTACAAGGACACCGGATTAGGAGCCACCCACTCTAGCATGACCTCACCTAGACTCTTTACCTCCACAAAGGCCCCATTTCCAAATGAGGTCACGTTCTGCGGGGCTTCAGTAGGTGACTGTGTGTCTCTGGGGGACACGATTCCGCTCATCGCAACGTCCAGTGAGTGGAACGCTGGGACGCAGTGCTGTTTCTGCGCCGTGGCTGAGCTCCGGCGGCCTCGTCCCCCGCCCCCACCAGGAGGGCCACATCCGGTGCCGCCAGCGAGAGTGCTCCAGCCTGTGCCCGTACCCCGCCAGGCCCCTCCCGGGCACCTGCTGCCCCGTGTGCGATGGTGAGTCAGGGGTGAAGCCCGGAGGGGCTCCAAAGCTGATTGACGGCCCGGCTCCGGCTCCCACGAAGGCCAGGAGGACTTGGGGCAGCGGTTGGGGGGGGGGACCCCTGAGGAGGGCCTACGGCACCCTCTCCCCAACAGGCTGCTTCCTGAACGGGCGGGAGTTCCGCAGCGGGGAGCCGGTGGGCTCCGGGGACCCCTGCGCGCTCTGCCGCTGCGCCGTGAGTGTGGCCGCCCCCGGGGAGGGCCTGGCCCCGGGCCGCCTCTCCAAGGCTGACCGGGCCCTGTTGTCAGAACGGGAGCGTCCAGTGCGAGCCTCTGCCCTGCCCAGCCGCGCCCTGCAGACACCCGGGCCGGCTCCCCGGGCAGTGCTGCCCCGTCTGTGCCGGTGAGTGGGGGGCCGGGCCCTGGGCGAGGGGCGGGCCTGGCCGGGGAGCGTCCTTGGCGTGTGGGCGCGGATGCCGCCTTGGGCTACAGGAAGCCCCCTGAGTTCAAGTCCAGAGGAAATCCTTTATGAAACAAAGCCCCTGGTCCCCCCCAAGAGGGACTAGTTCTCTCCTTCTCATGGTGGGGCCCTGGCTCCCGGGGCTGGGGGGCTGGCAGGGACCCCTGAAGGCGGCTGTCCTCACCAGGGTGGGAGGTAGACGTCAGGGGGCGTGGGGCCCCCAGCCCTGTCCCCGTCCCCCCCTCCCGTCCAGGCTGTGAGTACCAGGGACACCACTACCAGAGCCAGGAGACCTTCCGGCTCCAGGAGGGCGGCCGCTGCCTGCGCTGCGCCTGCCAGGTAGGCAGTGCCCGCTCCCGCCCCGTCTGCCCCCCCCCTGAGGCCTCTCACCAGGGCCCTCCCCCCAGGCCGGCGAGGTCTCTTGTGAGGAGCAGGAGTGCCCGGTGGCCCCTTGCACCCTGTCAGGCTCTGTCCCCCAGCTGTGCTCAGGTGTGTGTGTTGGGGGGGAAGGGGGGAGAAACAGCTGCAAAGGGCGCTGCTTCCAGGGGCTGGAGGGGGGGTGCTCCAGCCCTCCCAGAGGCTGCCGTGGGGCGGGAAGCCGGGTCCGGGAAGGGGAGGGCTGGGGGAGGTGCCCAGGCCGCGTGGTGACAGCCCCCCGCTCCAGCCTGCGTGCTCGGTGGAGAGGAGTTTGCTGAGGGCGTCCAGTGGGAGCCGGAGGGCGAGCCCTGCACTGCCTGCTCCTGTCAGGACGGGGTGCCCGTGTGCGGGGCTGTGCCCTGCCCCCCAGCCCCCTGCCAGCACCCCACCCACGCCCCCGGTGAGTGCCCGCCGGCCTGCCTCCCGCCCCTGCTCCGCCCGCCGCCCGCCGCCCTCACAGCGGGGCTCTGCCCGCCCGCCCGCCAGGCGCCTGCTGCCCCGGCTGTGAGAGCTGCACCTACCGCGGCCGAGTGTATGCCAACGGGCAGAACGTCACGGACGCAGACAGCCCTTGCCACGCCTGCCGATGCGAGGTACCCCGGCCCCTGGGCTTGCTGCGGCCCTCTGAGCCCCGCGCAGGGCCGACCCCCACCGCCCTCTCCCCTCCTCCCAGGCCGGGACCGTGAGGTGCTCCCTGGTGGACTGTCCACCCACCACGTGCGCCAGGCCCCAGCGGGGACCCGGCCAGTGCTGCCCCCGGTGCCCAGGTACGTGCTCACGGGGCCCCCTGGCTCGGGGACCTAGGCCTGACCCCCCGCCCCCCGCCCCCAGCACAGCTCCTCCCTTGGAAAGCCGGGCCTTCTCAACGCTCCCTCTGGTGGGGTGGCAGGGAGACTTGTTTCTCCTTCATGTCCCCATATTCCCTTGCTTCCCCAGCCTACTTTCCTCTTCCGGGCCCGCGCCGCTCACCTGCCTGTGTCACACACCACATCCATGCACACATGTCTGTGTCACACACACACCACATCCATGCACACATGTCTGTGTCACACACACACACACCACGTTCATGGGCACATGCCTGTGTCACACACACCCCACGTCCGTGCACCGTCTGGATGTGCCATGAGGGAGCCTGGCGCAGGGAGCAGTGTGCCTCGGCCAGGCCCATGGAGCGTGTGCCAGGGCGAGTGTCACTCAGGAGCCCTTCCGCTTTTCACCCTCAAGGCACACACAGGTGCCTGCAGGTGCACGGACTGCGCGCGCACACACACACACACACACACACACACACACACGCTAGTGCACACGCGTGTGCGCTCAGAGACACTCTTGCCTGCATCACAGCCCCCTCCTCCTCCCCTCTGTGGGGCCGGCTGGGCTGTCTGCCGGCTCCCGCACCTCCAGTCTCCTCCCATCCCTCCCCTCCCGCCCCGCCCAGACTGCGTCCTGGAGAACCTAGTGTTCGAGCACGGCCAGCGCTTCGCCCACCCCGGAGACCCCTGCCAGGAGTGCCGGTGCCAGGACGGCCACGCCCGCTGCCAGCCTCGGGCCTGCCCGCGGCCCCCCTGCTCCCACCCGCTGCCCGGGCCCTGCTGCCGGAGCCACTGCGACGGTGAGGGCGGGGGGCGGGCGGGGTCTCCTGGGAGGGATCGGCCCCCTCTGCGGGCATTTGGCTGGGGGGGGGCATGCCCTGGGGCCTCTCCCAGCCTATCGCCGCCCCCCCCCTCCCCCAGGCTGCGCCTTCGCTGGGAAAGAGTACCCCCACGGAGCCGACTTCCCCCACCCCGCCGACCCCTGCCGCCTGTGCCACTGTCTGGTGAGTCCCGGGTGGAGGAGTGGGTGGAGGAGTGGGTGGAGGAGTGGGGGGAGAAGTGGGGGAGCGGGGTGGGACGCGGGGGGGGGAGGGTGGGGGTCCCCGCCGCCAGCACCAGCCTCCCGGCCCCGCCCGCAGGGAGGCAGCGTGCAGTGCCTGGCCCGCCGCTGCCCGCCGCCGCCCTGCGCGCAGCCCGTCCTGCCGCCCGGGGAGTGCTGCCCGCGGTGCCCAGGTGAGGGCCGCACCCCGGGGGCTCCTCCCCCGCCACCCCCGGGTCGGGGTGCGCTGCGGCCTCTCCCCGGCGCTCCTCCCCGGGGTCCGGGTGCGCTGCGGCCTCTCCCCGGCGCCCCTGATGCCCGCGTCCGGCCTCAGCCGCCCCGTCCAGCTGCCCGGGGCCCGGGGACCAGGAGCACTTCCTCCCGCCGGGGGAGCCCTGCCGCCGCTGCCGCTGCCGGGCCGGCGCCCTGTCCTGCCAGCCGCTGCCCTGCCCGCCCGCCGCCTGCGCCCACCCCCGCCCGGGGCGCTGCTGCCCCTCCTGCGACGGTACCGCCGCCCCGCGCCGCCTCCGCCCCCTCCCGCCCGCCCGGGGCCAGCCTGCCCCTGCCCCGGGGTCACCCTCCCGCTCCCCCTCCTCCCTCCGCCCCCTCCCGCCCGGGGCCAGCCTCCCCCTGCACGGGGGTCACCCTCCCGCTCCTCCTCCTCCCCCGCCTCCTCCTCCTCCCCCTCCTCCTCCTCCCCCGCCCCCTCCCGCCCGGGGCCAGCCTCCCCCTGCCCCGGGGTCACCCTCCCCCTCCCCCTCCTCCCTCCGCCCCCTCCCGCCCGGGGCCAGCCTCCCCCTGCCCTGGGGTCACCCTCCCACTCCCCCTCCTCCTCCCTCCGCCTCCTCCCGCCCGGGGCCAGCCTCCCCCTGCCCGGGGGTCACCCTCCCCCTCCTCCTCCTCCCCTGCCTCCTCCCGCCCGGGGCCAGCCTCCCCCTGCCCGGGGGTCACCCTCCCCCTCCTCCTCCTCCCCTGCCTCCTCCCGCCCGGGGCCAGCCTCCCCCTGCCCGGGGGTCACCCTCCCCCTCCTCCTCCTCCCCTGCCTCCTCCCGCCCGGGCCAGCCTCCCCCTGCCCGGGGGTCACCCTCCCCCTCCCCCTCCTCCTCCTCCTCCTCCTCCTACCCGGGGCCAGCCTCCCCCTGCCCTGGGGTCACCCTCCCGCTCCTCCTCCTCCTCCTCCTCCTCCTCCTCCTCCTCCCCCGCCCTTCTCCAGCCGCGCTCCCCTCCCCCCGGCCCGCTTCCCTCTCAGAACGGGGGAGCGGGGAGGCCGTGCTTGGGGGGTGCTGGGCCCGATGGGCACCCACACAGCCCCGCCCCGCCCGCCCAGGCTGCCTGTACGAGGGCGCGGAGTTTGCCAGCGGGCAGCGCTTCCCCTCGCCCTCCGTCCCGTGCCACGCCTGCCTCTGCCTGGAGGGCAGCGTCAGCTGCGAGCCCAGGCCCTGCGCCCCCGCCCAGTGCCCGTTCCCGGCCCGGGGCGACTGCTGCCCGGCCTGCGACGGTGAGGGGCGGGGGGACAGGGGCGGGGGAAGGGGGCGGGAGGGCTGGGTCCATCTTCCTTACCGCCCTAGAGAGGGCCCCATTCTTTTTAAAATATATATTTTATTGATTTTTTACAGAGAGGAAGAGAGAGGGATAGAGAGTTAGAAACATCGATGAGAGAGAATCATCGATCAGCTGCCTCTTGCACACCCCCTACTGGGGATGTGCCCACAACCAAGGTACATTCCCTTGACCGGAATCGAACCCGGGACCTTTCAGTCCCCAGGCCGACGCTCTACCACTGAGCCAAACCGGTTTCGGCGAGGGCCCCATTCTTATTATGACCCTGGACTGAAGCCTGGACTAAAGCCTGGACTTCCTCCTGCCTCTGAAGCTCTTTGGCGGCTGTGTGACCTTGGCCACGTTACATACCCTCTCTGAGCCCAATTTTTTTCCCCAATGTTTAAAAAAACACATAACCTAGAATTGGCCATCTTAACCATTTTTAAGTGTGACTCTGGGCCTAACCTTAACTCCCGTGAAAGAAGAGAGTTGAACAAGACCCGATCCCTCGTCTTGGGTCACTTCTTGTTTATCACCTCCGCAGTTGTTTCTACATTCCCTCTGCCACCCGTAACTTCATTGATTTAGTATTTTTCTTCACATTGGAATTTTACATTGAAATTTATTTAGAAAGGAACCCTTATATCCTATGGTAAACGGAAAACTATTACCGTCAAAGTGAATACAATTAAAAATCAAATATTCAATGCAAGTCAGATGCTTTTGCCTTCTAAGGTTTTGAACCTGAGACTCACCCCCTTTTCCTCATTTTGACTTTTGCTTTTAAAAGAAAAATGTTTAGGTTCACAGCAAAATTAAGAGGAAGGTGCAGATTCTTCCCATATGTCCCCCGCCCCCTCACCCCGCCCCCTCATTACCAGGGCCCCCACAGGGCGGTACACTGGTCACAGTTGAGCTCACACGGACAGGCCAGTATCGCCCAAAGTGCCTTCTTTTTCAAAAAGGTCAGAACGTGTCAGTGCTCAGGGCAAGATTCTGTAGGGTTTGCCCTATGGATCGGACCGGGAGGTCTTTCTGCAGGTGACCGGAGGAAGTTTGCCCTTCGGCCAGTCCGGCTCTCCCCCAGCTCTCACTCCTTCGTCCACCGGCCTGGGCAGAGGCCTCCTCCCCGCCATGGCCACCCTCAGGCCGTGGACGCAGGCGGGGCAAGCTCCTCACTGGTGACACTGTCCTCTCACCCCTTCCTGACCCCACCTGCCTCTCCCTGCCCCCTCTCCAAGGCTGTGAGTACCTCGGGGAGTCCTACCTGAGCGGCCAGGAGTTCCCGGATCCCCGAGAGCCCTGCAGCCGGTGCACCTGCCTGGACGGCTTTGTGACCTGCGGCCGCAGACCCTGCGAGCCTCCGGGCTGCAGCCACCCAGTGACCGCCCCCGGGCACTGCTGCCCCTCCTGCCAGGGTAGGGCAACTCTGCCCCTGGGAGCCTCGGGAGCCCGCCCATCCTCACCTTCCTCTCAGGGGTGCCCGTCCCTCCCGTCCTCTTCCTGCGCTGCCCACAGCGACAGAGCACTCCCAGCCTCTGTGACCCGCCTCCACGCCCCACGGCCTCCCGCATGCCACGCTCCCCACTTCCAGCCCCTTCCCGCCTCCCTCTCTCCCGCTCAGACCCCCAAGCTGTGTGTGTGTGTGTGTGTGTGTGTGTGTGTGTGTGTGAGAGAGAGAGAGAGAGAGAGAGAGTATGTGTGTGTGGAAGTATGAGTGTGAGTGTATGTGTGTAAGCATGTATGTGAGTGTGTGAGAGTATATGAATGAGTATGTGTGTAAGTGTATTGTGTGAGTGTATGTATGTGAGTGTACATGTGAAAGACTGTGAAAGTGAGAGTGCATGTGTATTGCAAGTGTATATGTTAGTGTGAGTATATGAGTGTGAGAGTGTATGGGAATACATGTGTAAGTGTACATATGTGAGTACGTCTATATATATGAGTACGTGAGTATGAGAGCATGTGAGTGTGTACACATGGGAATATATGTGTAAGTGTACATGTGTGAGTACGTGTATATATATGAGTACGTGAGCGTGAGAGCATGTGAGTGTGAGTATGTACACATGGGAATACATGTGTAAGTGTACATGTGTGAGTACGTGTATATATATGAGTACGTGAGCGTGAGAGCATGTGTGTGAGTGTGAGGCAGGAGATGGTTCTGCTGCCAGCAGCTCTTCCGCTGCCTCCCTGCTCTGCCAGGATGCCTCTATCACGGGGTCACTGCCGCCCTGGGAGAGACCCTTCCCGACCCCCTGGACCCCAGCTGCTCCCTCTGCACCTGCCAGGTGAGCTGGCCCGCGGGGACCTCGGGGACGTCACTCGGACCCTCCTTTCTGGCCCGCGTGGTTCCTTCCAGCCCAGCCTCACGGCACCGCTGCCTGGGACGGGGGGACGGGACCGGGTTCAGGCCTCGGGCCACGCCAGGGGTTGGGCCTGGCAGGCTCGCAGGGCCCATCATGGGGCAGTGTGTAGCCGGGTTGAGGGTGCGATGACGTGGGGACCGGGAAGGGGCAGTGTGATCGATCTCCCTCCCCAGGAAGGCTCCATGCGCTGCCAGAAGAAGCCGTGCCCACCAGCTCCCTGCCCTCACCCCTCCCCAGGCCCCTGCCTCTGCCCGGTGTGCCGCGGTGAGCTGCCTCCCCACACCCACACCCACACCCACACCCACGCCCGGGCCCGGCCCCGCCTTGCCCTCCTCCTCGCCCTTCCCCGGCCTGAGGTGGCACAGGGCGAGGCGGCACAGCGTCCCACCAGGAAGCGTGTCCCCACAGGGTGCTTCTCCCGGGGCCGGGAGCACCAGGATGGGGAGGAGTTTGAGGGGCCCGCGGGCAGCTGCGAGCGGTGTCGCTGTCAGGTACGGCGGGGGGCGGCGGGGAGGGGGCGAGGGGCTGGGGCGCTGGTGGGCACACTGCCTTAGGCACCCAGCCCGGGGGAAGTCACCGACCCGGCATCTCCCGCAGGCCGGCCACGTCAGCTGCGTGCGGCCGCGGTGCCCGCCCCTGTCCTGCCCACTCCAGGTCACGGAGCCGGGGAGCTGCTGCCCTCGCTGCAGAGGTGTGCCCACCGGTGTGCCCGCCCCTGGGCCCAGTGCGCCCCCATCTGCCCCACCTCCTTCCCCTCAAGCCCCCCTCCGGGCTCCCCACCTCCCTGCCCGCCCGGGCCTCAGTCCTTGAGACCTCACCCCTGTCCTCCTTCGGCTCTTCTTACCTGGCCCTGCCCCGGCCGGCCCAGACCACCCCCCCCTCCAGAGGCCAATCAGAGCCCCCTCAAAGCCGCCCTTCCTGACCACACCCCCTCTCCACCACGATCACATTTACTGAGCAGACACCACGAGCCCAGCACTTGAATCCACACAAAGCTCTTAGCAGGGAGGCGCCGCTGCTGTCACCCCCATTTCACAGAGGGGAGAGCTGAGGTCACGTACGTGGCAGGCGGCAGAGACCACCCTGGCGTCGAGGCTGTCTGAGTAGGAGCCTTTCTGACCTGCCCTCTGCCCCGCACGCATGGCATAGATCCCAGAACCAGGACAGCATCTCCCCGGGAGGCGGGCAGCCCCGAGGAAGCCCTGATTAGCAGCTCTGGAGTCTAAGGCTTGGAAAGGCTGGGTTACCTTGGCAACAAGGTCAGCGATGGAGCCTTTCACTCATGCTGCATGCATGTATTAGGCGCCTGCTGCATGCCCGGTGCTGGTGCTGGTGCAGGTGCTGGGCCACAACGGGCAGTGCCTGCTGTCTGGCCTTTGGCTTGGCAAGCAGACGTGCCAGGGGGAGAGCCCAGGAGTCCTGAGCCCAGCCCAGCGCCTTCCCTCCACCGCAGACAGCAGCTCTGCCAGGCCACCCCCCCTCCGCCCTGCAGACCCCCTCCCGTGCCAGACCCAGGCCCTGCTGACCACCCACGGTGGCCATCGGGGGCATACGGAACCCAGACTCAGGGGCACCCTGCCCACCGGGACAGGCTGCCTGGCCCACGGGGAGGAGCACCCTGAAGGCAGCAGCTGGGAGCCCCCGGACAGCCCCTGCTCCTCCTGCACGTGCCACGCGGGCGTGGCCACCTGTGCCCCAGTCCAGTGCGTCAGCTCCTGCGCCCGCCCCCGCCAGGGGCCCGGGGACTGCTGCCCTCGATGCTCTGGTACTGGGAGCCGGGGTGGTACTGGGAGCCGGGGGTGGTACTGGGAGCCGGGGGTGGTACTGGGAGCCGGGGGTGGTACTGGGAGCCGGGGGTGGTACTGGGAGCCGGGGTGGTACTGGGAGCCGGGGTGGTACTGGGAGCCGGGGTGGTACTGGGAGCCGGGGTGGTACTGGGAGCCGGGGTGGTACTGGGAGCCGGGGGTGGTACTGGGAGCCGGGGTGGTTCTGGGAGCCGGGTAGTTCTGGGAGCCGGGGTGGTACTGGGAGCCGGGGGTGGTACTGGGAGTCGGGGTGGTACTGGGAGCCGGGGGTGGTACTGGGAGCCGGGTAGTTCTGGGAGCCGGGGTGGTTCTGGGAGCCGGGGGTGGTACTGGGAGCCGGGGTGGTACTGGGAGCCGGGGGTGGGGGTGGCAGGGAGGCAGTGCCTGGTCCCTGCCTTGGCACGGGGTGGGGCGGCAGACACAGCCTTTCCAGAAGTGGCTCCCGTCTTTGTACACACCCACATCCTGGGGGCTGGGGGCCCGGGGGACAGAGGACGCCGCTCCTGGCATTGCTGCCAGCCCGAAGGCTCCCTGGCCCTATTCTGTCTTTCCCCACCCCAGACTGTGAGCACGCGGGCCGGCGGTATGAGCCAGGGGACAGCTTCCAGCCCGGGGCGGACCCCTGTGAAGTGTGCATCTGTGAGGTGGGCGAGGGCCGTGCCGGGGGGGAGGGGGGGCACCACGGGGGCCGCCTGGGCACTGCGGGCAGCAGGCACCATGAGGGTCAGAGGCAGGAGGGTGTCCCAGTGGCCAGGAGGTGAGGCGGGGCTTGGGGCGAGGAGCCAGCGGGGCCCAGAAGTCTGCGGTTGGCCGAGGCACCACGGCACCGGTGCTGGGCGTGGGGGGGCAGGGGCAGGCCCCCCGGGGGCAGGAGTGCAGAGCGGGTGCGAATAGGATGGGCGAGGAGACTCCTGGGGAGTGGCGGGGGCCACTGAGACGCTCCATTAATGGGGAGCAGGCAGTGACGTCGTAGGTGCAGAGATTAGGTCAGCCGTGGGCAAACTACGGCCCTCGGGCCGGATCGGGCCCGTTCGGCTGTTCTATCCGGCCCGCGGAGCCGAAAGAGCAGAGGGTTCTCTTGCTCTCCCCTCCGCTCCTTCCCCAGCAGCCCAAGGGGAGAGTGCCAGCATGGTCAGGTTGCTTTTGTTCCAGCCTTCCGGTCCAGTGTAAGAACCCATTGTGGCCCTCGGGTCAAAAAGTTTGCCCACCCCTGGATTAGGCGGTGGGGCTGGGAAGAGGAGGGTGCAGGAGGGTCAAAGGTCACAGAAGGTTCAGGCCCAGCGACTGGACAGGGAAAGGGAGGCCATCGCTGGGGATGAGGGGGCAGGAGCCTGTCTGGGGGGCAGAGGCGGTGCTGTGGGCACTCGGAGGGGGCGGGCCTCCAGGGGGAGGGGGTGGCTCCGCTCCCGGGTCTGGGCCCAGCCCTTGCTCGCTCCTTCCTGTTGCAGCCGCAGCGTGAGGGGCCTCCCGGCCTTCGCTGTCACCGGCGGCAGTGTCCCAGCCTGGTGGGCTGCCCTGCCAGCCAGCTCCTGCCCCCGGGGCCTCAGCTCTGCTGCCCCACCTGCGCCCGTGAGTCAGTCACCGATGGAGGGCGGATCAGAGAGGGCAGGGCTGACGGACCCTGGAAGTGCCAGCCAGCGCTGCCCCGGTCCCAGCCCCACACCTTTCCCGAGACCGGAGGACCGTTCCAGAAGCCCTTGCCCTGGCGGGGAGGCTTGCACCACCCCAAGGAGAACCGGGGAGGCTGGCAGGGACCCCTTGACTCACTTTGCCCAGCAGGTGGTGCTGTGGGGGCAGTTGTGCCAGCTGCTGGCTTTTGAGGGTAATGATGTCAGTCAGGTCAAGAGGGGCAGTGAGTGGCCCAGCTGCAGAGATGGGGAGAGCCATTCTTGTCAGCACTTGTGCCTCAGGAAAAGAGGAAAAGACTAACACTCATTAAGCACCCACTGCATGCCATGCAATGCTTGGTGGTTTTTTAAAAATTTATTTTATTGATTTTTTTTTTTTTTTACGGAGAGGAAGGGAGAGAGATAGTTGGAAACATCGATGAGAGAGAAACATCGACCAGCTGCCTCCTGCACTCCCCCCCCCTACTGGGGATGTGCCCACAACCAAGGCACATGCCCTTGACCGGAATCGAACCTGGGACCCTTCAGTCCACAGTCCGATGCTCTATCCACTGAGCCAAACCGGTTCCAGCTGCTTGGCGATTTTAATAAGCAGTATCTCGTTTAATTTACACAGTTACCAGTGAAGTAGGTATGATTATTATTCCCTTTTTACAGATGAGGAAACTGAGGTTCCGAGAGGTTGATCGATCTGCCTGCAACGGCACAGGCTCTGAGGGTTGGAACCGGGGTACTGGCTCCGCGCTTTCTCCTGCCGGCTTAGCCGGGCAGTGTGCCGGGAGCGGGCGGGGAGCAGGCAGCACGGCGTGTGGCCCCTCAGGCCCTCAGGCCAAAGAAGCCACACTTGGCCAGTTTCCAGTCGCACCCTCCCCCCCCCCCAATAGCCTAGCAAAGTTCCTCTTGAAAAGTCCCAACTTTTCTGTGCTGAGCCAGCGGGAAAGGATTTATCCTTCCTGGAGACCAGGTGCTGAGATATGGGTCTGAGGACAGAGGGGTCAGTGCAAGCATCCGGGCTTACATCCCCTGCTCCCCCCCCTTCTTACCCTCCCCCCCTTTGCGTTCTTGTCTGCACAGAGGCCTTGAGTAACTGCACGGAGGGCCTGCTGGGGTCCGAGCTGGCCCCGCTGGACCCCTGCTACACCTGCCAGTGCCAGGTGAGCCCCCCGGCCTGGGGATCCCCAGGCTCCGAGAGCCCCCCTGGGCGCTGTGGCTGACTCTCCCCACCGGAGCGCGGGATTGCCACTCACCGGGCCGCGTTGGCACATTCCCCTGAGAGCCTGCTCCCTCCCTGCCCCTCTCTGCCCACGGCGCCCTCACGCCCTTCCTCAGGACCTGACCTGGCTCTGCGTCCGCCGGGCCTGTCCTGAGCTCCGCTGCCCCCCGTCAGAGCGCCACACCCCCGCCGGGGGCTGCTGCCCCGAGTGCCGGGGTACGTGCTGGCCCGTCCTTTTGTGGAATCCGAGGGCTTCCCGCTGGGGTGGAGGAGACGCCCACGAGGCAGAGGGAGGCCGAGAACGAGGCCTGGGTTCCCGAGGCCTGGCCTGCGGCCTGCCAGGGGGCTCGGTGCCACAGGCCCCCGTAGGGTATTCCAGGGCCCAGGGAGGGCTCCGGCCCGCGGCTCTTTAGGCTTCCGGGCCCCTACCCACGCCTCACGCCCTGCGCGGGGCCTGCCCTTAGTAGCCACCTGCACACGGTTGAAGAAACCAACCCCGGCGGGTGCCAAGTGGGCCTTCAGGGTGAGCTCCCGGGAGGAGGGAGGCAGCTGGAGGACACGCTCCCCCAGCCTCCTTTCTCTTCAGAGTGTGTGCTGGAGGCCGAGGGCCGCAGAGTGGCGGATGGAGAGAGCTGGCGGGACCCCGGCAACGCCTGCATTACCTGTACCTGCCATGTGAGCTGGGGCTGAGGAGTGGGGGCGGGGGGCTTAGAGAAGAGGGAGCCTCAGGACGCTGGGCCAATGCATATGTGTGTGTATGGGGGAGGGTGTGTCCTTGAGGTAATTAGGAAAGGCGCCCCCTGTGGGTGAGAGGGGGCAGAGGCAGCCCTGGGCTGGGCTGGGCGCTGAGCGCTGGGCGCCAGGCCCCACCTGAACAGGAAGCGGCGGTTCTGGAGCAGCTCCGGGGAGAAGGGGCCAGCCAGGTGGCCCCCCGAAGTGTGATCGGGGACCTCAGGGCCCACCGAGGGTCCCTAGAGCAGCGGCCTCTGTCCCCAGCGGGGCCGCGTGGAGTGCCGCGGTGAGGAGTGCCCGGCCCTCTCCTGCCCACACGGCTGGGTGAAGGTCCGGGACGCCGGCCGGTGCTGTGAGCGATGCCAAGGTGCGGGCCAGGGTGATGGAGGGAGCAGCGCCCACACCCGGTGTGAGGGAGGGGCAGCTGACCCCTGACCCCCCCCCCAAGTTCCCTCAGCTCCCGCCGGGTCCTGTGAGCACCAGGGCCGCGAGGTGGCCCCCGGGGAGAGCTGGGCCGCGGACCCCTGCACCCGCTGCTCCTGCGCGGCCGGTGCGGTGCGCTGCCAGAGCCGGCGCTGCCCGCGGCTCGCCTGTGGCCCGGTGAGTGCCGCTCCGGGGCGGGGGGGAGAGTGTGCCTGTGGCACCAGCCACCCCGGTGCAAAGGTGCAACGGGCAGGGAGGAGGCACCTGGCTGGGCCACCGCCCGCCCGGAGCTGGGGTGGGGGATGCGGCCGGGGCGCGGGAGGAGGCGCGGCGCAGGGTCCTGCAGTTCCCGGAGCGACCACGAGGTGGCGCCCTGAGCCGCCCGGTCCTCAGAGGCTCCGCGGGGACCGTGTCTGACTCCGTCCCGGGCGGAGGCCAGGACGAGGCCCCCGCCCTGAGCCCCGGCAGCTGCTGCCCCCGCTGCCTGCCGCGGCCGGCCTCCTGCCTGGCCTTCGGGGACCCGCACTACCGCACCTTCGACGGCCGCCTGCTGCACTTCCAGGGCAGCTGCCGCTACGTGCTGGCCCGGCACTGCCGCCGCGGAGGCGACTTCAGGTGCGCAGCCCCCTCCGCCGCCTCCCCCTGCACCCCCGCCTCCCCCTGCACCCCCGCCTCCCCCTGCACCCCACCCCGCCCCTGCACCCCCACCTCCCCCTGCACCCCCGCCTCCCCCTGCACCCCCGCCTCCCCCTGCACCCCCGCCTCCCCCTGCACCCCCACCTCCCCCTGCACCCCCACCCCGCCCCTGCACCCCCGCCTCCCCCTGCACCCCCGCCTCCCCCTGCACCCCCGCCTCCCCCTGCACCCCCACCTCCCCCTGCACCCCACCCCGCCCCTGCACCCCCACCTCCCCCTGCACCCCCGCCTCCCCCTGCACCCCCGCCTCCCCCTGCACCCCCGCCTCCCCCTGCACCCCCACCTCCCCCTGCACCCCCGCCCCCGCTGACCCCCCTGCACCCCCACCTCCCCCTGCACCCCCACCTCTCCCTGCACCCCCACCTCCCCCTGCACCCCCGCCTCCCCCTGCACCCCCACCCCGCCCCTGCACCCCCGCCTCCCCCTGCACCCCCGCCTCCCCCTGCACCCCCGCCTCCCCCTGCACCCCCACCTCCCCCTGCACCCCCGCCCCCGCTGACCCCCCTGCACCCCCACCTCCCCCTGCACCCCCGCCCCCCCCTGCACCCCCGCCTCCCCCTGCACCCCCACCTCCCCCTGCACCTGCACCCCCCCCCCGCTGACCCCGCTGACCCCGCCGCGCCCGGCCTCTCCACCCAGCGTGCACGTGACCAACACTGACCGCGGCCGGAGCGGCGTGGCCTGGACCCAGGAGGTGGCGGTGCTGCTGGGGGAGGTGGCCGTGCGGCTGCTGCCGGGCGGGGCGGTCACGGTGAGGCGAGCGGAGGGCCGGGGAGGGCGGGCCCCGCCGTCCACTCCTCCGTCCACTCTTCCGTCCCAACGTCCTCCTCCTCCTCCTCCTCCCCCTCCTCCTCCTCCTCTCCCTCCTCCTCCTCCTCTCCCTCCTCCTCCTCCTCCTCCTCCTCCCCCTCCTCCTCTCCTCCCCCAGGTGGACGGGCGCCCTGTGGCCCTGCCCTTCCTGCAGGAGCCGCTGCTGTACGCGGAGCTGCGGGGGGGCACGGTGATCCTGCACACGCAGCTGGGGCTCCAGGTGCGGCCGGGCCGGGGGAGGGAGGAGGTGCGGGGGGGGGGGGTGTCCTCTGTGTCTGTGGAGGGCGTGCGGGTTACCCTCTACTTTCCGGGCCTCACCGAGGTGAGAGAGTCCTGCTGGGTTCTGAGGGGACAAGAGGGGTCGGGGTGCAGTGGCAGGAGTTCTGGGCCTGGTTTCCAATCTGGGCTCAGCCATCAGCACAGGGGGCCCTGGGCCTGTCCCCGTCCTCCGCGGGCCGGCTTCCTCGTCGTTAACACCGGGGAAGGACTTCTAGGACCTCGGTGTTTCGGGATTCCTTCCAACTCCCATGCCAGAGAGTCGGGCACTCCCCCGCATCCAGCAAGAAGCACCATTTGTAAACTCCTAGGACAGGGCTGGTCTGCACTTGCCACACAGACACTAACTGCGTCTTATCCTCCGAGGCCTGGGCACCAGGAGGTGGTGTGTGTCTGGAAGTGGGTGCATTTCACCCGCGGGCCCAGTTCTGGCTGTCACAGTCCCCCAGTCTGTGCCCAGGGGGCCGGGGCCGGGCCATCTCCCCGTGGAGAGCCCCCCCAGCAGGGGGCGTGCTGGCACAGTGTGGGCGCAGGGTGGATCTTGGGCTTGGTTTTCCCCCTCCCCAGTCCCAGCCTCCCCGCAGGTGCTGTGGGATGGGCAGTCCCAGGTGGAGGTGAGCGTGCCCGGCTCCTACCAGGGCCAGACCTGTGGGCTCTGCGGGAACTTCAATGGCTTTGCCCAGGACGATCTGCAGGGCCCCGAGGGGCTGCTCCTACCCACCGAGGCCGCCTTTGGGAACAGCTGGCAGGTGAGTGGCACAGGGGCCGGGGGCCTGGGGGTGGAGGGTGGGGGTGTGTGGGGCGCGGGCTGGGGACGGCACAGTTGAGCGTGAGTCTCAGAGCAGCCCTCTGGTGTGGAGACGGGGAGCAGGTGGACACAAGATGGGCTTTGGGACTTTGGGGCTGGCTCGGGAGCCTCCTGCCTGTCACGGAGGAGGCAGGAAGGCCGCATCATCTGACCCCCCAAGAAGCCCGGCTTTGCTACTCACGGGCTGAGTGACCTCGCACCCGTGACGTGCCTGCTTTGGGCCTGGGCCCGCCCCCACAGTGGGGACAAAAGGAAAGGAGCTCATGCTTCCCTTGCTGTTCTTGCAAGGAGGTTTTTGAAGCTAACACAAAAAGTCGTCGGGCAGAAAGTGCTTTGAAGACGGCGGGCCGAGGCCAGCCGCCCCGGGACGCTGTCACCCCAGGGCCCCCTCCCCACCTAGGTCCCCCCCTTCCCCACCTAGGTCCCCCCCTTCCCCACCTAGGTCCCCCCTTTCCCCACCTAGGTCCCCGAGGGCCCGGGCCCCGGGCGGCCCTGCGCCGAGGGCCGGGAGGGGCACCCGTGCCGGGCCGCAGGCTACCGGGCCCGGCGCGAGGCCAACGCCCGGTGCGCGGTGCTGAAGTCGCCCCCGTTCGGCCGCTGCCACGCGGCGGTGCCGCCCGAGCCCTTCTTCGCCGCCTGCGTGTTCGACCTGTGCGCCTGCGGCCCCGGGCCCGCGGCCGACGCCTGCCTCTGCGACGTCCTGGAGGCCTATGCCAGCCGCTGCCGCCGGGCCGGGGCGGCGCCTGCCTGGCGGGGCCCCACGCCCTGTGGTGAGCAGCACCGCCCCGTGTGTGTGTGTGTGTGTGTGTGTGTGTGTGTGTGTGTGTGCGTGTGTGTGTGTGTGTGTGTGTGTGTGTGTCGGGGGGCGGGGGGAGTCCCGGGAGCCAGACCTGGGGGGCGGGCGGTGCGGGGAGGGCTGCGGGGGCCAGCGGGTGACGGCGCCCGGCCCTGCCCCCCGCCCGCAGGGGTGGGCTGTTCCCTGGACCGCGGCTTCGTGTTCGACGAGTGCGGGCCGCCCTGCCCCCGCACCTGCTTCAACCGGCACGTGCCCCCCGGGGAGCTCTCCGCCCGCTGCGCCAGGCCCTGCGTGCCCGGCTGCCGGTGCCCCGCCGGCCTGGTGGAGCACGAAGGCCGCTGCGTCCCGCCCGAGGCCTGCCCCCCCGTCCTGCTCACCGGGGACCGGCCGCCCCAAGATGTACCCAGCCCCGGCCCGGAGCCCCGGGGGACGCCTGACCCAGGATGACGCCGGCTGGCCGGGGCTCATCCGACCGGAAGGCTCTCCTCGGAGAGCGGCTCCCGCCCGGCCCAGCTCCAGCGGGAGCCCCTGCGCTGGCAGGGGAGCGGGTGCCCTCGTCCCAAAAAGCCCCGCCGTGTTGGGTCAGAAGCAGTAAACGCGGGGCCTCCCTAAGGCTGCCTTGTGTGTGTGTCTCTGTGTGTGTGTGTGAGTGTGTGTGTGTGTGTGTGTCTGTGTGAGTGTGTGTCTCTCTGTGTGAGTGTGTGTCTGTGTGTGTGTCTGTGTGTGTGTCTGTCTCTGTCTCTGTGTGTGTGTCTGTGTGTGTGTCTGTGTGTGTGTCTGTGTGTGTCTCTGTGTGTCTATGTGTGAGTGTGTCTCTGTGTGTGTTTCTCTGTGTGTCTGTGTGTGTCTGTGTGTGTGTTTCTCTCTGTGTGTCTGTCTGTGTGAGTGTGTGTGTCTATGTGTGTCTGTGTGTGTGTCTGTGTGTGTGTTTGTGTGTGTGTCTCTCTCTGTGTGAGTGTGTCTCTGTGTGTCTCTCTCTGTGTGTGTGTGTGTGTCTCTGTGTGTGTGTGTGTGCTTCCCCCGGCGCTGGGGTGGCGACATGGGCTCTTGGGGCATGGGGCCAGGAGTCAGTGCCCCCAGAGTCGGGGGTAGAGCTGAGGGGATTCAGCTCCGGGCCTTGCTCACTCGGAGCCTCCACCCCTGGGCTGCCCCCAGCCGCTCCCGGTGCTGCCCTGCCGTGGGCAGGTGGGCAGGCGGGGCCAGCGCTCCGGCCCCAGCCTGAGCCTGCAGGTAGCGGCCTGGCCCGTGGCCCCGAGGGGCGCCCTCTGTGGTCCACGTGGAACCCTGCAGGGGCTGATGTGCACGGAAGAGACGCTCAGTCCCCACGTGGCATCCTGCTTTCTCTTGGTGTGGGGACACCAAGTGCTCAGGGGCCCCCTGGCCACTCTGAGAGCTGGTGATAGAGGGCCCCTGTGCCTGGAGTCGGGAGAGGGGGCCAGGACCGTGATGAGACACAGACACAGACACAGACACAGATACAAGTACACAGACACCACCACCACCACCACCACCCCCCGCCACATGTGTGCATACCTGTGTGCACCCACAGCCACACCCACCCTGACGGGCCTGTGGGCAGGCAACACACGTGCCATTTCTGAAGACATCCTTGTAGGGGAAAGAACATGGGCCTTGAAATAGAAAAACTCGGTTTCTCTGAAAGGGAAAATACCTTTTTAAAGTGAACTCTAGCTTGACTCCTCGTTACCTCCTCCTGGCTGTATGCCCCTGGTGTGTTCGAGGCCTTGGCTAAACTCTCCAAGGGCACCCTGCTCCCATTGGTGGGTGCCTGGTATTTCGGCAGGAGGCGGGGCGCGTGCTGGGCTGGATGGAGACCACCTGTCTGCCTGCTCAGCTGCTTCTGCCGAGGCTGCTCTGAGGGCTGCCTTCCCTCGGGGGGCGGTTAGAGCAGCAGCCGAGACGGCGAAGATGACAGCATCTCATGTCCTCATTCCCTCCCCTAGTTACCGCTGATGCAGGCTGGGCCCTCGTCTGCCCTATTGCAGGGGACAAGCAGAAAGACCCACGAACAGCTAGGGAAGCACCCCCCATTGTCCTGCCGGTCCCTTTGTCCTGCCTGTGCCGGCTCACGCTCAGGGGTCAAGTTTTCCCGGAGCCTGTCTATGTCCGCCATCATCTCTGGACGAGGGGGACAGCGCCACCTGCTGGTTAGGGCCGCTCACTGCCGGGGCCCAGTGTTCTGCCCTGTAAAATGGGGATGGGGATGATAGCCTCTACGTCAGTAAGTTGCTGCGAGGAAGGGTCACAGTATGGGACACTTGTGTCCTGGCCGTTGGTAGCTGCTGCCTGTGTGGAACACGTTAGGTGCCTATGTGATGCAGCTTCGCATGTCCATGCATGTGGATGTAAAACAGGTTCTCATTTGGGATGCAAACAAGCACATGCACACACCTGTCTCTGGAAGGACCACACACTCCTTACCTACACCGCCCCCTCCATGGCCAGGAAACCCTTCCCCGGGTCAGGCCGGAGCTCCAGGACACGCGGTGGGGCGCGGGCCGCGGCTCCGATGTCAGGGCCTTGCATTACCGAGCTCGGGGCTCTGGCTCCGGCTCAGCTCCTGTGGGTCCACGTCCAGGCCCCAGGGGCACGGGGAGAGGGGGAGGGGACACCTGCTCGGACCCCTACTCCATGGCGCCGGCAGCCACACCTGGGGGCCTACGGCTCCCTTGCAGCTTCAAGCAGGTCTTGGCTCCGTACCAGCACCTGTTCCGATGCCCTGCAGGCCTGGGCCAGCTCTGGGCTGCCCTTGGGCAGGTGAGGACAGGGCCTCGCTCTGCGGGGCCTGAGCCAACCTTGCCTCCCGGGTGCAAGAGGGCCGGGCCGGGTGCTGCTGCAGGTGGAATGGAGCCAGCGGGCCCAGGAGCAGGAAGGGGCTGACTTGGGGTGTGGCAGAGGGCAGGGGGGTACCCTCACCTCCTGGCACCCCATCTTTTTGCAGCTCCTGCGGGACTCTTCTGGTCTCCCCGGGCCCAGTTCTGCGGTCTGCGGGACCTGGCCCAGCGTGCGTGGAGCCAGCGCAGCGGGCCCCGTGGTGGGGTGGGGGGGACTCAGAGCGGCGAGGAGTGGGGTGAGCGGGGCTTGGTGAGGCAGGGGGGTCACTGTGACATGGGGGCAATCGTGGTGGTGAGGGGAGCGGGAGGAGCGTGGGCTTTGGATCCGGTTCAGACCTCTGTCCTGACACGGTGGGTGTGGACGGCAGCCTTTGTTCTCTCAGCTCCACGGCCAGGAAGAAAACATCTTCCTCCGAGGGCCCTGGGGGGCCGGTGGCTCGTCCGTGAGGAGGGTGCAGAGCTGGGCCTGCTCATCCGTGCCGTGCCGGCTGCTACCATACCTCAGCCAACAACCATCTTGGCTGCTACCATCCCTCAGCCAACCACCATCTTGGCCGACCCACTGTGTGGCGAAGCCTTTAGACATGGCCGCCGCGCCGGAGGAGAGCAGGCGGCGAGGCCCCGAGAGGCACACGGAGCAGCCCCTCCGCAGGCCCTGGGGCTGTGGGATGGAGGCGCTGTGGTGACGGCAGGATGGCTGTCTCCAGGCCAGCCCAGCCACCAACTGCCGAGGCACCGGGCAGGCTGGCCGCGGCTCTGGGCCAGGGCCTCCGGGGAGGGGGTGGCACATGACCTGTCTGGACGACCTGCTGCCAGGACCGCGGGCTCATCTGAGGGCTCCTGGGCAGGGGAGACCCCTTTCCAAGCTCCTTCACCCGGAGGGGCAGCGAGGGCGTCATCCAAGGGCATGGACGCCAGGAGGAGGCATCTCGGGGGCATTTTATTTTTTTTATTTTTTAAAATTTATTTTATTGATTTTCTTTTTAGAGAGGAAGGGAAAGGGAGAGTTAGAAACATCGATGAGAGAGAAACATCAATCACTGGGGATCAAGGTACAGGCCCTTGACCGGAATCGAACCTGGAACCCTTCAGTCTGCAGGCCGACGCTCTATCCACTGAGCCAAACTGGCTGGGGCTGGGGGTTTAGAGGCTGCCTACCATCTGGTGTCCTGGGGACTAGGCTGCCTTCTAATCCCTCCAGAGTTTCGGGCCGTGTTCCTCACGCGAGGCTGGGGACACCCTGAGCCAGAACCGTCAGCCCCTGGAGGGCTGAGTCTTGCTCCCCGGGAATCTGCACCCTGTGCATTGCCACATAGAGACCGAACACCGGCCCTTCCCCTGGCCTCCTTGCCCAGCCCTGCCCGGCACCGTCCTCACACACACGGTCCTCCTGGGCTCTCACTCGGGTGCACCCACATGGTTGCCCACCACCCCGGAAAGAATAGCCCCCGGGTCCAGCTCCCAGGGTCCAGGGGTGGGTGCGGGGCTGGGCAGGTCGCCTGCATCGTGTTTGAAGGCTGGGGTGGGAAGGCTCAGCAGCTACTGGGGGTGGGGAGACTGGCAGGCAGGCTGCCCCCCCCCCCCTCCAGAGCCCAGATGCAAGAGGTGCAGCCGAGGCAGCGTTTGCACACCTAAGGGGGCAGGGGGGCCAGCTGCAGACCAGACCTGGGGGAAGCCAGAGAGCTGCAGACCCGAGGTGGGGGGGCCCTGGCGTGCCTGCAGAGCCACACCTGGCGTGTCGTGGAGGGGCCGGCATCCAGACAGCGGGGCCCTGGGCTGGGGTGGCCGGACCACACGGGGGGGGGGGGGGCAGTCCACACTCCTCACTCATTCCTCATCTCATAGCTCTTTTTTTTTTTAAAAAAAATATATATTTTATTGATATTTCACAGAGAGGAAGGGAGAGAGATAGAGAGATAGAAACGTCGATTAGAGAGAAACATCGACCAGCCGACTCTTGCACAACCCTACTGGGGATGTGCCTGCAACCAATGTATATGCCCTCGACCGGAATCGAACCCGGGACCTTTCAGTCCGCAGACCGACGCTCTACCACTGAGCCAAACCGGTTTTGGCCTCATAGCTCTTAATTGGGGGCCGGGGCATCCAAGAGCGACAGGTAGGTGTTATTTTATGTGCCGGTGCCCCTCGGCTTGTGGCAGCTGTCTCAGGCACTGTGTCCAGGTGGGTTCTGAAGTAAATTGGAGCTCAGGGGAGAGAGGCGGGGACTGTCAGTCATGGCTGCTCGGGAGGAGGGGATGGAACAGCCTGCCGGCCACCCTTATGCCAGACCCTGGGGATCTGCCAAGAACAAGAAAGTCTTGCCCCATCCCTTGGTCCTTTCTCTGAGGGGAGCAAAGCCCAGTGAGAGAGTGAGACCATGAACAGGGGATTAGAATCCAGTGAGATGGATGCTGTGAGCCCTGGATCTGTTCATTTAAACAAAACGGACTCTCAAAGGGTTTGTTAAAAAGCCCAGCAAAGCCATAAGTGTTTTAAATCTGCTTTTATTGATTTTAGAGAGAGGAAGGGAGAGGGACAAGGAGAAGAAGAGGGAGAGGGAGGGAGAGGGAGAAATATTGATCAGCTGCCTCCTGCACACCCCCTACTGTAGATTGAGCCCACAATGTGGGCATGTGCCCTGACTGGGATTTGAACTAGTGACCTCTCGGTACATGGAACAATGACCAACCAGCTAAACTAAACCAGCCAGGTCAGCTTTTAACTGTTCCTTAATACGTGTGAGAGAGGAGGAAAGTGCCAATGACTATTTTCTAATTGATAGAGAAATTGTTACACGTGTATTTCAGAGGAAGGGGCTGGAGGTTATGCTCACGGTTTATGCGATAATTTCTTACCGGACCCCTTTGCTCAGAAACTCTTCAGAAGACAGATTTATCGTCACAGACTGCGAACATCCCCTTTCGGTTACTGGGGTGAGTATCCCCACATTGGCATTGCACAGAGACGGGGTGTCCTTGAGAAGGGTCCCACTGAAGGCCTTATGAAACCAAGTGCTTTTAACTAGCTTTAAGGGCGCGGAGCGACTTGCCTCCCTCCACAGCTGCACGGGAGCAGCGGCGTCTCGTCTCCCTTTTCAGATTCCTCCTGTTATTTATGAAGACTTGCAGTTTTGAGGCTCGGCTCTGGCCTAAGACTTCAATTCTTGAATTGTGTTTGATTTTGCTGTCAGAAACCAAGAAAGAGCTAAAAAGGCACATGCAGTGTCTGTTTTTTTGTTGTTGTTTTGTTTTGAATGGGCCTGAATGGGCCCATCAGGACAGAGTAGGGGAAAGTATGGGTGCCCTAGTGAGACCTTCCTGCTCCAAGGCATCCCGTGGTGGCAGGGAGGAGGGGGGGAGGGGGGGAGGGGGGAAGAGTAGGGGGGAGAGGAGGGGTGTGCAGCTTCCAGTGGGATGGTCTGGCTTGGAGGGGAAGAGAAGGAAGATGGGGTTGGCTGTAGGCAGGCAAACGTGACAAGCAGGCACGTTTTAGGTCAGCCGTGGGCAAACTACGGCCCGCGGGCTGGATCCGGCCCGTTCGGCTATTCTATCCAGCCCGCGGAACCGAAAGAGCGGAGGGTTCTCTTGCTCTCCCCTCCGCTCCTTCACCAGCAGCCCAAGATGAGAGTGCCAGCATGGTCAGGTTGCTTTTGTTCCGGCCCTCCGGTCCAGTTTAAGAACCCATTGTGGCCCTCGAGTCAAAAGTTTGCCCACCCCTGCTTTAAGCTGTGTAAATGCAGGTGGGACAAGGAGCTGTGACAGCCCTGAAGGTCAAACACCAGCCCTCTGGGCACCCCTCCCTTCATCTGCCGGGGTTCCCTGGGCTTCTTGGTTCCAGTCCCGGTGGGGGGGGGGTGTGTGTGTGTGTGAGGGGCTGGGGGTGTGCAGAGGGCTCCTTACATCAATCTTTCTCTCGCGTGCTTCTTACAAGAGCTGGACCCACCACCAGCAGTGGCTTTGGGGAACCAGGAAACTCAGGATTCAAGGTGAAGGGGTCGAAGGGCCCTCTCGGATCGGGGACAGCAGGGTGGGCTCTGCCTTGGAAGAGGCTGCTGGGGCGAGGCGGGGCCGCCTGCTGTAGCTGAAGCACCTGTTACGCTCCATAACCTGGGGTTTGCAAATGCAGGACCAGGCATGGTGGAAGGGAGGCCCCAGAGCAGCCACCGGGGTCTCCAGGCCCCCTGGGGGGAGTGGCTCTGGCACAGCCTGGGGCAAAGTGCTCTCCCTTCCTGGAATCTGGCCCAGAGGAAGAGAGGGGCCAGGCACAGCCCACGGCCCAGGCCCCCTTCCACTGTCACGGGGAGCCTGCGGGGAGAAAGATGGCTCAGGAGGCCTCCAGGCCCCGGGCCTGCCCTCCCAGTGCCGGCCACAGCCCCAGGATCCCCGAGGGGCTGGGCTGGGGCTCGGCCCAGGACAGAGCAGAACTTCAGAGACTGCTGGGGACTGAGGTTCCTCAGAGTCGGAGAGAGGGGGGCCCTCAGGATCAGGGAAGGGAAGCTCCCCTCGAGGAGAACAGGAAGTTCCTCCGAGTCAGAGAGAGAAGGCGAATCGGGTCAGTCAGAGGGGGGAGGCCACTCAGGCTCTGAAACAAGAGATTTCCGTGGGTCTGGGGTGGGAAACCCCTCAGGGTGAGAGGGAAGATGCTCTTCAAGATAAAAAAAAAAGGGGGGGGGCAGGCCAGAGTGTCTGGGAAAGGAGGCCCCTCAGCTTGGGGAAGTGAAGAGTCTTCTGTCTTCTGGAGGAGGAGGCCCCAGGGCGAGGCGCCGGCACAGCCCAGGAGGAAGAATTCCTAGGAATTCCGAGAAGTCTGCAGGTCCCTGGAAGGACTGACGCCGCAGCCTGGGGGAAGGGAGAGCCCAGGCCCGGGGGAAGGAGCACCAGGCTGAGGCAGGACCAGACCAGAGGCCAGATACTAGAGTCCGCCCTGGGAAAGCGTGGTGGCAGGAGAGGGGGGGGGGGGGGGCGCCGGAAGGAGGCGCTGCATCCCCTTGGTCCCCCGGCCTGGCCACAGCGCCCTGGCCCAGGAGCCAGGAGCTCTGGGGGCTCTGAGCGGCAGGAGCGCCCCACAGCCTCCCGGGGTACCCAGGGCTGGTGCGCAATCGGCAGGGGCTGCAGGATCCGGCAGGGGTCCCTGCCCAGCGGAACCACCAGTGGGCCAGGCGAGGTGCGCGGGGAGAAGCGCTGCTGCGGCCGCGTGGCCCGGACCCCAGGGCGGGGAAAGGCTCGGTCGGGCTGAGCGCGGTGCGGCAGAGACGGCCAGGCACCGGCCAGGCACCAGGACCCCGAGCAGCAGCGGCTCTGGTACATCCTGGGCATAGAAGACGGCCGCCGCCGCCGCTGACGTGACGGCTCTCCATCCTCCCTCCCCGCCCCCCTCCCCCGCATCCCTTAGGTCCCGGAACGCCTCCGCATCGCCAGGAACCGCCACTGCCGGGTGCACATCCACCCAGTCCAGCTCGGCTCCCACCACAGGCAAGACCCTGGGGAGAAGACAGGGATAGAGGGGTGGGGGCCCACCGGGTCCCTTCGACTGCACTGGAGCTGACACCCACACAGCTAGGGGATGGGGATGGGGATGGGGATGGGGATGGGGATGGGGGCAGGGTAATGGGGGTAGGGGGTGTCCTGGCGCTGCGCCCAGCTGGCTCCACTGAGCCGTGGGCTTGGGGTGCAAGGGCGCTCAGCACCCAGCACCACACAGGATGAGGGGGGGGGGCAGCTGGAACAGGTGCACCAGAAGAGGACCCGGCGCCTTCGGGCCCTCGGAGCCAGGTGAGGCGGTGGGGGGGGGAGGCTTGTGGGGTGGGGTGGGGGGCGGTCCCCTTTCCCTGGCATCTGGGATAACAGGCCACTCTCTCCCCAGGAACACCCAGAACTTCCAGCAGCTACCCTGCCCCCTGGCGCTAAGGAGCCTGCGCCCGGAGAGTAGCACTCCGGCCCCCTAACCACTGCTGGATCTCCAAAGGGAAGATGCAAGAGGTGGAGGCTAAGGAAAAACAGGAGGGCAACCTGCTGATCAGAGGTGGTTCAAAAAGGCCCAGAATGCAGCCTCCGGACATACACACCACCAGGTGGCGCATTTCTTCTTCCAACCCCTAAGCACACGGCCTGGCGCCGGTCAGAGGACCAGGTCTCGGGGGTCCAGCGTTGAGAAGGCCCCGTTCTTGCGGAAGAAGGAGTCGATGCGGCACATCTTGGTGGAGGCCAGTTCCCTCTTCACTACGGGGCCTGGGAAAAGACGTCAGAGGCCAGGAGTGGGTTCCTGGGAAGGAGCTCACAGAACACGGTAGCTCTGCCTACCCAGCCTTAGGAATCCGACCTTACTGTATCCACTCTGTAAGCGTGAATAAGTAAAAAGTGCTTCTGCCCTAGCCAGTTTGGCTCAGTGGATCAAGTGTCGGCCTATGGTCTGAAGGACCCCAAGTTCGATTCCAGCCAAGGGCACATGCCTGGGTTGCAGGCTCAATCTCTGTGGGAGGTGTGCAGGAGGCACCCAATCAATGATTCTCTCTCATCATTGATGTTTTTTATCCCACCCCCCCCTTTCCTCTCTGAAATAAATAAAAATCTATAAATAAATAGTCCTTCTGAGGAATGGGGGCTATGGGGAGACGGAGTGGATGGAGCCTGGAGCAGCAGTGATGGCAGGATGCCGTTCCGCTGTGTGCGATCACCGCCCCAGCCTCAGGACCCTCCAGGAAAAGGGTGGCGGGACCCTGCCCTGCTCACAAAGGGACAAGGCTAGACTTTTCTAGGACAGCTGGGGCTTTTTTCTTCCTCCTGCTTTAGTTGGAAACTGTTCCTTTTACTTCCCTTTTAGAGGCCCGAGGAAAGAGGGGAGGCTTTTTAGGCAACCTTTAAGCCGTGTGTATCCCCAACCAAGCGTCCCGTTCCGCCCAGCACTGGAGCAGCTGGAGACACATCACTGAGCAGTTCATCTGAAACTCGTGACCGCAGAGAGCAAAGGGGCACAGCATCGCCCAGCAATCCCGCCCCGCCCCCTGGCATGCTCCCTTCCCGCACCTTCACTCTTCATCCCAAACCACCTCACCACCTCCGCTCCTCCCCCTTCCGACGATCTTGACTCGGCCTCCAAGAAAAAGTGGACTCAGTGGAGAGACACCAACACCATCTCCCTCCCGCTCCGTGCCTCCTGCCCCTCCTCCTGGCAGACCCCAGAATCTGGAGCTCCCGGGGCGAGCTCACCCAGTCTCAGGGTTCTAAAGAGCACCTATTTTCTGATGACCCCAAATTCACATCCTCAGCTCTCACCTGGCTCCAGAGGACAGCTCCCACACACAGCCCCACTGACCTCAGCACATGGCCAGTGCTGGCCTGTCTTCACACACACACACACACACACACACACACACACACACACACACCAGTGCTGCTCCTCCCCTAGCCTTCCCTGCACAGCGGCTTCAGCCAAACACCTGGTGTCATCGGTGCATTCTTCTCTCTCATTGAGTCCATCAGGAAATGTCATGTATTCCTCCTCCAAAACTGAATGCATTTCAGTTCTGCTGACTGCCCTGGCCCAAGCTACCATCACCTCTTGCCAGGCAAGCTCAAAGTAACGGCCTAACTCACCAGCCAATCCACGCTTTCCCCTGGAACAGCCATCACATACAGGTAAGAGTGGTTTTTACATAAATCAGTGCACTTACCTGCTTAAAACCCTCCACTGACTTCTCACCCTTGGAGTAAATCCCCAACTCCTCCTCTTTGTCATTTAGGTGCCCCGTCAGGCATCTTCTCACAATCCCACCTACCGCAGCACACACCTCATCCCTTCCCCATCCCACCCAGGACCATGTCCTGCCCCTTCTCCTGCTCTTACGGATGCCCCAGAAAGGAGTGCCCATGTGCCTAGTGCCCAGCACACGGCCTGGCCCGGACGGGTGCCTGTGTTTGTGAGGTCGTTTCCAGGAGGTTGGGGCTCACCCAGCTGCCAGCCATACGTGAGGTTGGTGGTGACGGGGAAGAGGTAGCGCTTCTCTGGCACCTCCAGTTTTCGGGTCTTGAGATAGCAGTAGCGCCCCTGGGAGTCGTGGGAGATGCCTTCATACAGCAGGGCCCGAATGGCAGGCGGGACCGGGTACATTTCTGCTTGCATAGGAGCCTCCACGACAGGGCTGGGGACCCTGGAAGGGACTGCTTTGGGGGCAGGGGGGGGTGAGAGTGGCACTTTGGGGTACAAGGTGGGCAGTTTGAGAGGCAGACGGGCTTCAGCCAGAGCCTTCTGCTTGGCCTTCACCGTCGGCCCATACTTGAGGTGCCATTCACATCGGACCTTCTGCTCCCTGAGATATTCCTCCTTCCAGAAGTTCTGCCGCACAGAATCTATGTTGAGTTCCCGTGCCATGGTGGCAAGAGGAGAGGTACCGGGGTGAGTGCAGCTGAGGGGAGAGCACAGCAAACAGTCCTTTTGACAGCAGGTGGCTGCCCGGGGGGTCACCAGGCAACCAAGCCGCACCTCACACAGGGCCAGGGTTCTACTTGCCATGCCCTCAGCAGCCCTCACGTGCCTTGCTCCCGGGGCAGCGTCCGGCCAGGCCCACTGGCTAACAGCCTGATCCCCAAACCTTCTGCAGGACCCAGTCACGGACTAGCATCACAGGCCTCCATCCCTTGGGTCAGGTCCCCCCAGGCAATACAGACTAAAGTTGGGGAGCCAGGGGTCTGGGCTCGTCTCCCACCCTCCCTGCCAGAGCTGGTGGTCTCTGATTCAGGGGACCAGTCCTTGAGTTATGGCCGCTTGGCACAATCGTCCTCATCCAGCTTAATCCCTGGCAGAACTTTTCCAGCCCTGCCCATCTAATCCCTCCAACAGCACCATCCCACGTGTATCCTTTCTGGCATCCAGACATGGTTTGGAGAGAACATTATTTTAATTTAACATCAACAACGACACTCTGTAACAGCACAGGGGAGGGGTAACGGAGAGAGGGGACAATCAGGTTTCCCGGTCCCTAACCAGCCTTAATTGTACTGACAGAGCCCCAGCGACGTGGAAGCACCTCACCTAGCCTCTCAATGGAGTGGGAAGGGGCAGGGTATCGGAAATTAGAGGCTCAAAACTTAGAGAGGGGCCGATGGCAGGCCTGGGAGAGGAAGCGGGGTGTGGGAGTCCCTTAGCGCAGGTCTTCGGCCGTGAACATGCCCTTGGCCCTTCGTAGGATGGAGTCCTTGGCGGCATCGTAGGGGTGCTCCTTGGATGGAATCTCAAGAACGGCTGGAATGGAGCGCTGGTGGGCGTCAAGCGCGTGCCGCACCATCTCTGCGATGTACTGGTTGATGAGGATGATGCCGATGTCATCCCGGTTTAGAAACTGCCTGTTGGGAGAGATGAGGAGAGTCCAGGGCAGCCCACTCGGAGCTGGTGGGCTAGGCTGCAAGGGGGCATGGGTTTCTTCCAGAGAGCACAGAGACAAGGGTAAAGGTTGCCACACAATTTCATCTAGAAACTGGGGGTCAAGGTGGTCTGAGCTGGCTTCTACCTCCCCAGCTTAGAAGGCTCCCAAGTGCACTGGCCATGCAGATCGGTGCGGTGTACCCCGTGTGCTGCCTTCGTGTGAGACAGTTCAGCCGGGTAACAGACATACCTGTCCCTTTGTGCTTGCATAAAGAAACAGTGGAAAGAAGCTCAGTGGGTATGCACAGGGGCGGAGGGAAGAGGTAATGAGGTAGAAAAGGACAGGGATGAGAATATTTCTTTTCTTTTCTTTTTTAAAAAAAATATATTTTATTGATTTTTTACAGAGAGGAAGGGAGAGGGATAGAGAGCTAGAAACATCGATGAGAGAGCAACATCGACCAGCTGCCTCCTGCACACCCCCTACTAGGGATGCGCCTGCAACCAATGTACATGCCCTTGACCGGAATCGAATCTGGGACCTTTCAGTCCCCAGACCGACGCTCTATCCACTGAGCCAAACCGGTTTCGGCAGAATGATATTTCTTAATGTGTATATCTTTTAAGTATCAATTTGCAAACCTCATAGACAATCAACTTGTCAAAAGAAAACAAATTATACTTTTAAAAAGAGGTTGACAAGACCACTCAAGGCCTCAAGGTCTATGCTGATGAGGGCGGGATGGATCGTTGGGGAAGTTTGGCATGAGCCAAGAACACAACAGAGTAAGAGGAAAATGAGTCATGAAGGAGTCACACTTTCCACACAGAGGGAACCTGACACTGGGACCTTCCTTTCTTGTGATCACCTATTCATTCATTTATTTCTCCATTAAAGCTTTTTACTTGTATTATAAAGTTGTACACCTGAAATTTTTATGGTGTTATTAATCAATGTTACCCCAATAAATTTAACATTGATAATTTTAAAAAAACAAAACTGTTTACAGCAAGTGGTGTGGCTCAGTGGATTGAGTGTTGTTCCATGCACCAAGAGGTCGGTCACACATGTTCCCAGTTGGGCACATGCTTGGATTGCAGGCTTGTTCTCCAGTAGGGGAGTGCAAGGGACGTTTCTCTTTCATGGATGTTTCTCTCTTTCCAACTCTCTTCCTGTCTCTAAAGCAATACAAATATTTTTTAAAAAAATAGCCTGGCCGGTGTTGCTCAATGGTTGAGCATCACTGATTCCCAGTCTGGGCACGTGCCCAGGGTTGCAGGCTTGGTCCCCAGTGGGGGTTGTGCAGGAGGCAGCTGATGGATGATTCTCTCTCATCATTGATGTTTCTATGTCTCTTTCTTTCTCCTTCTCTGATACCAATAAATATAAGTGTATATATATATATAATAAAGAAAAATTTAAAACTACTGCCAGCCGAAACCAGTTTGGCTCAGTGGAGAGAGTGTCAGCCTGCGGACTCAAAGGTCCTGGGTTCCATTCCGGTCAAGGGCAATGTACCTTGGTTGCGGGCACATCCCCAGTAGGGGGTGTGCAAGAGGCAGCTGATCGATGATTCTCTTTCATCGATGTTTCTAACTCTCTATCCCTCTCTTCCTCTCTGTAAAAAAATCAATAAAATATGTTTTTTTGTTTTTTTTTTTAACTACTGCCAGACCCTAGGGTAAGTTAGACTTGATCTGAGGTCCCTTTTGGTTGAAAAAATGGCAAATTCTTGAGGTAAATTTGTCCTCCCAGGACAACTTGGGTCACTTTACCAGCTGAGAGAACAGCCTCCCAGATCGGGGCCTGTCATACCCCAGGCAACAGGAACTAGTCTCAACCGGCAGCTCAGGACTGGGCTGTTTAGGGCAAAACAGTGAGAGAGCTTTGCTCCTGGGACTTGGGAACCAAGACAGGGGCCAGAGAAGGGGTGAAGGAAAGAGCAGGGAACTCCCAGGACACTGCCTGAATTTAGGGACACACCTGCAGAGGGGGGGTCGCAGTACTTGATATTCTGCCCACTGCACTCAAGACAATGGGAAATTCTTTTTTTTTAAATTGATTTTTTAGAAGGGAGAGGGATAGTTAGAAATATCGATGAGAGAGAAACATCGATCAGCTGCCTCTTGCACACCACACACTGGGGATGTGCCCGCAACCAGGGTACATGCCCTTGACCGGAATCGAACCTGGGACCTTTCAGTCCGCAGGCGGAAGGTCTATCCACCGAGCCAAACTGGTTTCGGCAACAATGGGAAATTCTAAGACAGACGGAGAGGACCGCACAGCCAGACTGTGGACCTGGCTTAGGAGGCAGAAAGGTTTGGGCTGGGTTCAAATGTCTACTCTGTCTCTTGCAAATCACGTATGTGACTTTCCCATGTGCCTTGTCATCTCTGAGCCTCCGTTTTCTCGCCCATACGTGGGTAGGATACCCTCGACCTTGCAGGGAGATGAAAATACAAGAACGCCCGAGCCCAAGGCTGCCTGGTGTCCACCGGAGGTGTGGTTCCTTTAGGGGTCAGCTCGCCAAAGAGCCGAGAGCTCGCAATGTCCAGAGCCTGCTCTTCGGGGGAACCCGCAAAGCCGGCGGCGGGGCTGGGCCCGGGAAGCACCGCCTGGGCGGGGCAGGTGGGACCGAGGCGGCGGCGTCCGGCCGTCACGAGCTCGGTTCCCCTCCTTTCCTGACACACGGTCATGTGAGGTGGCAACTCATGAACCCGACACAGCGCCACCCACCCTCCCACCCCCCACCTCCAAAGGGAATTTGGGGAGCGGAGGCCTCCACTCCGGAAGGGTCAGCGGACCGACCTCCCTGACCCTCGAGGCCTAAACGTGGGCCAGGGTCTGGCAGCCCCGCGCCGCCGCCGGGTCCCCGGCCGCCGCCCCCGCCCCCTCCCCGGGCAGCAGAGGTTCCCTTGCAGGCCCCGCTGGCCACCGTACCGGAACGTGTCTTCGATCTCATTGACGGTGGTGTCCTTCTCCACCACCAGGAAATTGGGGTGGCGGTTCTTGTTCAGCTCCCCTATGCCGCCCAGCAGGAAGCCAGTCACCGTGTCCTCGTCCCCGATCACCGCGATCAGCTTCCCCCGGCCAGCCATCCCGGCAGACGGACGGTCTGGTCCCCGAAGCCCCGCCTCCTCGGCGCGCCGCCCTCTTCTGGGTCGCACCCTGTGGGCATGCGCAGTTCCGCCACCCCGCCTCCCGGGGCATGCGCATCGACGGCAAACGGCCGGAAGTCCGACGGCTGCGCCACAGAGCGGGGCTCGAATCCCGGGACTACGATTCCCAGAAGTCCGCGCGGCATCAGGGATTGGCCAAGGCCGTTCGATTGTGATTGTTCGTTGGACGATAGTGTGGAGCCTGTTGCTTTTAAGACTCGGAGAGGTCTCCAAGGAAGCAGTTCCTGTTCTCGAAGGCAAGGTCTGGGGCCCCGTCGTGTGTTATAGGGCACATAGTTAACAACGAGCACGGATTGTTTCATTAACAAAGGGGTGAACAAGTTAATGATGCTACTGTCTAGGGAGGTGCAGTCTAGTGAACAGGCGATTGCAAAGCAGCGTGTTTATTGCTAACATGTGAAGCACCTGGAAGTATCAGAGGTAACTAACCCATGGGGGTGGGGGAAAGGGCGCTCAAAAGGTTGCCATTAGGATGAAGGGGATAGAAATTATTACAAGAGGGCATTCTAGGAAAGAGGAACAGCTTGTGCAAAGGCTTAGTTTCTATAATAAAAGATTAAAAAATCTGGACTAGCCCTAGCCGGATTGGCTCAGTGTATAGAGCTTCCGCCTGCAGACTCAAGGGTCCCGGGTTCAATTTTGGTCAAGGGCACATGCCCAGGTTGCGGGCTCGGTCCCCAGTATGGGGCGTACAGTAGGCAGCCAATCACATTGGTGTTTCTATCTCTCTCTTTGCCTCCTTTCCTCTCTGAAATCAATAAAAAAAAGTATTTTTAAAAAAGAAAAGAATCTGGACAAAGTTATCGTGAAACCTCAGAAGGATTTCAAGTGAGAAAATGATATTACCAGACTTATGTTTTAGAGATAGCCTTGTGACGGTGCTGTGTGGAGGCAAGATTGAAGGAGCGGAAACCATTGTGGAAAGAGCTGGTGGTGGACAGAACTCAGGTAGTGATCATAGGGAATGAGGAGAAGCAGATGGGTTTGAGATATTTCAAGTTAGAGTGGACAAAACTGGGTTTTGGATTGGATGTGCCTGGGGAGTGAGGAACCCAGGGGATTTCCAGGCTTCTGGCCTGTGCAGCTAGGTGTATAAGAATAATATTCCCGATGCCCTAGCTGGTTTGGCTCAGTGGATAGAGCGTCAGCCTGAGGACTGGGAGGTCCCAGGTTCGATTCCTGTCAAGGGCACATGCTACAGGAGGCAGCTGATCAATGATTCCCCTCTCATCATTGATATTTCTGTCTTTCTCTCTTCCTTCCTCTTTAAAATAAATAAAAAATATATATATTTTTAAAAAGAATAATATTCCTGAGTGAACTTTGTGAGATGAACATGCTGGAGAGGTCCTTTCTTTCCTCCCCCTGACACCCCCCCTTTTTTTTTTTTTTTTAGTAATTCTCATCTGGGGATGTTTTTTTTTTACTGATTTTTAGAGAGAAGAAGGGGGACAGAGAGAGAAGCATCGATGTGAGAGAAAAACTTCAGTTGGTTGCCTTCTAAATGCACCCTATCCAGGAATCGAACCCACAACTTTTTCGTGTACGGGACGATGTTCCAACCACCTGAGCCACCTGGCCAGGTCTTTCTTCCGCTCTTTTAACAAACAGGCACCCTAGTGTCTGGCATGGGGCCTGGCATGGAGTTTGGAAGTTTAGAGCACTTACCACCCAGATGGTCCGGTCTACTGGTCATTTGTGTAAGAGGCTCGGGATTTGGGCACACCTGGTTTGAATCTCTGCCCTGCTCTCTGGAGGTGTGACTTTGGGTTCATAACCACCATTCTCAGGGCCTTGGTTTCTCAGATAACAGTATGCTCACCTCCGAGGCCGTTAGGATCGAGATGGAGCCCATAAGTGCTCAGCACCAGGGCCACGTTGTGGCTCAGAGAAAGCAGCGGGGCTCGATGTCTGCAAACCCATCAGCACGGAGAGGAGGACAGCGACGCATGCAGGGAAACCCTCACACCTGGGGGCGAGGCAGAGGGAGCGGTGTGTGGGGGAACCTCTGGCTCAGGGCCTGGCACAGAACTGGCCCTTCATGGCCAGGAGTGTGTGGCTCCTTCCGAGAGCAGAGCCCACCTCAGTGGGTCTGTCAGATAAAGTGCGGAGCTGGGCTGGTCACAGTCATCTCACACTCCTTCATTCAGCTGGCATTTATCAAATGTGGCCACGAAGAGGCTGAGGACACAAGATTGATAAAATACGGTTTCTGTCTTCAAGGAGCTCCCTCAGGATTGAGGGGAGAGGGGGAATGTCCCAGGCAGGGGGCAGACACACAAAGAGGTCAGAGTGAATGAGGGAGGGCGAAGGAGAAGAAGACACTTGAAGAGGAGCCAGGAGGCAGGCAAGGTGAGGGGGGGCTTTGGAGTTGGCCCACCAGCATGTGCAGGAATGGGTCTTAGAACTGGGCAGTCTATCGAGTGAAGTGCTGCTTTGACCTCTGGCCTCTCAGTTGCTTGTTCATTTATTCACTCATCTGTCTGTGCCAGTCTGCCAGGGCCAGGGGGCTCAGTGGGGTGGGGAAGGTGGGTACGTGGTCACAGATCAGACAGTAATGCAGCCAGAGCCATGTCCCAGGGAGTATGGGAGTGGGAGCTGGCCAGAGGAGCTCGCTGTTGGATAGGAAAATGAGGAGGGTGGAGAGGCAAGGATGTTTCCTGGCGGAAGCCCAAACTACGGCATGGGGCCTGGGCACCAGAGGCCGGGAGGAGGGGCTGGAGCTGGAGGGCACAGTGGGGAGTGAGCACAGTGCCTGACTCAGGGGCTTCTGGGAAGACGGGCAGGGAGGCTGGACCTGACCCTGGAGGCCTGGTTAGGAAGAATAGAGACTAGCTTGGAGCAGGAGGGAGTCACAGAAGGACCCAGAATTGGAGAGGAGCATAATCCCTTTAATGTGACCCCCTCTGGCTGCAATGTGGCGAGCCGGTTGGAGGCAGCTGGTAATGTTATGGAGAGACCCCCAGAAAAGACCACCAAGTCGCCAGATCAAAATTTATGCCTTTATTAATGAATTCGAATCCGGGCTCTCCCCCTACTGTCGCAGCAGTAAGAAAAAGAAAGAGAGAGCCCCGAGCACACAGGAAAGCCTGCTTTTGTCCTCTGAGGAGTTTGTTTTGAGACCTTGGCTTAGGCTAGCTGGCAGTTGTTTAGCAACGGTGGGGGGAGGTATAGCTGACCGGGCAGAGTTCTTTGTCCTGGGGTCATGATAACCTATCACACGACGAGCTATGAGAAATTCCACTAGTACAGTAACACCGTTAAAAGTTTGCACAACACCTGGGGCAGGGGGCTTATTTTCAGTTTAAGCGGTTTCTGTTTGTGCTGCCTTGTGATTACTTGGAACAGGACATACCCGGGGGTTGGGGACTGCAGACAGAGTCATCCCATGACTAACATAAAGCGCATCATGCTACATTCTCTGCCGTGGGCCCGGCAGCCCATTCCTCCCCTGGGCTGGAGTCCCGCCCCGACGGGGTCCTGCCGGCCATAACAGTAGGAGCCAGGGAGGCTGGTGGGTCAGGGAGGCCAGGGAGAGGCTGGGGGGGGGGGGTCAGGGAAGCCAGGGAGAGGCTGGGGGGTCAGGGAGGCCAGGGAGAGGCTGGGGGGGGGGGGGTCAGGGAAGCCAGGGAGAGGCTGGGGGGTCAGGGAGGTCAGGGAGAGGCTGGGGGGTCAGGGAGGTCAGGGAGAGGCTGGGGGGTCAGGGAGGCCAGGGAGAGGCTGGGGGTCAGGGAGGCCAGGGAGAGGCTGGGGGGTCAGGGAGAGGCTGGGGGGTCAGGGAGAGGCTGGGGGGTCAGGGAGGCCAGGGAGAGGCTGGGGGGTCAGGGAGGTCAGGGAGAGGCTGGGGGGCCAGGGGACCTAAGAGGCTGGTTCAGGAGGGAGGGCCTGGCTGGAGTAAAGGTTCTGGGCTTTGCCTGTGGCGCTGCCTGTCTGCTGGAAGAGGAGCATTCCTGTTTGAGTCAGTGCTCCCGTTTTAAGGTCCCAATTTAGAGAACATCCGTGAGATGGGGTGAATAGAAGTTTGCCTCCCAGTGGTCCCAGGACAGTCTTCTAGAACAGTGTCCACCTCCCTCCCACCCACCAGCTCTCCAGGAATCTGAGGACCGATCTCATATCCTTAACCACCCCTCCCCCGTCCCTGGTTCTTTCTGCAAACATTCTGCCAACATCCCCGACTTCACCAGATTGACGGCCCAGAAGGGCCCCCCCCCCCCCGGGCCCTTCCCCGGGGCCGGGGTCAGGCCTCCGGGGCACAGCTGGCCGGCCTCTGCCTCCCGGGGCCTGATCCCGTGTGGGAGGGCCAGAAGGCGGCCGGCCGGCGGCGTGGAGGGCACTCGCACAGGAAACAAACAGCCGAGACTCTGCGACAGGCCGCACTTTATTTGGAGTTTTCCACCTACGCGGCTCCCAGCTGAGCCACATGACATGTGCAAAGGTCCCCCAGAAAGCTGGGCCTCGCAGTGTGTAAAAAAGGCCCCCCATGGGGCAGAGCTGTGCAATCATAAAAAAACAAAGAGAGAGAGAGGAGAGAGAGGGAGAGAAACAGTCCCCCAGGAAGCCTGGCTGGGATACACGTCGCCTGAAGCCAGGCCCCGTGCCAGCGCTGCCGCTGCTCTGGGTCCTTTTTTCTCCGAAGATTGTGCTTCTTTTCCAAGTCCTCAACACCGGGGCCAGACGCCCTCCTCGGTGCCGGAGGCCTGGCCAGCAGTGAGGTTTGAGGGTGCCCTCTCTCACACATGCAGACACCCCCAAACTGGCACTCCCCCGCTGGCCTCAGCCCCACCAGAAAACCCGGGGCTTCTCTGAACCCCCAGTCCGCCCTCATGTCACATTCAAGGGGAGGGACACTGTCCTGAGACAGACAAGGCCTCCAAGCCCCGGGGCTCGGCGGGCTGGAGAGGCCGTGCCGTTCATTTCACACCTCAAGGCGGGCGCTGGTGGTGTCTGACTGCACATGTGCGTGTGGGTGTGACCCACTGGGGTGTGTGTGTGTGTGTGTGTGTGAGTGTGCGTTCGGCCAGAGGTGAGGGCTGAGGCTGGGGGAGGCGCGTCGGTGATTCAGGGCACGTTGACCTTGAAGGGGCTTCCGGGGACACTCTCGTCGCCCCACTTGACGATGAGGATGTAGTCCCCTTTCTCCTTGACGGTGTAGGTGACGTTGTACACCCGGTTGCCCATGTGCTTCACGTACACCTCCTCGCAGGGGGTCTTGGGCCCATGCACGCCCACCATCATCATGTTGGTGCCTGGGGGAGGAGGCAGGAGGGTGGGGTCGCACCGGGGACCCTGGTCCACAGCAGCCCCGCTCCCCCCCCACCACCCGATTCCGCCCCACCGCCCACGCTGGGAGACCCCGTTTCCCCTCGGCATGCCTGCTTTGCTGCAGTCCACGGTGAAGGAGTTCTTCTGGCCCACGAAGGCCTGGGACAGCCCGGGGCCCCGAGTCACCACCTTGCTGGCGTCGGAGGAGAACTTGGGGATGGAGCTGTAGCTGGAGCCCCGGCTGGAGGACGACTTGGTCACCGTTTCCACCAGCACCGTGGACGTTTCGTGAAGGCTGTGGCCTCCAGACAGCCTGGGGCCTGAGGGCGGAGCGGGGTGGCCGTGAGGGTCAGAGCCTGCTCTTCTCCAGGCAGCCGGCCTCGGCCGCACTGACCGCCCGTGGGACTCGGGGTCACGGGCCACACTCCTCCCCGCAGCTGTCGCACCCCGGGAGCAGCAGCCCATTACAGGGGAGCTGGGTTATGGTTGCCATGGCAGGTGTACCCCGAGGTCTGGGCCTCCGGTGGCTCCAGGCCCTGCCCTTCTAGGCTTTGTCTGGGGACTCGAGCCACAGGGTAAGAGTCTTGCTCTAAAAAGGAACGCGTAGCTTCCAAAAGGAGAGCTCGCTAAATGTTTGCTGAGCTCTTTTTTTTTTTTTTTAAATTCTTTAATATATGATTTTATTGACTTCAGAGAAAGACAGAAACATCAATGATGAGAGAGAATCATTGATCGGCTGCCTCCTGCACGCCCCCTACTGGGGATCTAGTCTGCAACCCAGGCATGTGCCCTGACCGGGAATCAAATCATAACCTCCTGGTTCATAGGTCGGCACTCAACAACTGAGCCACACTGGCTGGGCTCTTACCTGTTTTGAAGCCAGGAGAGAAGAAAGTTAATGAGTGGGGAAGCCACCCAGGAAAGAGATTAAACCAGTGATGGGCAACAATAAAGAGGAAGGGTTTGATTTTTAACAATGGTCCTACAGGACTCCACATGGAGAATATGGAGAATGGTGTGCTGTGAAGCCAGGCCCCTCTTACTTAGTCCTGGTAACCTTGTCATGCTGTTTGGGGCCGACGATGACCCTGATGTGAATGGCCATCAGGGGGGGCTGGGCTGTGGTTTGGGCTGGAGGCACCTCCCCTATCCCACCCAGAGCACTCACCTGTGACTTTGGCCTTGAAGGGGCTGCCCACGATGTGCTGGGGACCGCCATATTTGATGGCAATGAGGTAGTTGCCAGGCGCCATGGGAGTGTAAGTGACCACGTGGCCCTCGGGACACTCCCGACAGTCCAGCTGCACCTTGGAGGGGCCGTCAATGGTGACGGACAAAGCACCCGAGCCCGCATTCATGGTGTTGACGATGAACTCCGAGGAAACGCCTGGGGGCCAGGGGTAGCAGGGCTGTAAGCGGGAGGCCTGGGGGCCCAGAGCTGGGTGGGCCCCACCCCGGCTCCCCAGAGCAGGCCTCATTAGCACTGCCCTGGGTCGGGGCAGGACAATACGGGCCTAGAGGCTGAGCGCCTCAATAGCCACCCTTCGGCCCCAGCGCCCGGGACTCACCTGTAGTGCCTCCTTCGAGCCCGGGCCCATAGGCTGACACCAGGCCCGGGTCCCCCGCCTGGCTCTGCTCCCCAACGCGGATCTTGAAGGGACTGCCAGGGATGTGTGCACCGTTGAACTTGACATCAATGGAGTGGACACCATTCTCATGGGGGATGAAGCGGATGGTGTGCTTGTCTGTGGGGCAGAGGATTAGTGGGTGAGCGTCTGTCCTTCCCTCCTCCTTCCCCCACAAGGTCCCAGCCTGGCAGGAGATGGCAAGGGCAGGGCCAGCTCACCGCTGTCCAGCTCAGAGACGTAGCACTCCTCCACCGCCCCCGAGGGCGTGTGCACCTTGGCGTCGATCACGCCCCGCGCACCGTTCAGCTGCACCGCAAAGGACGCCGGCTGGTTCACCTTGAGCCCCGTCTCCTGCAGAGACCGCAGAGGGTGCTCAGACCCCTGGGAGGGCCCGGCGTGCCCCTCCCCAGCCTGGCACCGCTCTCACTGTGCCCTCGTCCGGAGGCCCCCACCCCCCCGTCCCAGCCAGGCCCCGGCTGCCGACCCAGCTCAGGGAGGCTCTCCGCGGACTGAGACGGGAGGCGGGGGCACCTGTGTCCTCAGATCCGCCTGCCAGGAGCTGGGGCCACCTGGCTGTGCTGGGCACAGTGGCGGAGGAGAGGTGATGTGCCCTGTGCTGGCTTCTGACGTGGGCCTGGTGGCACAGAGGCCAGTGCTGTGAGGACTGTGAGCACTCGGTAGCTCAGAGGATAAAACAGAGCGGCCTGGCCGAAACTGGTTTGGCTCAGTGGATAGAGCGTCGGCCTGCGGACTGAAAGGTCCCGGGTTCGATTCCAGTCAAGGGCATGTACCTTGGTTGCGGGCACATCCCCGGTAGGGGGTGTGCAAGAGGCAGCTGGTCAATGCTTCTTTCTCATTGACTTTTCTAGCTCTCTATCTCTCTCTCTTCCTCTCTGTAAAATATCAATAAAATATATTAAAAATAAAACCACACACACAAAAAAACAGAGTGGCCTGAACCAGCCTGAGGTCCGGCCCCGGAGGAGGCGGGCCAGTCAGAGGTGAAGACGAGCCGCGGGGTGGGACGTGGAGTCCAGTCCTAGAAGGAGCCCCGAGGAGAGGCACAGGGGCTCCTGAAGCCAGAGGAGTACCCACCCTTAGCAGCAACTGGAAGAGGCCTGGGACCCCCACTGTGCAGACCCTGGGAGGGGGAACGTCTGTCTGACTGTCACCCAAGGTCAGTGCCACGCTGCCGAAGCCCTGGCCGTGCGGGCCGCCATACTTGACTCCTGCCCGCCTCTCAGGGTGGCAGAGGCGCCCTCCCCCGGACACACACCTGGAGGCTGGTGACAGTGAGGCGTCGCGCGTCGTCCGACAGGGAGGCCACGGGCACCACGAAGGGGCTGTCTGGGATGTGCTCATCGTTGAACTTGATGGAGACCTCATAGTCACCTGAGGAGGGGAAGCCAGTCAGCTCAGGCCCCAGAACCGGCAACCGGGGAGGGGCCACCCCAACCTGACCCCGGGACAGGCTTTTGGGTGGGAGCTCAGCTCTGGAGACAGACATGCATTCCCAGGGGTGTGGGGTGGGGGGAGGGTGGGGGTGGGGGTGGGAGGAGCCAGGGGTGCAGAGAAAGAGTCAGGTCTGGAGCCCCAACCATCCGCCTGATGAGTGAGCAGTCCAGCCTGAGGGGTCGGGCAGGCCCAGCCCCCAACCCTCACGGGTGCCCACCTGGCTCCTGGACAACATAGGAGACTCCGCAGGAGCCGTCTTTGCGGTCCTCAAACGCAATCTCGGCCTTGCTGGGACCTTCCACGGCAATGGACAGGCCCCCGGCGCCTGCCTCTCGGGTCCAGATGCTGAACTCCGCTGGAGACGGAAGCAGGACGGGAGCGGCCCTTGAGCGCCATCGCCCGCCCTGCGGGCTGCCCTCCCCCACTCCCCTCCTGGCCGCCGGCCCTCACCTGGCACGCTGGCCACGCCTCGCTCCAGCCCAGTGCCTCCGGCCCGCACCTTGTGGGCGCCGCCCTCGCCCAGGGGCCCCACAGTGAACTGGAAGGGGCTGCCGGGCACGTGCTGGCCGCGGTACTTGACGGTGACCGTGTGGGGCCCCATCTCCTGGGGCACAAAGCGCACGCTGTAGGCGCTGTCCTCCCCCTCGACGATCTCTGCGGCTTCGATCTTCCCCGACGGGCTGGTCACCTGTGCAGTCATGTCCTGAGAGCTGGCCTCACCTGCTGGGGGGCGGGGGGGGGGCTGTCAGTGATACAGGGGCTGCTCCTGGCCCTGGATCTGCCCTCCCTCCTCCGTAAAACCCCTCCTCCCCGCAGACCAGCCCCTGCTGGCCGGCCACACCCGTCTGGTCCCCAGGGGCGCCAGGCCGGCTCCCGGGCCTGCTCACCCTCCTGCTGCCGGCTGATGCTGCCGAAGGAGCCCAGGCGCTCGCGGCCCAGGAAGTCCCCGAAGACGGCAGGGAAGGGGTCGCCACCGACTTGGGTGGACTCCTCCACCCGCACCTCACGCTTGGTCTCCCCACCCCGCGTCTTGCTGATTTCCGTGCGCTCTGTGCGGGTGTACGTGTGGCTGCTGCGTGTGAAGGTGCGTGTCAGGCGCTCCTGGGCGGACACCATCTGGAACCAGTTTCCTGTGGGACATATTGGGGGGAGGGGTGTGAAAATGAGCAAGCGGGACAAAGAGCCCTGGGGCAGGCTCTAGGCCAGCCATGGGCAAACTACGGCCCGAGGGCCGGATCCGGCCTGTTCGGCTGTTCTTTCCGGCCCGTGGAGCCGAAAAGAGCGGAGGGTCCTCTTGCTCTCCCCTCCGCTCCTTCACCAGCAGCCCAAGATGAGAGTGCCAGCATGGTCAGGTTGCTTTTGTTCCGGCCCTCCGGTCCAGTTTAAGAACCCATTGTGGCCCTCGAGTCAAAAAGTTTGCCCACCCCTGCTCTAGGCCCAAAGGCCCTCCCCACCGCTCTGCCCAGGCCCTTCCTGGCTCACACCTCACCTGGGATCTTTTTTTTAATTTTTAATATATTTATTTTTTAGAGAGGAAGAGAGAGGGATAGAGTCAGATGAGAGAGAATCATCAATCAGCTGCCTCCTGCACCCCCCTCTCCCCCACTGGGGATGTGCCCACAAACCATGGTACATGCCCTTGACCGGAATCGAACCCGGGACCCTTCAGTCCACAAGCCGACGCTCTGTCCACTGAGCCACACCGGTTTCGGCTCACCTGGGATCTTGAGGTTGAGGTCGCAGGTGCTGCCGATGCTGGCGATGGAAGGCGCCTGCCTGCGCCGGGTGATGCTCTCTTTCATGCGGCCCTCCCCGGTGACCTTCACCGTGAAGGGGCTCCCTGTGGGGGGCGGCAGGCAGCTCAGACCAGCTGCCCCCCCCCCCGCCTCCCGCCCCCCCCCCGGCCTCCCCCCCCCCCCCCCGGCCTCCCGCCCCCGGCCTCTCGCCCCCGCCCTCCCGCCCTGGCCGCGGCCCAGAGCCTCACCAGGCACGTGCTTGTCGGCGAACTTGATGTTGATGATGTAGGTGCCGGGCTCAGTGGGGCAGTAGGTGACTTTGCATGTGCCGTCCTCCATGTCTTCACAGTTGATGTCCACCTTGCTGGGGCCTTCAATGCTCAGCCCCAGGCCCCCGTAACCTGGCGGGAAATGAGACAGGCCTCCCTCAGCCCCTGCCACGCACTGCTGCTCTGCTCTCCCCTCTCCAGACGGCAGGCTCCCCCCGGGATGGGCGCCCGAGGGGTGTGGTAACCAGTGAGGGAGGGGGAGCCAGGCACCGACCCGGAGAGTCTGGAAAGTTCCCTGAGGCAGGCCGCTTGGGCTCCAGTAAGCAAGGGGGGGAGACAAACTCCTGACAGCTGAGCTTTCTCTCAAACGTGAGAGGACTGACACGGGGACATTCACTCTCCCCTAATTAGGTCCCAGAACGTGGATCCCAACAGCGCCTGGGCCAGGAAGCTCAGGGAGGAGGGGGTGGCCACGGGGGCGCTGGGCAGGGAAGAGGGACGAGTCTCCAGGGCGGGAAGCACCTGCATTGCGCGTGTCCACGATGAACTCCGCCACCTGGAAGGTGTGTCCCTCGGAGAGGCCCTTGCCCCAGACCCGCACCTTGCTGGCGTCCCCGATCTCAGACGGCCCCACCAGGATCTTGAAGGGGCTGTTGGTGACGTGCTTGCCGCTCTTGCGCACGCTCACCACGTGCTCCCCAACCTCCTTGGGGGTGAAGGAGATGCCTGTGGAGAGGTGGGGGGGGGTTCAGGTCAGACACGGAGCCCTGGGCCTGGCCCCACGCGGGCCTTCCTCCCCCCGGAGCCCCCCCCACCCCGCCCGCTATGGCTGCGCCCCCCCATGGCGTGCCCTCACCGATGTGCCGGTTGGGCAGGCGCTTCAGCAGGCAGGGCTCCTCGTTGCCCGAGGGCGCGCGGATGCTGGCCGTCAGCTGGCTCAGGTCGCTCTCGGTGATCTTCAGCGACACGTCCGTGGAGGTGCCCACGTTCAGCTGTGACGTCCTCATGGAGTCATCGCCTGGTGGTGGGGTTGGGGTGTCAGGCAGTGGTGACCCCGGACAGGCCCTCCTCTCATGGGGCTCGGGAGACCTCCTAGCACATCCCGCTGACTCAACGGACTGGGGACTCCTCACATGCGGAGATGCCCAGGGCCTGGACGAGCTCAGGCTTCATTCCGACATTAGCAGCCAGAGCGTACGGACGGGGCCTGCACCCCAACAGCCCTGAGTGGGTTAAATCCCTAATTGGTGCATTTTTGTCCTGAGTCACGTGGTTTCCTACGCTGGACCGGACAACACCAACCCTTCGCTCTCGTGGTGGCTCCGATCAAGTTGCTTAGCCTCTCTGGGCTTCCTGGTCTCCTCAGCTATCAGGAGGGATGATCAACACCCTAACCTCAAACAATTACCGCGAAGACTGAATGTGCTTTAAAGCCCGGGGTGGTTGGCTGTTTCTTACTTGCTGTAGAGAATAGGGCTCCTTGTATTTGTCCCAAAGTGGCCCCTTCCACCTCGAAGGGCCCTACCCTAAAGCCCCAGCGACTTGCACATGCTGAGCTTGCACGCCTGTGTGTGTCTGGTGTGTGCCAGGCACCTGTGCCCTCGCGCCCCCACCTGTGATCTTGGCCGTGAAGGGGCTCCCGGGGATGTGCTTGTCGTCGAAGCGCACGATGATGCTGTAGTCGCCCGGGGCCGTGGGGAGGTAGGACACGGTGCAGGTGCCGTCCTTGTTGTCCTTGCAGGTGATCTCGGCCTTGGACGGGCCCTCCACGGCCAGGGACAGCCCCCCTGCGGGCGAAGGCAGGGCTGAGATCAGAGGTCCTGCCCTCACCCCTCACCTGGCCGGCTCCCCCCCGTCCCCGCCCCCTGCCCGCAGCTCCCCTCACCTTCCCCAGCATCTTTGGTGACGATGGTGAAGGTGGCCGGCTTGTTGACCATGCCATGGCTTAGGCCAGGCCCGTAGGCACTGACATGGCGGCTGTTGATGGCATCCACGTAGAACTGCAGGGGGCTCCCTGGGGTGGACAGAGGAGGGGGCTGCGTTAGTAGCGAGGACAGTGGCTGCCTGAGCCCGCCTGGGGCCCCAGCGCCAGCCAGCAGCCTCCCTCCTGAGCATCTTTGCCCCCGATGCAAGTCTGCCTCCCTATAGAGGCTACCAGCCTCCCCAGGGCCTCCCGGGGTGTCTGCATACAGTAGGCACTTAATCAGTGTTTGTTGAAAGAAGGCACGCAAGGATGGCGCTACTGTGAGCTCTCGGCGCAGCCTGGCCCAGCCTGACTCACCGGGGATGTGGTTGCCGTCGTACTTGATCCCCATCTGGTGCAGGCCTTTCTCTGTGGGCGCGTACCTCACCGTGATGGTGCCGTCCTTGTTGTCGGTGATGTTGGGCCGGGCAGTCTTCCCGGAGGGCATCCGCACCTCCCCTGCCAAGCAGACCCAGTTACACAGCGGACTCAGCCTCTCCCACCACAGCCCCTGCCCTCCCTATCTGTGCCCGTGTGCTTGTGCTTCTGCCCTAGAGGTTAGGCGCCAGCCTGGAGCAGCGGGATGGACCCTGAACTGGGCCAGAAGCCTTCAGTTTGAGTTTCAGCGCTGCCCAACTTGCTACATGACCTTGGAAGCTAACTCTCACCCTGCCCCCGCCATGCCTCTGGGCCCCAGTTTTCATCTCTCTCTCTCTCTTTTTTTTTTTTTTATTAAATATATTTTATTGATATTTTACAGAGAGGAAGGGAGAGAGATAGAGAGCTAGAAATGTTGATGAGAGAGAAACATCGACCAGCTGCCTCCTGCACACCCCTTACCGGGGATGTGCCCGCAACCAATGTACATGCCCCTGACCGGAATCGAATCTGGGACCTTTCAGCCCGCAGACCGACGCTCTACCACTGAGCCAAACCGGATTCGGCTGGGCCCCAGTTTTCATCTCTTAAGACAAAGGTCTGCGTCTGGACAAAGGTGTCTACCCACTGAGCTGTTGTGCCTCCAGACCCCACGACCGTACCTGTGAGCTCCCCTTTCTGCACGGTGAAGGGGATGACCAGGTTGAAGGGCCTCAGCATGGACTCCATCGGCTCCACGGGCACCACGGGCTCCTCCGTGGCCTATGGCAGGCGAGAGGAAGCAGTCACTGGCTGGGGAGGCCTAGGGAGCTTGTCCCGAGCCGTGACTGATGCCAGAGAACGTGAGGCAAGAACGAGACGGTTAACGGTGGAACCAGAGTGGCAGGAGAGGTGCATCAGCTGCAAGAGAAGAGGTGCCGTGCCCAGCTCAGGGAGCCCTCCGCCCAGCCCGACCCCCGCCTGCTCCCCAAATGGCCCCGAACCATGCCCAGCCCTGGCTGCTGAGGAACAGGAGGAAGACATGAAGGCAGAGGAGTGGGAGGCAGCAGTACCCAGCGTGTGGGGTAGGCGCTGGGCTGGCGCAGCTGCAGCACGTCGGGGGGCTCCTCCACATGGGGCATGGGGTCACACGCCTGGGAGGCAAGGCACAGAGAGCTCAGGATGCGGCCGGCCAGCCTACCAGCTGGAGTGACCGGGGGCTGACTCACAGAGTGGCCCCGGGGCCTGCACTCCCGGGCTGCCCCCGGGGTGGGGAGGATATGTCGGGTGCCTCACCCTCGGGAGGCCTTCCTCGTCCCGCAGGGCCACCGTGGGGAGATGTAGGGGGACAGTGCGCCCAAGGGTCAGGGAGGAACAGGCGAGTTCCTCCAGGGAGAACTGGACGGTGCCAGAGGGGCCTGAGGGGGGGCTGTGTTCACCTCCCGGGTTGGGGGCTGCGGGGACACCAAAGGCTGGACTCTGGAGCACTCGGGGCCCAGAACCCTTCAGACGTGGGGACGGGTTCTGAGGCTCCTTGCTGTTGCTCGAGGGCCCGGCCCGCCTCCGCCCGGCACCCGGCCCGCTGCAGCAGGGGCCTTACCAGCACGTGGAAGGGGCTGTTGGGGATGTGCTCGCCCCCGAAGCGGATGGTGATGACGTATTTGCCCGGCTCGGGCGCCGTGTAGTAGATATCGAAAGTACCGTCGTGGTTCTCGACCACGTCCACGTCGAGCTCCGCCCCATCCGGCGTGGACACCGTGCAGGTCACCTTCCCCTTGCCCGCTGCCTTGGCGTCCACGGTGATGACCGTCTCCTCCCCGATCTGGATGCGGGGACCCAGGCAGGCACCTGCCACGCAGAAGGGCCCTGTCAGGGGTCCGTGGGGAACGTGTCCAGCCCTCCCTCCGTCCCCCAGCTGCCCCCACCACCCCGGCCCACGGCAGGAGGAGAAGCGATGGGGCACACTCACCCAGGCCATGGCCTCCGATGGACACTGGAAAGAGAGAAGAAGAGGGTGAGGCCGGGCAGCACTCGGGAGGGGTGGGTGGGGGCAAGGGTGTGGAAGGGGCGGGTTCTCGGACCATCAGCCCCCAGGGGGCAGGGCCAGAGACTCGGAAGAGCCGGGAGGGGTGCCGAAGGGAGGGCAGAGGCAGAGGAAGCAGGTGCGTGCTCACCGGTGACCAGGCACTTGCTGGCATCCCCGGTGGGGAGGGCGTGGATGCGGAAGGGCGAGTAGGGGATCTCGTCGCCACCGTACTTGATGGTGATGGTGTACCGGCCGCTCATGTCCGGCAGGTAAGACACGGTGTAGGTGCCGTCTCCGTTGTCCCGGATGTTGGCCTTCTTGGGCTTGCCCTCGGGGTCCTGGGGAGAAGCAGAGGTCAAGGCCCGCCTGTGCCGGGGCCTGGCCTGGGAGGCGGGCGAGGCGTGCACTCACCAGGATCTGGACGGTGAGCAAGCCCTCCCCAGCGTCCCTGGCATCGATGGTGAACTCCACGGGCAGGCTGGCAGGGATGCCGGAGGCGTTGAGGCCAGGGCCGCTGGCCCGCACCTTGCTGGCATCGTGGGCTGGGAGCACCTTGATCTTGAAGGGGCTTGAGGGGCAGAAGAGATGCACAGTTGGCCGGGGGGCAGGGGGCAGGAGTCCTCCCCACAGACATGGGCCGGGGGGATGACTTGGGGCAGGGAGGAGGGGCCGGTTCCCAGGAGCCAGGGTGCATCCCGAGTCTTGTGGGAGGGTCGCTTGGGGAAGCCCCTGACAAGAGCCTGAGCACTTCTCCATCCCGGGAGGATGCTGCGGTTTGTTTAAGGAGGAAGGTGCAGAGGCTGCCCTCTCCCGCCTCCCGCCTTTCCCCAAGGTGCTCCTTCGGTGGCCGCGTGGTGGGAAAGAGCCACGGAGAGGCCGTGCTGCCCCCGGGGTGGAGAAGACAGGGAGGGAGCCCCGAGGAAGAGCGGGGTGGGGCTGGGACCAGAGGAAGGGACACTCCCAGGGCCCAGCAGTGAGTGGCCTGCAGGTGTCGCCTTGGCAGGAGTTATACCCAGAGCCCAGTGCAGCTTGGGAGCCGGAAATGGGCCCTTACCTGCGTGGCACCTCCTGGTCAGCGTACTTGACGGCTACCGTGTACGGCCCATCGGTGGCGGGGGTGTAGTGGACGGTGTGGGTGCCATCGCCGTTGTCACGCACCTCCACCGGCTCAGCCACGCCTGGGCAAGGGAGGCAGGGTCAGCAGAGCCTCTGGCACCCTGTCCCCGCCCCCCTCCCTCCGCCCTGCCCCGGACGTTCCGTACCTGTGGGCCCCAGCACGGCCACCTGCAGGGGGGCTCGGCCAGCTTGGCTGCAGTCCACCGTGAAGGTCTGGGGAACCCGGGCCCTGACTCCGGCCCCCAGCCCCGGTCCCGAGCACTTCACCTTCCCCGGGTCTACCACATCCTTCACCGGCACCCGGAACGGGCTTCCTGCAGGGAGAAGGCCATCAGCCCTGCCCGCCTGCTGGGAGGGCTCTTACACTGAAACACTGGGGGTGGGGGGAGGGGGGGACCAGAGCCACGTGCGCCAAAGCCTCAACACTTCGGAACTTGCTAAGAAAAAGTAAACAAGGGCCGAAACCGGTTTGGCTCAGTGGATAGAGCGTCGGCCTGCGGACTGAAAGGTCCCGGGTTCGATTCCAGTCAAGGGCATGTACCTGGGTTGCGGGCACATCCCCGGTGGGAGGTGTGCAGGAGGCAGCTGATCGATGATTCTCTCTCATCGATGTTTCTGACTCTCTATCCCTCTCTCTTCCTCTCTGTAAAAAATCAATAAAATATTTCTTTTTAAAGAAAGAAAGAAAATGTAAACAAGGATGAATAAACTGGACTGCGGACGGGGGATGGACAAGCCTCACTCCCTTGGGCCACAGGCCTGAAAGAAGACCTTCCTAAATCAATAAAATGTTAAAAAACGGAATGTTTTAAAAAGACATTCCATTTGTTTTTACTGTGAAGTTAGGTAAGGGGGAAATGTGTCCAATTTCAGCAGACCCGCGTTCTGCGATACCTGAAGCCATGACCCACCACCCACCGGAGCAGCGGGCCCACAGGAGGGCGGGGCTCTCGGCGTCACACACACACAGGGAGCGGGCACAGGCCGTCCTCACAAGCCAGTGAGGGTGGCCCTGACTGTGTCTCAGGGACCCAACCCATGAGGCCTGGCGCTCTGGGCAAAGGGCCGGGATGCCAGTGGCGCCTGGGGATGAACTGAAGGGGTGGTTTCATCAACAGCACCCACCGCCCCACCTCAGGGTAATGGTTGCCGCACCACGCCTGCCCGGTCCCGTGAGCCGGGCTCACGGCCATCCTGCTCTAGGGAGGCACCTGCACACGCCTTCCTTCCGGTCCCCACCCAGCGGGCGGCGGGCACCCCTCTCCTCCAGGGCACCGCCCCCGCGCCCTGGCTGCTCACCTGGGATGGGCCGCCCCCCGAAGGTGATGTTGACATCGTAGTCTCCGGGCGTGAAGGGGATGTACTCCACCGTGCAGCTTCCGTCCTTGTTGTCCTTGCAGGACATCTTGGCCTCGGAGGGGCCCTCGATGGCGAGGCCCAGGCCACCAGTGCCGGCTCCCCTGCGAGAGGACGCTCCCTCAGCCCCACTAGGACCAGCGAGTGGGGGTGGAGGAGCAGGGGGGCGGGGGCGGGGGGGGGGAGCAGGCCGCGGGGCCCAGCTGACCCGGACCCTGGGGGAGGTTTGTTCCGGGGTCACCCTCGATGGGGGGTTGAGGGCAACGGGGGGCGGACAGGTGGCTAGGATCGGGGCCGCCACAGCAGCCGGGTCACAGCCGGGAGCGGGGAGGGTACCTGGTTTCCACAGTGAAGTGATTGGCTTTGTTGACCAAGCCACCCTCCAAGCCGGGTCCGTAGGCCCGGACGCGGGTGGGGTCACAGCCCTCGGTCACGCCCACGCGGAAGGGGCTCTTGGGCGCGGCCACCTCGTCGTACAGCACCTCCACCAAGTGCACACCTGGAAGCGGGCACGCGGAGGGGTCAGGGCCTGCAGGCCCCACCCCCACCGCCCCGAGAAGGCGGGGTCTGCCCCCCCCCCCCCCCCCCCCCGTTACCGCCACCGCCGCTCGGCCCGGCCCCTCACCCTCCTCGTAGGCCGTGTACTGCACTCGGTAGGTGCCGTCCCCGTTGTCCGTCACGTAGGTGTCCGTCTTGGCGCCCGAGGGGTTCAGCACTCGAGCCGTCACGTGGCTCCCACCCGTGGCTGTGAGGGATCTCGCGTCCACGGTGAACTCAGTGGTCACCTCACGCAGGACGCCTGGCCCCAGGAGAGAGGAGCTCAGGGTGAGTCGGGGGCGGCCTTCACATGGCAGCTAGCTAACCCCCACCCCTCCTTCCCTGCTGGAGCTCTGCACCCTCTGGCCCTGTGAGCTCCCGGCCCTGTCTCCCAAAGCCCCTGCCTCCACTCCTGTCCCCGCTCAGTGACATTCTGAGAGCAGGTCTCAGTCTGCACCTGACCCTCATACCCAGCCCAAGGGTTAGCTCCCAGCAGGTGGTAACACATTCACTGAACTAGCTCCTGACTCTGGTCATCTCTGTCCCAAAGCATCCTTCTGTGCCCTCGAGAGCAGGGTGCTTAGCCTTCTCAGATCAGGGTCCCCCGTAAGCTGATGAAAGTTGAGGATCTCCCCAGAAAAATGCCCGCCGGCAGATGCAATGTTGTCATGAGAAGCAGAGGCAAAGCTCCCTGCCCTGCCCGTGCCCTGGGCTCCTCCTCTGGGGTGTCTGAGCCCCGGGGACTCCGGCCCCACCCAAAGCCCTCCCTCCAGCCCACACCGGCCCCCGAAGCCCTCGGCCCTGCTCCCCTGACGCCCCGGCTCTCTGGCTAGAGGCTGATCCAGCGCCCGGCCCCTCTGCCTCACTCACCGTGCGGCTCCACGCCAGGCCCCGAGACCTTGATTCCACTGGTGTCCACAGCGGGCTGCACGTGGACGCGGGTGGGGAATTTGGGGACGGGGTGCCCGCCGTACTTGATGGTGATGGTGTAGGTGCCGGGGAAGGCGGGGCTGTAGGTGATGTGGTAGGTGCCGTCGGCGTTGTTGTGGATCAGCACCTCGGCCTTGACGCCAGCGTCCGACAGGATCTCGATGGTCAGCTCAGCCTCGCCCGCCTCGGAGCAGTCTACAGTGAAGGTGGCCGCCTCGCCGGCCTTGCCTCGCTCCAGGCCGGGCCCGCTGGCCCGCACCTTGCTTGGGTCAAACACGGGCTGGATGGTGGCCTTGAAGGGCGAGCCGGGGATGTGGGCTTCGGCAAACAGGATGTTGATGGTGTACTCGCCCGGCTCCGTGGGCAGGTAGCTGACAGCGCACGAGCCGTCGCCATTGTCCTGGCACTCGATCTTGGCCTCGCAGGGGCCCTCCACGGTCAGCCCCAGGCCGCCTGTGCCAGCCCCCTTGGTGTCGATGGAGAATGGCGCCGGGGTGCCTACCAGCCCGCCCTTGAGACCAGGGCCGTAAGCGCACACCTAGGGAGAGGAGCAAGTATGTGGGTTCCCCGGCCCTCCCGTGCCTACCCCTCACAGCTCCCACCCACCTTCAACTACAGCCGCCACTACAGACGGAGGCCTTGTAAGACTTCCAGGCAAGGAAGCAGGCAGAGAGATGAAATCATTTGTCCCAGTGAGCGGATCTGGGACTCAAGCCCAGGTCTGACCCAAAGCCAGGCTCTTAATGACTAGGCTCTCTCAAAGACAGGCCCTGGGGTGGGAGCTGACCTTGACGTGGGTCCTTGCCTGGCCCACTCCAGGACATAAGACCCTCCGGCTTCTGCACCTATGACTTGTCTGTCTTCCCGACAAGCTCCCCACTCCCAGTTCCAATCGGCCTCCATCTCCTTACCTTGGAGGGGTCCGGGGGCAAGACACCCTCCACAGCAAAGGGGCTGCCGGGCACGGGGTGACCGTCGTAGGTGATGTCCACCTTGTAGGGCCCCTCCTCGGGGGGCATGTAGCGCACGGCCTGGGCTTCAGCTCCACCCCCGGGCTCCAGCTTGCAGGGGATGGGTCGTCGGGAGGGCGAGGTCATCTTTACATCCAGCTGGCCCTGACCGCCAGCCCCTCGCGTGTTCACGGAGAATGCCTGCTCTTGCCCAACAGCCACCTCTGCGTAGAGGGCAAGGGTCACCGTGAGCAGAAACTCCAGCCCGTCCTCCCAACACCCCTCACTCCCAGGGCATCTCTCTCCCCACTTACTGCTGTTCAGGCCTTGAACTTTGACTTTGCTCAGGTCCAGTGGGGGCGCCACATTCACCACAAAGGGGCTCTTGGGGACAGGGTCCCCTCCATAGGTCACTGTCACTGCCATGTTGCCCTGTTGGGAACAACAGGGGGTCAGAACTGGGTGGCTTAGACACAGCCTGGCAATCTGACTTTGGCAGATGTGGGCTTGAGGTGCGGAGATCCATAGCAACAAAGGATGGGAGGCAGGAAAGGGGCCGAGATCCAGAACCGGCCCTATGAGTTGAGAGGAAGGAAGCCCAGGTCCTCACCAGCCAGGAGGGGCAGGGCATCGGAGGGGGGGGGGGGCATACCTGCTGGATGGCCGTGTACTTGACGGTGTAGGAGTAGTCATGGTTGTCGATGATCTCAAAGTCCCGCACGGCCTCGCCCTTGGCAGCCCCAGCAAAGTGCACGTCCAGCTTGGCCTTGCCGGCTCCCTTGGTCAGCACCGTGAAGTGGGTGGGCTTCCCAACTTCCACACCTGGAGGGCCCACCCCAAGACGGCGGTGAGGGCCTGGAGGACGCCTGACCCACCCCAGCCAGCCTCCCCCAGGCCCTGCCCAGACACCCACCGGTGCGGTTCAGCCCGGGGCCCTCCGCCTTGACCTTGCTGGCATCGTGGGACGGATCCACCTTGATGTGGAAGGGGCTGGCGGGGATCTCCTGGGGGAAGAAAAGGCTTGGTCAGGGTGGACAGCGGCAGCCTCTGACACAGCCCCTGTGTCTCCTCCGAGGCACCCCGCCCATACACAGGCAAAGCTCAGTCAATGGCTGTGGAGTCGCCCCCCACCACCCCCAACAACAGCATCCCAAGCTGCCAGCTGAGACTTGGGGGGCCAGGCACAGGCCGCGGATGCCCGCCAAAAGCCGAGGGCTGTGTACCTGGTTGGCAAAGAGCACCATGATGGTGTATCGGCCGGCCCCCGGCGGGGTGTACTTGACTGTGAAGGTGTCGTTATCATTCTTGATGATGTCAAAGTCGATGTCAGCCTCCGCGGGGCCCACCACGCCGGGGGCGCACTTGATGCCGATGCTCACGTCGCCTGAGGGAAGGCAGGCACAAGGCCACGAGGGGGGCACTCAACAATCTCCCCACAGCACAGCACAGGTCCCACAGGGCTCCAGCCAGAGCCCCCGCCCTGTCAGCCCAGACCCCGCCGGGCCCCGCCCCCACGCCCACGCCCCGCCTGCGCCAACCTTGCCCCGCCTCGCTGCAGTCCACCGTGAAGTAGGTGGGCTCGTTGGCCTTGAGGCCCGTCTTCTCCACGCCAGGGCCATACACCTTCACCCGCTCAGGGTGGCTGCCCTCTCCCACATTCACCTGGAGGAGGGTTAGAGCTCAGCACGCGCCCTTCCTCAAGGCCCACCCCTTTCCCCAGCACTACCCTCCCAGCCTCCTAGCGTCTTTGAGGGGGACTGGAGGCGGGGGGGGGGGGGGGGGGGGCGGTGACAAGGACCCAGGGACAGAAAACACCTTCCAGGGCACCGCTCCTTCGGGCGCCCCCGGCGGTGGGCAGGGCAGGACGACGACGTACCCGGAAGGGGCTCTTGGGCACGTTGACGCCTCCCCAGGAAACGATGATGGTGTGCTTCATGGGCTTGGTGGGCACATAGGAGCAGCGGAAGGTGCCGTCGCCATTGGGGATGACCTTGATGTCAATGGGGCAGCCGTCCGCGTCCTGTGGGCATCACCAAGCAAGGTTGAGAGGGCCCGGGCCTCCTCGGAGCACCGCCGCCCCCTGCTGGCTGCAGGCGGTCCTCCAGGCCCACCGCTCCTTCCCCAGCCCAGTCCGCAGGCCACATGACCCAGCACCACATGCTCTGGGGGCCAGAGTGCACGCAGGAGACAGGCTTTAGGCCATCACAGTGGTGGTCGCCCAGCCCACATCTCTGAAATGTATTGGCTGGGGAGAGCCTGGGCTAAATCAATGTCCCATAAATTGAATAATGAACATTTCAAAGAAGAATCATCTTCCTGGACCCAAGAATATGTTCCTTCACCTCTAGGGGTCAATGCCCTTGGGAAAGTAATGTCTTGCTCTATTATTAAATCACCTTTCGATCGCAAATTATTGGTATAAAAATGTGTTTTTTACAAAGTATGCTTTGAAAGATTATCAGTAAGGAGAGATATTTTAAATTTTCCATCGTTCTAACGCACGGGGAAGAATCAGTCTTGTGATGCCTAGACGCCCTGCCTCTCACCTGCCCCGCCCTCCCAGGTCCCTGCCCAGAGAGTGAGGGGCAGTGAGAATGGGCAACGTCCCACCTGGGCATAGAGTTTCAGGTCGCCCTTGCCGGCTGCGCGGGCATCGATGGTGAACTCTGCGGGCTTGTCCACGATGCAGCCAGTGGGCTCCAGGCCGGGGCCAAAGGCCTTCACCTAAGCCGGGAGGAGGAGAGGGTTGGGTTGAGAAGTGGGGGGAGGGAAGGGGGGTCTCCCCGATCATCCCACCCCGGGCCGGTGAACAGGAGATGGGACCAAACCTTGTCTGGGAAGCAGTCAGGGGGCGCTGGCTGGATGTGGGCGATGAAGGGCGAGTCTCGGATGTCCTCGTCGTCGCAGATGACGTGCACGGCGTACTCCCCGGGCTCGGTGGGCCAGTACCGCACGTCACAGGAGCCATCGCCCTTGTCGTCACACTCGATTTTGGCCTGCGAGGGTCCCTCAATGGAGAAGCCTGGGTGCGAGGTGGGGAGGGTCAGAGGGCACCAGAGGCAGCGTGGACACCCTGCCATTCCCCCAGCAACCCCTCGCCAGCTGTCCCCACGTCCTTCTCCTCGTCTCATCCCAACGCTCCCCAGCGTGTCCGCCTCTGGCCCCGGCCATTCCCAAGTCTCCCTCTTCCACACCGCTCCCAGCATTCCCATCTCCCTCTACCACACCGCTCCCAGCATTCCCATCTGCCTCTTCCACACCGCTCCCAGCATTCCCATCTCCCTCTACCACACTGCTCCCAGCATTCCCATCTGCCTCTACCACACCGCTCCCAGCATTCCATCTGCCTCTACCACACTGCTCCCAGCATTCCCATCTGCCTCTACCACACTGCTCCCAGCATTCCCATCTGCCTGTACCACACCGCTCCCCAGCATTCCCATCTGCCTCTACCACACCGTTCCCAGCATTCCCATCTGCCGCCACGTCACTTACCCAGTGTCCCCACCTCCGTGCCAATGGCTTCCACCACGAAGTCAGCTGACTTGCCCACTTGGCCGGTTTCCAAGCCGGGACCCCAGGCCCGTACCTTCTGCGCTCCTGCCTCCGGGCTCACCTGCACCTCAAAGGGGCTGGGCGAAGGGGGAGCCGGTGTCAGTCCTGGGGAGTGCCTGGCAGAGCCCCCCCCACCTCTGTCCCCGCCTCTGTCCCCTCAGAGCCCCGGGGCCCAGACCGGAAGGCGGGGTGCGCAGTGCTTACCTGCGGGGGATGGCATAGCCGCCCCACGTGATGGTCACCACGTACTTCCCGGGCACCACGGGGTAGTACTCGCACTCGAACACACCGTCTCCCACCTCCCGGACCTTCACGGGTTCCTCTGTGCCCTCTGAGGTCAGGAGGAAAGCGGGAATGAATGGTGTGTGCGTTCCGGTTCCTCAGCCCCCGTGAGGAGCCCTTGGGACCCAGGCCCAGCCTGAGGACAAGCCCCGTGGGCAAAGCCCCAGGTCAGCCAGGAACCACATGCCATCCCTGTGTATCACAGTGGCATCTACGGCGGAGAGGACCACTCCCAGCTGGCAGACTGGGAAACTGAGGCAGAGAGGAGCCCGTGTGCTGAAAGTCTCCCAGTATCTCATGTCAGGGTCTCTCCAGGGGGGTGCGGTACTGACTCTCAAAGCTCTCAGGGAGTGAGAGCCACTGGCCACATTCCTCCCTGCCCCCCCTCCCCCGACCCCACCACCTCCATCCCTGTCACCCCCACGCCTCCAGCCCTGGGCCCTGCACTCACTTGGCCCCTTGACCGTGACTTTGAGCTCTCCGCTGCCGGCGCCCTTGGTGAACACCTTGAAGTCGGCCACCTCTTTCACACGCACGCCCTTGGGCTGCAGACCCCGCCCGGAGGCGCGGCAGGCATTGGGGTTACAAGCTAGGGAGAAGGAGAGTGGAGGTTGGGGTGCTGAGGGGTCCTGGGCGGAGACTCAGCCCCTCACCACTCACCCCTTACTTTACAGTCCTCCTGATGCCCGCACAAGCCTTCCCCAGTGCCCCCTGGTGTCCCCAACACAATTGGGGCTGCTAGGAGCCACGCTGGGCAAGGAGCAGCCGCAGGGCCCCCTCAGGCCCATTATAAGGAACCGTTCCTGCTTGGGACGAAGGCATGGCAGAGCCTGGGCAGAGAGTGGGGCAAAGAGAGGTAGGGGAGGGCCCTCCACCTACTCCAAGGCCATCCACCGAGAGCCACCAGAGCAGCTTTAGAAACAAAGTCGTGCCACAGAACACTCAGCAACACCACGGAACAAGAGATGATTCGTCCCACAGAACGGGAAGCCTGCCACAGCTCACAGCAGGGCACGGGGATCAGCCTGCCACAGAGCACGCCGTGGCAATGAACCTGGCCTTGCTACTGAACACGGAAGCTCAAGAATGGTGATCTCAGCCCGCCACGCAACACACAAAATGGCGTGGACCCTGTGACAAGACTGGTCCTATCGCAGAAATCATCGGGCAAGTGGCAAAGACACGAGATCTGTCACAGAACACAGGCAATAGCGTGGAACCTGGGGCCTGTCCAGAATGCCACGGAAGCGGGGATTCCACGTCACCTGGCCATGCCACGTGGCACAGGCAAGGCCAGTCAGCTATGGCCAGGCCTGGCCCGCCTCCGCCGGAGCACTAACACAGCGCCACTCTCAGGGCCTGGGAGATGGTGGGCACGGCGGGGGGTGAGCAGTGGCAAGGGCTCTGAGTGGCAGGGAGAGAGCCAAGAGGGGGAGTTGCCACCTAGTGCCTGCCCCCACCATGAGGCCCTGTTGCTTCCCCCTTAATCTTTCTTTCTTTTTTTAAAAAAAAATATTTTATTGATATTTTACAGAGAGGAAGGGAGAGAGATAGAGAGCCAGAAACGTCGATGAGAGAGAAACATCGACCAGCTGCCTCCTGCACGCCCCCCACCGGGGATGTGCCCGCAACCAATGTACATGCCCTTGACTGGAATCGAACCCGGGACCTTTCAGTCCACAGACCGACGCTCTACCACTGAGCCAAACCGGTTTTGGCAACTTCCCCCTTAATCTTTCACCGTGGTCTCCTGACCCTCCTCAGGGATGGGGACTGGAGGGCGCCATCTCTCCGAGGCCCCGCCCCGGCCGCTCCTCCGGCCCTTCTGGAGCCTTCAGCCGCCTCCCCACCCCCGCGGCCTGCACTTAGCGCTCCATTTCCCATAAACCCTCAGGCCGAGGACTTGGCGGCAGATCCCCGTGTCCTGGCCTCCGTGAGGTGACGGTGGGGGCAGGGGAAGGGCCCTTACCTTCTGCCACGTGGACGGGGAAAGGACTGCGGGTGATGGGGGCGCCGGCGAAGGCCACGTGCACCATGTGGGGCCCCTCCATCACGGGCCTGTACGTGCAGCGGAACGTGCTGTCGCCCTTGTCCTCCAGGGCCACCTCCACCGTGTCTCGCCGGCCCTGCGGGTCCACGATCACCACAGCGACATCACCAGTGCCGGCCCCTGCCACGGACAGAGGCCGTCAGCCCCACACGGAGCACACAGAGCTGCCTGAGGCCCCTCACCCTGAGACCATCTGCCTCCTGGCTGGCACCTGCCCCAGTCCCTCAGCCTCACCCTCCGTCAGGGCCCTCCTGACCCAGGCCAGTCCTCACCCGCAGTGTAGATGTCAAAGTAGGTGGGTTTGTTGGCGACGTTGCCCACAGGCTCCAGGCCAGGACCACGGGCTGACACCTTATTGGCGTCCCCCAAGGCCATGCCCACGTTCACCTCAAAGGGGCTGCGTTCAATGTTCTGGCCAGCAAAGAGCACGGTCACCTGGGGGTCAGGGGTCAAAGGTTAGCTCTTTCTAGGGAAGAGCAGATCTGAGAGGAGGGGGTGAAGGGGAAAAGCAGAGCCAAGGAGGGTGGGAGGAGGGCGGCTGGTGCCTTTGGGGGGGGGGGCTGTGAGCTGAGAGGGGGGTCCACTCAGCCAGAGCCCAGGATAGGAATGGGATGCGGAGCGAGGGGAGGCGCGGGGGAGGGAGGTACCTTGTGCAACCCAGCGACCTTGGGCACGTAGGAGACGGCGTAGGTGCGGTCCTTGTCGTTGTTGGGAACCACCTTGGCCTATTGGGGAGGGAACAGGTTGGCAGTCACCTGGCAGCCACCTCCAGGCCATTCCCGCCCCTGGCCTGTGGACGCTGGTCCCAGTGTCGCACTGACCCCTTCCTCCCAGTGGCCTCGCCATACCTCCTCCGTGTGGCCCTCGGGATCCTCAATGTAGACCAGCACCTCGCCCAGGCCGGCGTCCACCGTCTGCACCGTGAAGTGGGCGGGCTGCAGCACCGTGTTGCCCTGCGGCTCGATGCCTGGTGGGGGGGGGACAGAGGCGGGTTCCTCAGGGAGAGCCGCCCTCGCAGGCGCCCGGCTGACCGGGGAGGGCTGCTGGGGGCTCAACACCTACCGGGCCCATAGGCGATGGCCTTCTTGGGGTTCAGCTGCTTGGAGCGAACGGGGGCGCCGGGTTTGAGCTTGGCCTTGGGGAACTGGGACAGGTAGGTCATGACAGAATGCTCATCCACGTTGGGGTCCACAATCTCCTCGGGGGCAATCACCTGCCACAGGAAGGAAGGGGTTACAGGGTGCCCTCCTGACCTGGCAACCTGGCTCTCACCCACTTCCTGGCCGGCTCTCCTTGCACGCCCAACCTGTGCCCTTGGCCCTCCTGTCCCCCTCCCCTTCCCAGACCCACACCGCGAGTGTACCTGGGGCACCCCGAGCCAGTCGTCCGCCTGCTGCATGGCCTCCCGGGCGTTCTCCACAGGCTGGTTGGGGTCCCAGGCCGCCCAGTCAGGACAGAGGCCTGCAGAGATGGTGGACAGCGACAGGGACGCAGGGGAGGTGGTCAGCCGGAGGCACAACATGTGCTCAACACCCTCACCGGCTGCAGCTTCACACCCGCTCCCACCAGTCAGGCTCCCGCTGACCCCCCGCGCTACGGCCCGCCGGCTGGGATGCCCATCGCTGTGTAGGGGCAGGCAGTCTCTTCTGGCACCAACAATGAGGCCTTTCTGCCCTGGCTGATGCAGCCTGGCACCAGCCCTGCCAGCCAGCCAGCCTCCTGCCTGCCCAGGCTCCAGGGCAGACCCTGGACACCAGACCCTGTAAGGGCACCGCTCCCCGGCCGCTCCACCGCATTCTGCCTCGGGGGTGGCCAGAGGAGGTCCGAGTCACCGTCCCACGAACGCCTCTGACCCATGCCCTGCACGGTCCCCTCCCCGCTGCCCTGAAGTCCTAGGTCGCCATGCACTTCCCGCATCAGCCCTAAGGCCCAAGACTCCCTCCTCTTCTACCTAACTGCTCAGGTGGGTGAGGTGACCAGACCGTCCAGGTGCTGGCGGGACAGTCCTGATTTCTAAAATTTTTTTCCCGCATCCCGCGGCGTTTTAAAAGTCCTGATTTTTGGAAAGGTTGGAAACAGATTCTTTCCAAAAATCGGGACTTTTTTAAAACGACACGGGACACGGGAAAAAAATTGTTAGAAATCAGGACTGTCCCGCCAACACCTGGACGGTCTGGTCACCTTACACTCGGGGAAACTGAGGCACGGAAGAGCCGGCTGGGAGAGGATGAGTGCTCCTCTATGTTCACCCAGAACCCAGCTTTTCCAGCAAAAGAAAACCCGAGGCAGCCCCAGATCATTCCTCTGCCGCCCTGCCAGCCGCGCCAGCCCTGTGAAGGGCACGGGGGTCAGGGGGTGCTGCTGGTCTAGGCCAGCCCTGGAGCAGGGGAGGTGGCGTCCCGGGGGGGGGGGGGGCGGGGCCGGCGCAGGGGCTGGAATCCGTCCGGGCCTGGCCGGAACAGTTGAGCTCACTGCTGGCAGCCGCACCAACTGCGGGCCACGGCTCAGCAGCTGGGAATGCCTCCCAGGCTGCCGGTGCCCCCGCCCCCCACCCCTGCTCCCCAGCTGACCCCACGCCGGGGAGGCTCCCCCCCAAGGGACCACGGCTTCCTCGGGGAGAAGACCTATCTGCTCAGGAGAGGACGCTCAGAAAGCGAGCGGCGCGCGGGGCAGGGCCCCCGCTGTGGTGCCTCGGGCTTCTCATGCCCCACCTGGCCAGCCAGGGCTGGGTCACCTGCCACTGGGCAGTGCCCCTCCAGCCTCGGCCCCTTCCCCAAGCTGCCCCAGGGTGTCACCAAGAAGAGCCTCTGCTGGGATGGACTCCTGGGCTTCCTGCGACAAGTCTCCGCTCGGCGGAAACGGTGCCATGTGGCGAGCGGGACGCGGAGGCTCTAGGCCCTGGATCAGTCCTGCCCCAGACAAGCTGTGTGACCCTGGACAAGTCACCTGCCCTCTCTGGGCCTCCTTGTCCTTGTCTATAAAAAGGAGGGCTCGAAGCCTTGTCCGGCCACTGCAGAATCTGGCGTATTCCGAATCAGGCCACCCGGAGAGGCCTGACTCCAGCAGATCCTCAGCCAGAGAAGGGGCAAGCCCCACGGGGTCCTGACCCCCGGCCCTGAGACGTGCATTGTGACCACCAGGCCTCAGTACCGCCCGCGCGTCCCCGCTCTCCGTCCCCGCGAAGGGATGCGCGCGTGCCGCGGGGCCCACTCACCGGGAGCACAGTTGTCCACCAGGGCGCCCAGGGCTTTGCCGTCCTGCCAGTCGCGGTTGAAGTTGGTGATGGGCAGCTGAGGCACCTTGTTCTGGATCCAGCCGAGCAAACGCTGCTTGGGGGTCTGCTTCCGGGCGTCCTCGTCATCCTCGTCCTCCCACATGGGCATGGAGATGGAGTAGTGCAGGATCAGCGTCCAGATCAGCCCCAGGATCAGCTTCAGGTTCCCATCCACGATGGCCTTGCTGTCTGCAGAGCCGAGGGGACACGTTTGGCTCAGGAGGGCTCTGCCCTCCGCGGCCCAGACCCCTCTGCCCCCACAGTGCCCTGCCTCCTGCCGAATTCTCGCCCTCCAGAAGCCCACCCCTTTATCCTTCATCGCCCCTCCCCCTTCCCCTTCAAAAAACGAGGCCGCTCCCCACGGTGTCCCCACAGCAGGTAATCTCGCCTCTGTCACTTGCGTGGGTCTCATATCAGGCTGCAGACATCCATGCAATGATCAGGCATGTAGGTCTTCATGGGGAAGACACTGTTTTTGCTTTGTTTCATTTTTTAGACCGTTTTTTAGAGGTATGCTTGACTTACCACAAATTGCACACGTTAGAGAGAACAACTGGATAAGCTTTGACAATATGGACATACCCATAAAGCCACTGCTTTGAGGTAATAGACACACCTCCCCAGAGTTTCCTTTGTGACCCCTCCCTCTGCCCTTCCTTGTCCCTCCTTCCCAGGCGACAACCAATCTGCCCTCGGTCGCCACAGACTGGTTTGCATTTCCCAGAGCATTATACAAATGGGATCACACAGGGTGCACTCTTGTTCTGCCTGACATCTTTCACTCTGGACACTGTATTTTTGTCTCTCAAACATAGTAGGGTCTCAATAAATGCTGAATGAATGAATGAATGAATGAGTATCGAAAAAAACTGAAGTTGGAAAGTAGGGTCAACTTAGTTCCAACCAAACTGTCCTCTGAAGACCATCAAAGGCTTCTGGAACAATGTTCCAGAGGAAGGGAAGGGGTACAGTGCAGACTCTGCGAAGGCTTGAAATCATGTGATCAAATGCTGGGGCCAGTAGGACTTCCCAAGAGCCATGGGGAAACGCCCCCATGGGGAAGCAGGTCTGAGAAGCTGACACACTCCACCCACCCCCTCCTTTGAGGAGTAAGATGGATCAGAACTGGTTCCCCAAGATTTGGGAGGCCTAGTCCCCCTGTACCAGCCAGAAGGAATACCCAGGAGAGGAGGGGGATGTGTGAGGGGGTGAGGAGGGCTTGGACTGGAGTCTAGGTCTTTGGGAACCGGCTTGACTGTAAAAGACGATCCCAGCCTGAAATGGGCCGGTTTCCCTGAGCACCGAGAGGGCGGGACGCCCAGCTCAGCCTTGTTTACTGGCGGGGCCCTGAGAGGTGGGAGCGGGTGGGGCTGGAGGCGTCCCTTGTCCTCTTTTCCGGCCCCTCTCCAGATTTGGGGGGACAGCTTTAATTAAGAGATCAAGGGCCTGGGGAGTCCCAGCATCCCCACCCCACCCCACCCCCACCTGCCCCCAGTGGAAGAATCTCTGCCTCTCGGTCCTTCTGGCAAGGGCTCTGGCCCCCCGGGCTCCCCCACCCTTTCCCTGATTCATCCTTCCTTCCCCAGCAGCAGCCCGCCCGCCCGCTCCCCCTGGCTCCACTGCAGCACAATGGTCTGGCAGCCTCCAGATTCCATGACACACTCCCTCCCGGCCCCCCGGTGCTCCAGTCCACTCCCTGCTCCAGCGCAGGCCCAGGCCCTCTCCCGGGCTGGACACCCAGTGCCCCCCAGCCTCTCACTGGCCCGGCAGCCTCCAAAGTCGGTGCTTCCAGAGGCTTCTGGCGGGCTGGAGCCAGATCCCGGGGAGGGAGGCCTGGAGGCTGCGGGGGGGACAGGGAGGGGATGGTTGGGGGTGGGGGTAGGCTGGGGGAAGATCATTCATATTTGCTGCAGGAAGAGGGTTTCTCCCCAGCAACTGGCGGCGGGCCAGACAGCAAGTGGTCCACTGAGCCTTGCGGCAGGAGGGGGGTGGGTCCCACTCTGGGAAAAAGTGACCCTCCTTTCCCGCTCCCCCTCAGAGGCCGGGCAGAGGAGGGGAGCTCAGCTCCAGCCAGGCTTCCTCCCTTGCACCCCACGGAGCCACCGCTCCTACGCCTGCCTACGGACACCCCCAAAGGGGGTCGGAGGAGCCCCACAGCCAGTCCCTGAAACCAGCCCAGGCCCCAAACGGAGGGGGAGGAGAGAGGGCCGGTGGAGGGAGGGGCCGGGACAGCTGCTGTCCCCTCCGCCCCTCCCTCGGCTGTTGGCGGAGGGGGAAGGAATAGCAACTGGGGAACAGCTGCAGGACAGAGCTGCCTCATAGGTCTCTTTGTTCGGAGGGGCCGAGGGGGGCGGTGGGAGAGACAGGGGAGGGGGAGAGGGGGTGGGTAAGACGGGCACACATCTCTTTCAGTCCTTGCTGAGTAACCCCTCCTTCAGGTGGGCTTTTCAGCTCCCCCCAACTCTTAGAAAGGGAAGTGGGGAGTCTCTTTGACCCCCCTCCCAGGTGCCCAGAGGCCGATCCATTTCGGTCTTGAGACAATGCCCAGCGGAGGCCCCCAGGTCGCTCCTTCCCACCGTGAGCGGGAGCAGAGGGAGAGAGGGAGAGAGGGAGCAGGAGGCCGCCCCTGGCCCCTGGCGGGACCTCTCTCCATTCAGGTCTGGGCAGCCCCTGCGCCCGTGCCCCCTCCCCTCCACCCTCAGCCTCGGGCCCGGCAGCCGAATTGCTGACAGCTTATCTCATCAGCGCGAGTGAGCCACTTGGCCCGAACGGGAACGGTTCCCTTCCTCTCAGTGGGAACCAAGGCGCTTGCCTCCCGCCCCCAAACCAGCGTTTGCTTCTTCCCCCTCCACCCTGAGCCGGCCCCTGCACGGTGGGGCCGGGGGGCTGAGCCAGGCCCTGCCATGGGGGAGGGGAGAGGTGCTCTCCGGAAGGATGAGGCCTGGAGTGGGGCCGGCGGCCCGCTGCAGGGAGGGGAGGGGAGGCGAGGGGAGGGGAGGCCTGCGGTTTCCTATAAAGTCCTGCGTGGGCTCCAGGCTCTTCCCTGGAGACCCCACCTGGGGCAGCTCGTCTGTCACATCCCAGAGCGCAGGGGGATGCGGCCCCAGGCTGACTCCTCTCTGACCCACCCCCCATCCTCTCACACACACACCGGGCCCCTCCCCCACCCTGTCCTCAGGCTTGTCCTTCTGGAAAGCTCAGAGACATCTGCTGTGTCACGGAGGCAGGGCTATTTCCAGGCCAGAGCGGGTGGGGTAGGGGGGCAGTGTTGGGGCAAGAGGAGGTAAGGCCTAGAGAAGAGACTGGACAGGGCAAAGGGCCCCGGATTGACCTCAGCTGCTAATTCAGGAGGCCTATAGGTGCCCCGAGGGGGAAGGGGGTGGACAGACACTCCGTTATCTGAGCAGTCTGCGGGCACCTGACCCCCAGGGAAACTCGGCTCCTGGGGCCCCCCCGGAGTGGAAGCCCCAGGGACGCGTTCCTGTACATCACAGCACGACTCTTAGGAGACACCCCGGAGTGCGGGTCTCCCCCAGGCCCCGGCGGCAGGGAAATGCAGGGCTGCGAGGGGAGGGGCAGCCTCCGGTCACGCAGGATCCAACCTTGGCCTCCGGGCTCCCGGGCCGAGCGTGTCTCCCCGCCCCCACCCCGCGCAGACACACCTTCCAAATCTGGTTACACTCCCCGACTTCCTTCTGGAGGCCTTCCCCTCCCGCCCCGGCGCGGACCGTTAGCTGCAGCCAATCCCGGCCTCGGCGGTGGGCAGGGGCCGGGCCGGGCCGGAGCGGACCGGGAGCCCCCTCCCCAGCGGGCCGAGCCGCGGGGCGGCGGGGGGGCTCCGCGCTCGCTCAGCGCCTTTTTAGGCTCCTGTGGCCGGGCCCGGCCTGCCGGCTCCTGGGCCTGAACCAGCGGCCCGGCACCCGCGGGCCGGTCCTCCCTCCGCCTCGGAACCAGGACCGCAGAGCTCGGGACGCGCCCTCGGCCCGCTCCCCGCGGACGGGGAGCTGCGGGAGGCCGGGGGGCCGCGGCTTTGTCCGGGGTTTTGGGGGGGGGGCGCCCCCAGTGACCATAACGGGCTCTGGCCCTGTCCTCCTGCGTGGCGGCGGGTCCCGGAGCCTGTGTGGACCCCCTCACCGCCCTCCCCGTGTGCAGAGCTGGGAGAGCCGGGTCCCCTCGGGGTGCCCCGGGCACCCCGCCCCCGCCCCTCAGCGCCCCGTGCCCGCCGGCCGGCACCTGCGTCCCCGTCCCGTCCCGTCCCGGGCGCCCCCCGCCCGCCGCCCTCACTGACCGATGGACACGAGCTTAATGTGCTCCCGCTCGAGGAACTCGAGGGCCACGGACACGTTCTCCAGCTTCATCTGGCGGAAGTTGGGGCGCGGGTGGTACTTGCGGTACATGCGCTTCTGGCTGAGCACCTCGAGCAGCGCGATGAGGCGCAGCCCGTCGCTGAGGTCGCGCTGCAGGTCGGTGACCCGCTTGCCCACGCACTTGAGGTGCTCGTTGCACCAGCGGGTGAAGGTGTTCTGCTGGATCTTCTTCCACGGCGCGTCCTCCGCCAGGTCCTTCTCCGTGGACGGCATGTCGTCCGCCTCGTCGCCCAGGCCGAGGCCCGGGGCCTCCGAGTAGCCGCTGTTGTTCATCATGCCGGCGGCGGGGGGCTGCGGCGGGGCTGGGTGCTGTCGGGGTGCTGTCGGGGTGCTGTCGGGGTGCTGTCGGGGTGCTGTCGGGGTGCTGTCGGGGCTCAGGCGGGGCGCAGTCGGGGCGCCGCGGGACTCGCAGGTCGGCGCGGCGCGGCTCTCGGCTTGTCCGGCCGGGGCTGGCGGGCTCTGGGCTCGGGCTCGGGCTCGGGCTGCGGGCGGCTCTGGCTCTCCCTCGGGGGCGGAGCGGCGCTGCTCGGGAAGTGCCGGCCGGGCCGGGGCGGGGGGTTTAAGAAGCCCCCGGGCCGCGCTCCCCCCGCCGCGCCCGCGGCCCCCGGTCCACGTCAGAGCGCCGGCCTCCCAGGAATGCCGCCCGGGCGCGGGTGGGGGCTGCACGGCCGCCGCCCCGCCTCCTCCTCCTCCTCCTCCCCTCCCCTCCCCGCCCCCCGCGGCCGAGCGGCCCGAGGGGGCCTCCCGCCCCTGCCAGGCGGGGTGGGGGTGGGGGTGGGGGCTGGTCCCGGGGCGCTGCGCTGGAATGTAGGGGGTGGGGTGGGCGCCCAACACCCCAAAACTAAGGATTGCCAATCAGAGTTGAAATATGCCCCCCCCCCTCCGGGTCCCGCGGGACTCAAGACACGAATGGGGAAACTGAGGCCGGTGGTTGGTGCAGAACACACTGGTGTGGGGTGAGCTGGCGGCGGCAGGGCCGCTGACAGGGAGCCCTGGCTGCTAGCCCGGGGTATTGTCCACCTGCGGACAGGGACGGGGGAGGGAAACGTGTGTGAGACTGAGAGGAAGGAGGGACACTGCGAGGCAATTGGGGAGGCGGCGGCTTTGGGGGTGCTCCACTTTACAGGTGGAAAAGCCCTCGTTTGCAGCCCAAATCCGGGGTCCCAGGAGAAAGAGGGAGGCTGCCCCTGACTCAGTGTCCCTGTCACCAGCCCGTTTGGCCTCATCCCCTCAGAACGAAGCTGAGCTCAGGAAAAGAGAACCCAGTGAGTCACAATGTGCTTCTCCGCCCCCCCCCCCCCCCAGACTGACTCAGCCAAGGTGATGAGAGGGCGGGGAGAGGCTGCCCCCTGGGAGCAGGGAGCCCCCTGGGCAAGGTGCCCGTGTGGGCTACGTACGGGGCAGAGCCTTCCAGTGGAAGGGCAGGCTGGCCAGACAGAAGCAGGGAGAGCGCCGCCCGGGCCAGCCAAGGGAAACGTGACGGAGGCTGGTGGGCAGGGAGAGCCCCAGGAAGCCAGCCAGGGAGCCGGCGCGGCTGGGCCCAAGGTGAGCAGAGGCCGGCTGGAGGCTAGGGAAGGGCGACCGCAAGGAAATCGAGGCACTGACACAGCGGGGCCGGCCTGGCCGACGCAGCTGCAGAGCAGACTTACATAAAAGGGCACATGAGGCCCGCCCGGGCCAGGTAGCCCAGTGGCAGATCCACCAAGGCTGCGGTTGGATCGTGGTCAGGGCACATACAGAATCAACCAATTTATTATCCCAGGTGGGACAACAAAAATCAGCGTTTCTCTCTCCCCTCCTCCCCCTCTCTCTCAAAATGAATCAATCAGTAAAAAATGTGAAGAGGATACCTATTCCATATCCTTAATGCTGTAACTGCATGTCCCCCTGGCACCCCCTTGGGGCCAGACCTCCTCAGCTCTCTTATTCTTCAAGACCAGATACCTTTGGGCCAGACCGCCTCCAGCTCAAGCTGTGGTGACTGGAATTTGGGGAGGTTCTGGGGCCTTGTAGGTGAACCAGTCTACTGTATTCCTCTTCTCTCCCCAGACTCGCGAAAAGGAAGGGGCTACGGGAGCTCAGTTAAGGAGCTCAGAAGACGTGCAGGGGTTGGGGGGGGGGGCAGTGCTTATTGAGAAAGGGGTCCATGAATGATTCCTTCCCCTTCTCACTAGGGAGGGAGGGGGAGGAGTAGAGAAGGGGCCAGAGACAGGAAAGGGGCCTGCCGTGTGGGGCCTGGGAGGGGGGAGCCGTGGGGGCCCTGATAGTGACAGGCGAGGTATAAATAGCTCGGGCCCTCGGCTCAGGCTCATGTTCTGTCGGCTGCCTGTGACGAGGTGCTCAGGAATTCCGCTCTCCTATTGGCACCCCCTCCCTGTCCCCAGCACTGTCATACCCCCAACCACCTTTGTCCCACGGCCAAACCGCCAAACCGGCCACCGAGCATCAGAGCTGTCTGTCTCCTGCAGAGGCCGAGTTCTCCCGTGGAGAGATGCCCAGCTCTGGGGACACATGACACACAGCTAGGCCTCACAGGGGACTGAGTGTGTGTGTGTGTGTGTGTGTGTGTGTGTGTGTGTGTGTGTGTAAAAGCACTTCTGACACCCCACCGAGGTGCCGCTGAGGGCTCAGTGATGTTGTCTCGGAAGCCTCGAGGAAGAAACTGGGGAGCAGAGCTGAGAAAGGATGCGTGCCTCTCTCTGAGCAGCTGGGAGGAGAGAACAGGGTAAAGTGGGTTTGCTTGGAGCCGGCAGCCCCTGTACACATCCTAGCGGCTCCGGGACCTGTTTTGTGGGCGTTACCTGAGGCCCCTCAGTCGGTGGAGGGCCTCTGTTAGGGCAGCATGTTCAGAGGGAAGCCGCCGAGAGGAGAAAGAAGTCTCTCTCCCGCTTCTCACTCCCGCCCTCCTAGAGAGGACCTTGTGAGACCCCAGAGGAGTGAGTGGTCCAACAGAGCAAGGTGCCTAGTGCCAAGGATGGTTCCCGGAAGCCTCCTTACCCCCCTGAAACCGGAGCCTGTTGCTCTCCAGGATAAATCGGGGCCTGACTCAGGCCCCAGCCAGCCAGTCAAGTCACAGCAGCCTGACCCAGGGGCAGGCCGGTGACTCAGCCCTCAAGATAGCCCATGAGCCCAGGCCCCAGGCCCGGCCATGAGGCCGGAACAGACCGTGCGCAATGCTGGTCCTGGGGCTGCCAAGTGGAGTGGCCTCCCCGAGGGCCAAAGTGTCCCTCCCCGGGCCGGATGGGGGCTCCTCGAGGGGCTTACAGGGGGTTTCATCAGCTGGGTATTTGGGGCAGTGGTGGCTGGGGCCACAGGCCGTTTATAGCCCCCTGACTCACCACCTGCTGACCTGTCTCTGGGGAGCAGGTTGCCTGGCTTTCCACCTGGCCCTGGTTCTCCCATCAAGGGACGCCGCTCCTCCTCCTCCTCCGCCGCCGCCGCCGCCGCCGCCACCACCACCGCCGCCGACAGTGGCCATATTTAACTTGGTCTACACAGAGTCTGAATGAGCGGGCCCAATGGGCCATGTCTTTCTGGAGCCGGGGACATTTTCACAGTCGCCTGTGAAAGGGCAGCCTGGCCAGGCTCCCGGCAGGCCCTGTGATCAGTCAGTGGTACCGACTGTGGCCCTGACCCAGGTGCCAGGGACAGTGTGGTGAGATGGAAAGATCTCAGGCTCTGTAACCTTGGGCAGGGGATGTCACTCTTTTGGGCCTCAGTTTTCTCATCTCTAAAATGGAGTTAATAGCCCAGCTGGCATGGCTCCGTGGTGAACGTTGACTTATGAGGCAGGAGGTCATGGTTCGGTTCCCTGACAGGGCACATACCCGGGTTGCAGACTCGATCCCCAGTGTGGGGTCATACAGGAGGCAACCGATCCATGATTCTCATTATTAATGCTTCTCTCTCTCCCCCTCTTTCTTTATGAAATCAATAAAAATATATATTTTTTAAAAATAGAATAGAGGTAATAGTGGTCTCATAGGGATTTTTTTCTGTGTGAAGGTGAAAGGAGACAACGTAAAATGATGAGCATGGTGCCTGGCAGCTAGTAGGTGATCAGGAAATAAGTTAGTTCGCTTCCTGTGCTGGTATCTTGGAAAGCCTGTGGGTTCTGGGGAGCTAGGTCTTCCTCCCAGCTCTGTCTCTACCCCCAGGAGAGTCCATAGCCAGGATCTCCACCATGCTTCCGTCTTCCCTTCTCTACATCCTAACACTCCACCTGCCAGCATCAACACCGGAATACTTCTGATCTTTGGAACCACCCACCCTGACCCCCAATAGCAGCTGATCCTTGACAGGAGTAGTAGGTGGTATACTGTACCATGTGACCCAGGAAGGGAAAGCAGAGGGGGGCTGTTGTGCAGGGAGAGAGCAGAGAGGAAGCGGTTATGCAGAGGGCTGTAGGGGGGCGGGGGCTGGAGGTTCTTGAAGGTGGGAATGAGTCCTTGGTTTTATCTGTACCTCAGCCTGGTGCATGTTCCCCTGGCTTCTAAGAGACACCCTGTAGACTTAAAGCTGGTTCAAGTGACTAATACATTCAACACAGAGAGGCCTCTTGACTCTGGTGAAGTATATCAACAAGATCAGGAGTCAGAGCTCAAAAGGATGAAGAGAATGGCTTTCTAAAATGAGCCAATGGGCCTGACCATTGTGGCTCAATGGTTGAGCATTGACCTATGAACCAGGATGTCATGGTTTGATTTCTGGTCAGGGCACATGCTCGATCCCCAGTGGGGGGCATGTAGGAGGCAGCTAGTCAATTATTCTCTATCATCATTGATGTTTCTATCCCCCTCTCCCTCTTCTTCTTCCTTCCTCTCTGAAATCAATAAAAAATATATTTTAAAAATATACTGTATTGATTTTGAGAGAGGGATAGAGATTTAGAAACATCGATGAGAGAGAAACATTGATTTACCTGCCTCTTGCACCCCCCTCCCCCAACTGGGGATGTGCCCGCAACCAAGGCACATGCCCTTGACCGGAATCGAACCTGGGACCTTTCAGTCTGCAGGCCAATGCTCCATCCACTGAGCCAAACCGATTCCGGCTCAATAAAAATATATTTTTTAAAATAAAATGAGCCAATGGGCAAGTGTCCTAAAGGAAGAGCTCTGTATTCTAAGCAAAAAGGCTGGGGAAAGCAGGATCATTTTCCTGTCATTGCCCAGGCTATAGGTTCAGGCCTGGAAAGAACCAATGAAGTCCTGACTGAGGCCGATTGCCTACCAGACCATGACCTCCATCTTGACTTCTGATTAATTCCAAGTTAAATTAATGATCCATAGTGGTAGGTAACCTTCTAGTCATTTCCACCATATAAGTTCTCTAGCCAACTGGTGACTAAAGTCGATAAATAGCAGGGTTTCACTACACTAAACCACTAGGAGCCTGGGACCAATGGCACCAGTGAGTTGTGAAGGAATTTCAATTAGGTTCCAGCTGAGGACACACAGTCTACTGTAACGAAGGGCAGTGCTTCTGAAATTTTGTTGGGCCTACTGATCTATTGCTTACATGCAGGTTCTATGCTGCACGTCTGAAGGAGGCCTGAGAGACTGCCTTTCCAACAAGCTCACAGTGCTGACCTGTGGGCCACACTCTGAGTAGCTAGAAGCGAGGCCACCCTAAATCAGCGCTATCTTTGACGTCCTTTAGAGGGAGGCCAAGGGGACGTGTGGCACTGCCGTCAGTCTGCCCAGGGCTGGGCTGGTTTTCAGCACTGGCCCCGGGGCTGCTGGGATGGACTCCCACCCAGTTCAGCCTGTCACTCCTCTGGGCTGCACACAATTTTAAAATCTATTCTAAGTGGCTTTGCTGATGAATTCACTTGGTGCTTAGCTATTGGAGAAGAATGCCCTGAGAAGGTGTCCACCACCAGACATGCTTTATAGGTGGCTTTGGATATTTGGGTGAATGTCTCTTCTGGCATTAGGTGGAAAGGAAGTAGAGAGAGGGGGGGTCTCAAGAAACTAGTGGCCATGAGGGTCTTAGGAATATACTTGAGGGTTTTCACATGGAAACTTCATGATGAGAACAACCAATCACAGAACATTCCACAGGGATTAACATTAAACAAGGACACTCATAAGTTATCCTCACGTTCTGCTTGTCCCCACTCAGACCCATTCTCAATTCTTTGCCCTGTTTTGAACTCCAGGAGGCTGACCTAGAAAGATGACATCACATGGGCACCTCTGCTCTCTGGCCCCCAGTAGGGCTCAGCCAATGAGAGGCGCCAATAGGAACCTGGGGGAGGGAAGAAGGTGGGGATACATAAACTGCCCCCTTCATCTGTGGCTCTGACAAGGACCACATCTCCCCGTGGCCTCCCCTTTGCGGGCCTGGGATGGTAGCCACTTTCCACGGTTGCTGTGTCTGGGGACTTCACTACTACTTCCTGGTTTTCAACGTTGCCTTCTGTACGTTGTCCCTTCGTTCAACTTTTCAGTAAAGCTTTTGTGTGTGTGGACTGTTTGCTGCCAGGTGCAAACCCCTTGAGAGGTCTGAGCCACGAAGGCTCACATGCAGACCTTCTCAGGGCATTCTTCTCCAATGGCCAGAAGGGCGGTCACTGGGCCCTCCTCACACAAAGTACCAGTTCGTTCCATTTCTCTGTGCTCAGAGGAGCTCCCCGAGAGCGTGTTAATAGGAACAGACCAATCCATCTGTGATTTGGCTGGCAGCACAGGAGCCAGCTTCGTTTCTGGGGTCATTTCTTGGGTGAGAAATCGTATTTAGGAGTCAGACCCTTATGGGAGGTGCCCGGTTTAAAGCAAACGGTTGGTTCTGCTCTGGTTGTGCTGTGAGGTATGTAACAAATCAGAAGCCACACAATCTCATGTAGTTAGGTTGACATTTAATTACAAGGAGCCCAGGATCTTACACGAGGCAGGAGATGGGCGCCGGCAGCTCCCCACGAGCCTTTCCAGCCTGGGTGACTGGGGCTAACAACACGGGGACACTGGGACATGTGGATGGATGGGGCGCCGGCACAGTGTGTCCTGCCCAAAGCTGAGGGTAGTAGCCATTGGGGATCTGCCCCCGCGGCTGGCCCAGGTCAGGTCTGCCATCACTCCAGGAGGCAGTACTCTGTCTCCTGTTGTCGCAGGTTGGGTAACAGATACAGAGCCACAGCTGCAAGAGCCAAGAACACCATAGGCTTCCACATCCCAAACATGTTCTGTGGGGACCAAAGGCAAATGGTGAGTGCCCAGCTTTCTGAACCCGTCCCTAAGCCGGACACCCCCTGCCTACTGGTGCTGGAGACGCCCCGGGTCCATCATGGCCCACTCCTTCTTACCTCCTGGATAACTGCCGGAGACACTGTGGCCCGAGTCCTGGCACCCCTAGATACCTGGAATGACCCTCTGTGCCCCCCCTAAGGTGACTGCCTGTTTGCAGCCCCATGGGGTGAGAAGAATACCAGTTCCTGTGTGTAGAAGCAAGTTCAGGAGCCAGACTTCAGAGTATCCAAATGGTTGTAATGGGGAAGGTTGGCTACCATGGCAAAAATATGAGGGCAAATGTGGGCCTTTAAGAAAAGCAGCTACACCTCGTTAACTCCTGGAGAATGAACTCAGAGACAAGAGGATATTAAGACTGAGAGGAAATAAAGTACACCACAGAGTGCAGGCAAACATGAGCCCTGGGCAGCCAGAAACCTTTGTGGAGAATGATGGTGGCTCAAGGAAATTCAAGGAAGCCGGTCACTGGCTCTGGGAGGCTGCCAGACCCTGCTGACTACAGCAAATCCTGCTGATTCATTCAGGGAACATGACATCCTGAACAAGAAAATACATACTTGAGGAAGTAGTTCCTAATTTCATTACCTTTTTACTGTGTTACTTGAAAGACAGAATTTGAGTTTTAAGTTGTAAGCTATGGCATAACAGAAATACGGTTTTAGGGAAGGGCAAATAAAGCCCCCCCGCATCAAGGCTAAGAATGCATTTGCTCAGAGAATGAGGAACCTAAAAGGAGGATTTTAAGCCAACTAAAAAGAGCAAAGAAAACCTTCTATACTTGTAAAAACAGTTACTAAAAAGAACATAAGATATGAAGTGATTAGCAAAACAGCGTTGGAGTTTGGTATACGGAGTAATTCACGAAGGAAAATAACTGAACAGTGAGCTAGGAAAATACTGACATGCTCAGATGCTCATATCCTAATGTGCATTGCTACAAATGCCAGTTCTTAAGGGTGGACAGTGCTGAACCCATGCATGTGAACCGGCGTCCTTTATCCCGGGCACAGGCGAGATCCCAGGCTGGCTGAGTAAAGGGCAGGTCCGAGTATCACAGAGGGGTAAGTCACGCCAGGCTTTCCTTTCAGACTGGGTTTCCGACTAAATTCACAGATCCACATAGACGAATCGTACCCCGGAAACCTGTGTAATTTTATTAACCAATGTCGCCCCAATAAATCCAATTTTAAAAATAAAATAAATTCACAGATCAAGAAAATCATGTTTTGGACTTAATCAAGGTGCTTGACAAGGTTTTCCATGCTATCTCTGGACAGAGTATGAGGGAGTGAGTAGGATGACAGCACGGCTTGTTGTGTGACCATTGATGTGACCAATGAGCTGATAAAAGCCTGGCGAGATGGCATCGGAGAGGCTCGGCCCTCCCCTGTGACGTGGATGCGAATGTGAGGGAGGGCTTGTCACCCCTGAGGACGACGAGCTGATTAGGAAAGATTTTGAAACCAGAGTTGAGATAAAAAAAGAAAAAAGAAAACAGGTTAGATCTCACAGGTTAGATAAGTGGATTATCTCTAATGGGGATAAATGAAAATTTCTGTCTTGAATCCACAAAAGCAACAGCAGGTAGAGAATGGGGAGGGGTCACTTAGCAGATGCAACATGCAAAGGGGCTTTATAATACATGAAACAGATTAACAATGCGATCCGGGGCTGCATAAAGAGAAGTATGGTATCTTCCCAATTACCTGGAAGCAACCGAGGAAAATGGCTGAGAATAAGGAGATAAGGGAAATAGGATTGGAATTTTAGCTGTTGCTAATGTTAAGTCCTTAGAATCTGATTCACAGTTTCCTGGCTCCATTACTAAGCCTCTCTGTGCCTTAGTTTTATCACATACCAAATTAATAATAGGGTTGTTGTAAGACTTAAATGAGTAACTATAGAAAAAGTGATTAGGACAGCTGTGGCACAGAGTATGCAGTATATAAGTGACTGTTCTTTTTATTTATGTGGTGTTTTATAATTTGTAAAGTATTTTTACATATATGAACTCATCTGATCCTCAGTGGGGAAGGCAGAGGTTTTATCCTTTGCTTACATTTGAAGAATCAGACATTCAGATTATGCATTTTGCCCCCTGGGACCGAGCTGTAAGAAGCGGAGACAGACGTAGCCAAGCTCTCTGACCACCTTGCCAGGAAGTTTCTACCTATGCTACCTCACTTTCTGGTTGGGGAGCTGCATATTTGGTGCAGCAGGCTCTGGGCATAACCAGCTGCCCTGAGAGGACCCTAAGCCAGGAGTTCCTTCCTCTCCTCTGCTTGGGCAGGCTGCGTTTGAGCTGGAGAAAGGTTATAGCTGAATAACCCGGGCCTCATCCCATAGGGACTTAGAAAAGGGGGCAGATAGGGACGCAACAGGTATAGGGAGGGACCTGTCACTAAAGGAGCTGAAGACTGTCCATGAGATGCAAGTGTAATGCCTAAAAGGAGAAGAGCTAAAGAGGGGGGAAAGCCAGGGGGTGGGGAGGAAAGAATGAAAGGGAAATGGTGATAAAAGCTATCAGCAAATGCTTTAGCTGCCACTCTGAACCTATGCATTAAACCAACGATACTCCGCTAACTGGGAAGTGAGAAGGAGGGTGAGAGAGGGCAGGGGGAGCATAATAAGGAGCTAAAACAGGCTGAGAGCAGAGTTTATGGTTCTCGAAGGCAGGGGGAACCCTAGGGTTTTACCTTGGGCCATAAGGCCACATCCTGCCCCCTGAATTTGGTACCCTGTTGGTACCAGATTACATGGACTGGCCAACTGGAAGGTGCCCAGAATATACCAGCCTTGGTTCCCTGAGACACTGACATCTCTGATTGGTGGAAACTTTTCACCAATATAGTTCCACATTCTCTCCAGGAAGCCCAGCTGAGAATTGGCCCCCAAAGAGATAACTAGAAAAAATCCCTGGCATTCCTGTTCTGACTTTTCTGAAGATCAAAAGCCCCAAATCAGAGAACTCAGTAGAAAGTATGTAATATGGTAGGGGTTTCAGTCCCATTTTTACCAAGGTTGAAGGATGAATTGAGGCTACCCTCATACCCATGACCCTACGGGAGTTACAGCTCTTGAGACCTCCTCTCTCACCCAACAGGGGCGGTGGTGAGTTCTTATTTTGCCAGCCTGGGCAGTTACAACAGTGAGTGCTTGGCTCTGGGGCTACGCAAAGAGCACCAGGCCAGCCTTACAGACAGACATCAGCTCATCAGAAGTAGTTGGGCAGCTTTGGAAGCAGCAACAGTGCTGGGATCATCACAACTTCTCCCAGCCAGAAGAAGACTGAAGCTCAAACCATGTCCAGAGTGGGCATTCAACTCCCTATGTGTTATGAAGACATGCTTTAAGAAGTCACAGATTTTCTAAAGCAAGAAGCAAGCAGCTGAGAGGAAAGAAAAGGAGGGGAGGCAGGGCACCCTCCCTCGGTCCCTCGGAAGAAGACACGATACCAGTACCTGCGTTAGGACGACGTCTCGGCCCACCAGCACCAGAGCAAAGCCGATATGATCACCAGGCCTACAAGAGGCAAGGAGAAGATGGGGGGGTTGGGGGCAGGGGATGGCTGCAACACATCAAATGAGAAAGAAGCACGAGGAGGGACAGGAGGTGAAAGAAAGGTGGCGTAAAAAGACATAAACACATGAATTCAACAGATAATGAAGATGAGAAAACAAAGGGAAAAGAGAGAGAGATCGAGAGATTAAGTGACTGATCAGTGAGAGCAGGAAGGTTTCTTCTCTACCACCAGGCCTGGTTCTCCCCACTGGCAGCCTCCAGCAGGTTCAACACGGATAGGCGTCAACCAGGTGGTAAGTGCAGCTTTCCGGCTTCATTTCCCTCTCAAACCGGTCAAGTGGGTGCTCTGCCCAGACCTTGCCTGTGGGTCAGTAACTGTGGAAAAGTGAGCGCCGAGGAGGAAGCTGGGCTCTCCAGATGAGAAGGATGCATACTTTGCCACCCTAGGAAGAGCCCATCTCTTGCCAGGTCACCTGTCCCTTTGTCAGCCCCGTGTTCTGGCTGTTTTCCACCAACTCTGAGTGTTCTGGGCTCTGGTCCCTAGGATCCCCTAAGGAGAGTAATGCTGTGGCTGTGAGACAAAATGCATTAAAACAAGTCAACAATGGAGAGGGGCCAGTTCTTTGCCTGCAACAATCTTCCAGAGACACACCGTGTTTGCAGGCGATAACACACATGCCAACAGAGCTGCCAGCAAAGGAGACAGGACCCCCTGGGCCAAAGGGCCACCTCCACAGGAAGTGCTTGACTTAGAAAATATCAGGTCTGGCATTGAGAAATATGGCACCCAAGCCCAGGAATCTCTGAGGCTCTAAACCAGCACCTGGTGGAATGCCATGAATTCAAAGGAATTAGACACCAACACTGGGATAGAGGCTGTGGGATAGAAGCAATGGGCTGCCCCGGTACAAGGGCTGCGTGCTGGGTCCTCAGCAGTGCGTGCTGCAGGCTGGCCTGCCAGGAAATCCCGGAGAGCCTCATAGTGGACTGGGCACCCCACCACAAGAGACTTATTTTCTTCCCGTCTGTTTAGAGGGACAGAAAGAACCTGGACTTATTCAGGAAGTACTCAATCTCTTTAGGGAGCCAGAACCCCCAGTTAACCTCAACCAGGGCAGGAGTTCAGCTGGTACATACTTGTACAGATGACCTAGTTATTAACATACAGAAATACTTTTACATTTTTTTTGGTAAATGACTCAGGATACTCCCACTCCAACCTCTTAAGATCCAGCAACTAAAGGGTTAGGGAACTCAGTAAAATACTCTGTCACTTCTGATCATTCCAGGCCCCCACCCTCATGCCTTGTAATATACAGAGCCCCGCGGGTGACACCAGCCCTCCACCCTCTCCTAACGGCAACAGCAAAGGTCACGCTTAAAGGGCACCACGGGGAATGGGGACTGAACGCCTGGCCCCGCTGACAGGAGGCCTTGCACTGCCAGCGTGTCCAGTGCACTAACGCATTAAGGCAGGGGAGCACCCTCCTGACTTAATAACTCGCTAACCACGTAAATGAAGAGTGGAACTCCATTTCACTGTGGAACTGTACTGCAAAGACCACCTTTGCTGGGAACCAGTAACCCCACCCTGGTTCCCAGCAAAGGCGGCCTTTGCAATTGCAGTTCCACTGCAAATGGGTATAATCTGCCATTTCCCACAGAGAGACCCCTCTCTCCAATCCCGCCTCCATCTCCGCTTTTCCCGCCTCTGCTCCGGCAGAAGCCCCTCCTCGGCTGGATCACCCTGAACACAGGGGCACCTGAGCCCCAGGACCCATCTCCCACACCATCCAGCCTTTGGCTGTGGTTACCTTTCTGCTCTCAGAAATGTTGAGGGAGTTTTCCTCAGATGTTTCAGGATGAGGGCTGTTGTCCTCATCTTTACTCTCCTGCTCTTCACACCCCCCCTCCACATCTTCTGTGGGCTTCATCTCTATGGGAGCGGGGGGCTCCGAAACTAGCTCATCTCTGGCCTGCTTTGGTTCCTCTTTAATTTCCTCCTCCATTTTCTTCTCCTCTTTTGGTAGTTCGGGAAGATCGGGTTTGCTGAGCTTGCAGTGCAGCACTACGTCCACACTCTGCGGGCGGAGGTGGGGCAGGATGGGGGACAGTTACCTGCCAAGATCCCTACCCTCCGCACAATGCTGAACTATCTCAGGAACCCATCGTCCCGTGTCCTCACGGAGCGTGGGCAGCACTGTGACCTGGGGCTGACCACTGCGTGGAGGGCAGTCCCCCCCAGCCTCTCTAGACCCGTCCGCCAGCTGGCCATCAGCCACCAGACAGCTGCGAGAGCTAACGGTTCTTGAGCTCTCGCCTCGCCTGCTCTTCCTACGCCTGCAGTGACTCCTATTTTACACACTCCTCTTCCACATATGTGTCTGTAACTATTTTGAATAAATTCCTCTCTTCTCATCCACTCGGTCCTTCTCTTGAGCACGTGACCCAAGAAGCACAGAGACCCAGGAGACTGGGCTGGGTTAACTGAGGCAGCTGTGGTCCTTTGAGGCCACATGAGTGGTCTGAGCTCTACTCTCCCCTTAACGTCCCAGGAAAAGGGAGTACATGAAGCTGGAACCAAGATGGATCTGCTCTAAATACCTTAGAGACCCCAGAAGCTTCTCTACAAACACTTCCCTTGGTCAGAATGGTGGGCGGTGGCTTTTCTTCCCAGGATCCTATCTACCGTTCGGCTTCTGGCTGCATGGGTTACTACTCACCTGCTTGCTCTCAGAACTCCCCAGGCTTACCTTGGACACACTTCTTTTAAGCCCATTGGCATTCTTATTCACGTTGTTATTGGCATTCTTTCCGTTGGAAACAGAGGACCTCCTCTCTTTGAGCTGGCGAATCTCTTCCTGGCAGCACTGCAGCTGCCCCTCCAAATGCTCCTGCTCTGCCAAAAGCCGGCCCTGCTCGTCCATGCTGGCCTGGTACTGCAGCTGCAGCTCCCGCAGCTTGGCCTGCAGCTCTTTGATCTGTGGGTAGTGGAGCCCGTTACCCACGGCCTGGCCTACGCAGTCCACTGGGCCCTGCCTGGGCTCACTGCCTCGAGCACGTCCCTGCTGAGCGCGTGGGGGTCGGCAGCAGAACATAATGCCTGGGAGTGTGGACTCTGGGTTCACGTCTCAGCCCTCCTTACTGACACTGGACAGGTTATTAAAACCGAGAGAAAACCTCAAACTGCCGGGAGCGGGTGGGAGACAGCAGGAGACAGCAGCAAACGAGCCTCTAAAGCAGTTTTACAAAGAACTCTTCCCTCACTTGAGGCACCTGCTGGTTTACATCTAAAATGACCAAATGATGACTTACATGGTACTTTTACGGTGACCTGTCTGAATAACTATAGGGCTACCCCTTCGGAAGCTTGGACTCTACCCCATCGTGACTTTTGCTGGGAACTCCTACTTCACCCAAACCATCTCTCTCCTGGCACAGCCGCCGAAGGAACCGTGTCAGACACCCGAGAGTGCCCCTGGGCACCTGCACCTCGCCATGGAAAGAGCGGCAATTCCCAGTCCTGCTCCCCGACCTCCGGCCTGGCTTCCCTGACTTCCGGCAGCACACCAGGGTCTCCGTGGTAGGCATCGACACGAGCCAGCCTGGGCCCCCGGTCTGCTCTCCGACCCTCTCCCCTGCACACACGGGGACCCTGCTGGGCTGTGCTGCTCTTGCTCAGACAACGCTGTCCGTCCCATTGCCCGGGCCTGGCGTTAGGACACATCCAGGAGGAGGCGGGCCCCGTCCTGGAGGTGCTGCGCATCTAGTCGAAGAGACAAGACAAGCACATGCAAACTAACTAAAGACAGCTGGCAGGTGAAAAACACAACTGGCCAGAAGTGCCCTGGAGCACAGCGCGGACAAGAGCACGGCGGGGCAGAGGGAAAGAGCCCAGTCTTGAAGGTCCCAGTCCAGCACGGTGGGTGCCCGAGAAACGTCCAGGCTGCCGGGCTCCTGGGCCTCGGTGCCCGCTGTGTCCGTCTGACCAGGAAGGCGGCAACAGTGCGGAGCCGCGGCGAGCCCGTCCCTCTCCTCAGCCTCTCCGAAATGGCTCCGGCCTCCTCGGCTCTGGGGACTCCTTCAAGAACCCTGCCTCCCTCAGAGCAGTTACCTCGTTCTTGTCACAGGAGGAGGCGGCGGCAAGCTTCTCGCGGCACTCGCAGCACTCCTTGAACACCTTTTCACAGGCTTCCAGCTCTTCCTTCAGCTCCTTCTGCTGGCCCAGGAGCGTGCCCATGCACTCCTGCAGCCGGACGTGCTCCTCCTGGCTGACCTGGTACATGGCCTGCACTCCCTGCAGCTTGACCAGCACCTCGGCAACCATGTCGTGGAAGCTCTGTGGAGGGCGGGGAGGAGTGACGGCACCCTGGGGAGCACCTGCCCTCCGCCCCGCTCTACTCGGCCCTTCCTTAGCGACACCAGAACCTCCTCTCCCTGTCTGTGTGTGAGCTGCCTGCCTTTACCTCTACATCCTCAGGCTCGGCAGCCTCATCCTCGGGGCTGCTGGGATAACTCCTAAGACAGGTGTCAGAGCAACTGGCGATGTTCTGAATGGTGATGCTGCTGCTGCTGCAGGTGCGGTAACTCTTCAGACAGGTGTCCGGGAGGCTGGCGCCGCTGTCATAGCTCTTGAGAAAGTTCTCCTCGCTGGTCTGGGGGCTCCCGAGGTTCTCACCGCACTCAATGCTGCTGTCATAACTCTTCCCGAAGAACTCAAGGCTTGTTTTTACGGAAGGGGCCCGGGCTTGGAGCAACTGCATTTCCTCCATGCAGAGCTGCAAGTCAGCCTGCAGCCTCTTCCGCTCCTCGAGGAGCCGGCCGTGCTCCCGCTGCTGTAGCTCCTGCTCCGTCTGGCTGGCCTCGTACAGGTTCTGCAGGGTCTGCATGTGGGAGGCGATCGACTTGGACTGCCGGGAGTGGGTGGGAGACAGCATCGTTACCGACACGGCAGACTGCGCCGCGCCCCGCTTGGCGCAGAGGTCTGCGCACACCTTAGAGAGCTGCACACCTGCACTCCAGTCCCCGGACAGCCTAGGCCATCGACCTAGCCTACGGGTGCTGGCACGGGTCAGTTTCTTGCTCATGGGGAAAATCTCCCCAGGGAGGATACGCCAGTTTCCGGGTTCCCAACTCTGTTGTTTCTGCACTCAGCCCTCTCTCCTTGGAGTGGTGCTGAGTGGGTCTCGAGAACACCTACCCCTTCTCAGTCAGATGTGCCACTATCCTGGCCTTTAGTCGCAGCACCCTGCCTCAGAAGAGGGAGTCAAGGTCTCACTACGAGTCCCTGACCTCCTGCCCCAATTCCGAATCTGGACTCTAAGGAGTTTCCCAGACCCTCTGGGTCTGGCTTCTTGGCTACGGATGCCCAGGACAAGATCTGATCGATCAAGGAAACATTTCATGCCCGGTCCCTGGTCCCTGTGTTATCTAGGCTGAAATCTGATGTCCCCGGAATCTGACCAAATCTCAGTTTGGACTCTTGCTATCCCCTGGGTCTCCCTATCTGGCTAACATCCAAATCAATTCATTTTGCCCAAACTGAAACAGTCTACCTGCTCTTCCTTGCTCTCACTGAGCCCTGAGGCCAATGCACCCCCCAAACCTGAAAGATTTAAATGGAGATCTCCACCAGTGAGCCCTCTGAGGCGGGGCGCCTTGCTCGTGTCTAACCCCCCTGACCTGGCTGCTATTCTGGCCGATGTTGCGATGAAAGCAGTATGGTCGGTATCAAGAACTCTTCATGCTAGGATGCTGCCTTTGGAAAGGAATGGTCCCACACTGGCCTCATGTAGAACACCAAAACGTTATAGATCTTATCACTGAAAAGTGTGCTTCTCAGTTGTCAACCATCTCATGAGAAAAGGATGACAAACACTAAAATGGCATTATACATCTGGAAAACGAGATGCTAAAGGGATTGAGACAAATTGTCAGGCAATTACAGACTTCCGGGGCGTCCCGGTTCTACGTGCTCCCAGGTCTGCGGCCGGGCTTGCCCCGGTGGGTCCTCGGGCCGGTCTGACGCCTCACCTCCAGGAGCAGCCCCGGCGGTCATGGCTGGGGCAGGGTGGGGCCTCGGTCTCATCCTGACGCCTGGCCTCACAGGCCCTCCTAGCACTCCCGTGCAGCCCCTTCCCCTGCTGGCCCCAGAACCGCCTCCCTGCCTCTGGCTAAGGTTACCTTGTCAAGGAGATATTTTGAGGACTTAAATAATTTGGAACTTTCTGGATTCTCCAGCACCTCCTGGAAATGAGACTCTTTGTAACAATGCAGCTCTTTGTGCACATCTAACTGTTGTTTTAATACGTTTTCTTGATTGCGGATCAGTTGTTTCTGCTCTTCCTGCATGCCTTGGTAGAGCAGCTGCAGTTCATACAGCTTTTGTAACTTTGCAAGTAGCTCGTAACTCTGTGAGGTAGAGTGGAAGGAAGGGGCAGGGACTGTAGAGGTCACAGGGAAAGCCTCTGCCTCCTTCCCGCTGGAGACCCTCCCCCCCAGGAATCCCGGGATCGGCTCTGCCGTCCGTCCGTCCGTCCATCCGGGAGGGGCAGTTCTGTGGAGATCTGCCAGTTGAGTAGAACTGATCTCTTGTGTTTGGATGTATTTGGAGCTTACAAAGTACTTTCGAGTATATTCTCTCCACATAGATTAAATATCTAAATTTAAAATGCAGGACAGATCCCAGAGCATAAGATGTATTTTAAGATATAAAACCCAAGCCCTGGCCAGTGTGACTCAGTTGGTTGGCGCATCATCCCTTACGCTCGAAAGTGGCAGGTTTGATTCTCGGTCAGGACACATACCCAGCTTGTGGGTTCAGTCCTCAGTTTGGATGCATATAGGAGGCAGCCAATGGGTCGGTCGGTCTCTCTCTCTCTCTCTCTCTTCAATCAATAAAAAACCCAACATATCCTCAGGTGAGGATTAAAAAAAAAAAAAAGAGTAAAACCCTTATCAGCTATATTAAATTTTTTGGTTTGAAATTTTTTGGTGAGAAAGTAAGGAGTGGTTGGTTAAGGAAAGAAAAACCTTAATCCCCACGTTTTCTTTTTCTCACGTATAGTCACACGTGGGAAGCTTCTCAAAGCCACTTCTCCATGGTTAGCAGCCATTCGCTGACCGCCTTTACCTTCTGCAGGAGGCCAGATTTGGGGATCGGGAACATGAGCCTGTGCAGCTCTTCTTGCAGCTGGCCCTGCTCCTCCTGCAGCCTCTTCTGGTCCTCCAGGAGCTCGCACTGCTCCACTTGCAGTTGCCCCATCTCCTTCTGGCTGGCCTTGTACTTCTCCTGCAATTCTGTCAGTCTGGACAGCAGTGCGTCACACTGTGGGCGGGGCGGGGCGGGCGGGGGTTACCCTAAGGCAGTTCGTTCTCGGCCAGTGTGGCCAGCAGAGCATTTCTGTGTCCTCCCGCCTCTTGCGATTCACCAGGGTCGCCCTCCCTGAACTGATCATCCCAAGCCACCCTGCGCCAAGTTTTAATGCCGGGTAGGGAACGCCAGCAGGCTGCTAGGGATGGCGGTTTGACGGTGCTTTAAGTTTTTCTGTCAGCCCCTGCTGAGAGCATTCTGAGTGGGAGGGTTACCCTCCCTTTTCATTTCCCCGTCGCCTTCCTTTCCGCTGGCCCTTTCCTTTGGTGTGCGCCATTTTCTCACCCTGCTGGGAATTCTACTCCGTATTACTCTCTTTATCCTAAAGTTGTTTTTATTCCTAAGTATGCTTCCTACCAAGAAAGAATTAATTTCTCCCTAATCCCTGCCACCACCATTTTTGTTTTTGTAATCTTTTAAAATCTTTAGAAAAGTATGTGCTATTGCTGAATTTGAGTTAAGAAAACGAAAATCATCCTATGATTCCAGAAATCTAACTCTTCTAATATGGGACTAATCTCAATGCTGATTGATAACCGGAGAAAAAGCTGGCCCTGTATGCCAGCACGCTGTCCCTCTGTCATGAGGGGCGGGGACGCAGATGCCCTTCCCCCAAAGTTTAGTGGGCACGGGGAGAGAGGGGAGCAGGGGCCTGGGCGTCGGAAGGCAGGTGGACTGCTGGGCTGACTCAAATACCGCCCCAATCCCGTGTCCCTGAGGGCCTTTTCCTGGGGACACAGCCCGCTGTTGGCGGGGGCAGGAGCCAGTGAGTATTTTGGCTGAATGTGGCCTGTTCCACTAGTTTTTGAGACTCTTGGGCCTGTTCTCTATCATGCTTCAACACCCTCCCATTCCTGTCAGCGACCCTGAAAGCGCTCAGCACAGGCTAACTGGTAATGACTTGCATTTTACACACTATGATGAAAAGAGAGAATGAGTAAGGAAGGCTTTATGTATCACTACAGGATTTGTTACTGAAAGGAAGTGGGTAAGGGTAGTATTCCGTTCAATGTACAGAGAGGAAGAGTCGAGTTTTGAGGACTTAACTACTCGGAAGCCTCGGCCCTTCTACTACCCACTCAGTGTTCGGCACAAGACCACGCCATCTGACAAGAGCACTTGCAATCTGCCTCAGAGAATCAGACCCTCTCTTTCTACTTCTAACAATCAAAGTGACATATACGAGCCCATGGGTGTGTTTTCCACAAATGACAAGATGTCACTCCACATGGAATTATGTGCAAGCATTCCAGTGTTCAGACTGGATCCAGATATACTGATCCTACTAAGCTCTGGCTCAGGTCGAGGAAAACTGTTTTAAAAGTTAACAGCCCGGGGCCCTGCCTCTGTCCCCCGCCTCGGCCGTACTCCGCAGTGAAGCACAGAGCCCACGCCCAGCCCCTGGGCGGCAGGACGACTTCCTCTTTGGCCCTCACCTCCTTTCTCCAGAGGAAGCGCCCAGGAGCTTCCGCCTCTCCTCACAAGTACCTTATTAGCACAGTCCGGCTTGTCCTCTGGGAGGCACTGAGTGCTCCTGAGCAGTGTCAGCTCCTGCTGGCAGAGCATGAATTCCTGCTCCAGCCGATCGTACATGTGCTTCTGCAGCTCCATCTGCTCCTGGCAGTGCTGGTACTGGTCCTTCATCCCCTGCAGCTGGGTCTGCATCTCTGCGTTCTGAGGCAGGGGGCAGCCCGCCGTCACCAGGGCAGCTGCTGCCCTCTCCTCTCAGGCGGGGAAGAAGGGAGTGCTACCTGTCCTCTCCAGCCCCAATCTCATCCCGCCGAGGCTCCCCAGATGGACAAACCCCTCACAGGCCCGGCACAGAGACCTCTGCGCTTCCATTCGGGGCGTGGTGAAAGTAAAGGGGTTCATTTTTATAGGCTGATTTCCGCATTCAAGATCAAAGGAAGCTGAGAGCCCCGTGGCGCTCTGAGAGCACTTTTCTACTAAGCAATGCTTTACCTCCCTCACCAGCAGCTCCTCCAGAGCCCTCCTGCCATCCCCGCTCCTCCTCGGCACCGGGCCTCGCACGGCGGCCCGCCTGGCCACCTTCGCCCTCACCTGGAGCGTCTTTTACCTTCTCATTGCACTCTTGGAAGCAGCACTCAATGTCTCTGAGGCGCTGCACCTCAGCCTCCTGGTACTGCAGGTCCTCCCGCAGCTGCTGCTGCGCGTCCAGCAGGTGATACTTCTCACTCGAGAGGTTGTCGTACTGGAGCTGCAGCCTATGCAGCCGGCACAGTAACTCCTACGGTGCAGGGGCCTTTGGGCAGCACCTCCGGGACCCTCAGCCCACTCACTCCTCCGCCCGAGTGACTCTCAGGCTCCTCCCTACCCTCCGCTCACGGGTTGCCCTCTCATCTCACACGGTTCTGGGGCGGCTGAGTTCAGCTGTGGTGCTTGCTGCCCAGGAGGCGGCTAGAGTTATTTTAACTCTCGACTCATATCCGCCTTCCCCCAAACCTCTCAGCACCTAAATCGCCCCTCACCTCTGGCTGCTGTTACCTTATCACTTTGGGATTCTAGGACCATGGGTTTGGTGTGTTTGAGCTGCCGGAGCTCGGACTGAAGTTGGAGCTGCACCTTCAGGAGCTCAGTCTGCTCGTCCTGGCTAGCATCGTACTTGTGCTGCAGGGCACAGAGCCTGGTCTTCAGCTCCTCGTTCTGGGGTGGGAAGGACGCGGGTGGGACTGTTATTCTCAAGAAGCAGCAGGCCCCTCCCCAGACCAGCCCGACGCTGTTCCCGGGGCAGTCATCCCGAGGAGCGCCCGCAGGCCTCCGGCCCGGTGTCCTCTCTGAGGCAGACACTCGGTGATGGCTACCATTTCTAGAATGCAAGGCTAGGCGACTCCTCCGACCGGGTCTCGGATAGACTCTACCCTGGCGGCAGGGCAAGAGTCAGCAGAGCGCAGCCTTACTCTGCGTTCATCCTCCCTGGAAAGAAGCGGCGGCTCCACGGAGGCCCTGCTGCCCTCCCCAAACTCCCTTCCTGGCAATGCTCACCTGGGCGACGTGTTGGGAAGTCTGGAACCGAAGCACCTCGTTCTGTGCGCACTTGAGCTCCCTCTGCAGCCGCCTCTGCTCCTCCTCGCTGTTCTGGCGGTCATGGTGCAGCTCTTGCAACTCACAGCACAAATCCTTACACTGTGAGAAACAAGACAGGAAGGTGGCTTACGGCAAGTGCGCTCCAAGGGTAGGCCTGGAAGAATATTTACAGCAAGCAAACAAGCAAGACCCCGGGGCACTCTCTCCTGCCACAGTGCACCCTCCTTCATCAGCTTTGTCCTGTGTCGAAGGAGATGGTTCTCACACAGACCTGGAGAGGGTATAAGAGGGACAACAAGAAGGCCTGCATTCCCCTACCTTGCTCTGCATGTCGCATATCTGTTCCTCAGCTCCCATCAGCTTCTGTCGCAACGAATGGGTTTCTGGATGAGGTTCTAGGAAATCCACTTCTGCAGTCTGACACTCTGTTGTCATCAAATTCTTTAGCGTTTCGGTGTCCAGCCACTTCTCAGTTGCTCTCCGTGTCCTGCAATCCAGAACCCCAGAGCCATGTTGGGGAGAGAATTCTGCCTAGAATCACCTGCCAATTGTGTTTGGTCCTGATGTATTTGTTTTAGGCAAAAAATGGTAAGGAGCCTCTTATTGTGATTTATCTCTCAAAAAAAACCCCAAAACACAAAAAACACGCTCAGGCTGAAACCAGTTTGGCTCAGTGGATAGAGCGTTGGCCAGCGGACTGAGGGATCCTAGGTTCGATTCTGGTCAAGGGCATGTACATTGGTTGCAGGCGCATCCCCAGTAGGGGGTGTGCAGGAGGCAGCTGATTGATGTTTCTCTCTCATCGATGTTTCTGACTCCCTATCTCTCTCCCTTCCTCTCTGTAAAATATATATATATATATATATATATATATATATATATATATATATATTAAAAAAATAAAAGAAAACACTCTCAGAAGGGCACAATGCCCCCAGCACCTCAATCTGCAAGGCGCTGTTTAGCTCTGGGAGACCCTAAGTGTGCCAGTCCAGTTGGGCTTGAGGCTGGCTCTGATATCAAGTCAGCTCCAAGACAGAGGTCATCAGACTGAATCAAGTCCATGTGGACAACAAAGGAATCACTTCTGAGCTACTCTAGGGCACAGCAAACAAGCCCCTAATGCCCAGAATAGAAGAAAACTAAACTTCTGAAGTCAATCAACTCTAGTCCTAGACACTGAGTTGGGTCCCCATGCCTCTTCCAGGCGGCGTCCATATCCTTTGAACACCACGGGAAAGACCAGATCTCCCAGAGGAGAGGGACGTGCGTGAGCCTGGCATCTGCCTTCAGCAACAGTCCTACAGGGTCCACGAGCCTCCTGGCTGTACCTCTCACTCTCCAGATCTGCAAGCTGCGCTGTGAGGCTGCTGTTGCTCTCCTGCAGGACCCGGTACTCCTCATTCAGGAAGTGGTAGCGTTCCCGCAGTTGTTGCAACTCCTCTGCAGAGGACAAGAGGAGAGAGAAGTGAGGTCCTAGGAGGAAGCACTGATGACCAGCCCATTTTCCTGCCTGGAAACCTGGTAGCAGAAGCCTGATTAGCTCCTCTTTTTCTAGAGGCAGAAGAGATACCACATGCAGAGGCTTCGAACACAGGGCCCAGAAGACTCCACCCTGCAAAGACTCTGTGCTCTTTCAAGAGCTGCCCTTCTTCTCATCTTCCCAGATTTGCAGGAGGCAACCAATTGATGTTTCTCTCACATCGACATTTCTCTCTTTCCCTCTCTCTTACACTCTCTCTAAAAATCAATGGGAAGATAGCCTTAGATGAGGATTAAAAAAAAAAAAAAAAAAAGAGCCGAAACTGGTTTGGCTCAGTGGATAGAGCGTTGGCCTGCAGACTGAAAGGTCCCAGGTTCGATTCCGGTCAAGGGCATGTACCTTGGTTGCAGGCACATCCCCAGTAGGGGGTGTGCAAGAGGCAGCTGATGGATGTTTCTCTCTCATCGATGTTTCTAACTCTCTATCCCTCTCTCTTCCTCTCTGTAAAAAAACAATAAAATATTTTTTAATAAAAAGAATTATTTCTCTTAGAATATATTTCTACTGATATTTAAAGAAGTGTCTTAAGCCCTAGCTGGTTTGGCTCAGTAGATAAGAGTGTTGGCCTGAGGACTGAGGGGTCCTGGGTTTGATTCCAGTCAAGGGCACATTCCGGTCAAGGGCACATGCCCAGTAGGGGGTGTGCAGGAGGCAGCCAATCAATGATTCTCTCTCATCATTGATGTTTCTATTTCTATCTCTCTCTACCCCTCCCTTCCTCTCTGAAATTAATAAAAATTAAAAAAACTCTCTTAACTATCATCAGCTTCAACACCCTGAAATTTACTTCTGTTTATTCCAATCAGAAGTCCTGATCTATGTAGCAAAGTCCTTGAAATATTGCAGATTACCACAAAAGGAAGGAGGAAGGAAACTAATATTTAATGAAAATCAACCACGTGTTGACAATAGACTTGATGGTTTCAGCCTTGGTGTTGGTGTGTGAGTGCTTTCAACATGCTAGGCATTTCACTTAATCCCCAGAGCAGCCCTGAATATTTTCTTTTCTAAATAGGCCTTTAATTTTAGAATAGTTTTAGATTTATAGAGAAGTTGCAAAGAATGCAGAATTCCCTGGAAGAGTTCTCATCTAGTTTCCCTACTGTTCCTATCTGACAATGGGTCCATTTGTCATGACCAAGAAATCAGGCTGGTATATTAACTAAACTCTGTAGTTTATTCATATTTACCTACATTTTCCCGCAAGTCCTTCTCCTGTTTCAGGATCTCACCTAGCTGACGACTGACTAGTTCCTCTTTCTATTAACCAATTTTTATAAATATGGAAACAGAGGTTCAGAGAGATAACTGTGAGACTAAGTTCACTCTGGTACTCATTGGAGCTGAGGTGCTGAACTGAAGTCTGTGTAAGTCCGGCCCCAGCCTTCCCGCCGGGCTGTCTGCCTCTCCTGGCATCACCAACCCAAAGGCCCTTCCCAGAGGCTTGTGACAGCTGGCAAACCTGGTACTTCTTTGACTCCCTGTTGCTTTGCCTCTGCTTGCCCTGGCCTAATATAAGGCCTCCCTTATACCCAGATCATCAATCCAGCCTCAGAATAAAGACAACCTCTCTGATGTCATGCATCCTAGCAACTAGCTGGGAGACTCACTGTCTGAAACCTTTTAAACTCTGAGCTTTTGAGCACCTCGTGTATTATTAGAAATAACCTCCCTTCCTCTCCAGCTGTCTTGTGCTCTGATTTTTTGTCCTCAAAGCTTCTCCTTTGGGGAGGACTAACGGAGCCTAACAATTAGCACCTCAGGGTCTGGGAGCGGGACGTGCAGGACCCCCAGAAAGCAGTCCAGGCAAAGAGCCACGATGCCGGAGCCAGCCGCAGGAAGCGTCTCCCAGGGGGGCGGCCCCGGTGCTCCCACCCCAAGTTCTCCGGGGTCATCTCCCCGGGCTATTTCTCACACCACGATGGACTGGTTGTGTGACTCTGGGTAAGTTTTTCTCCCTTACAGTCTTGAATTCAACCTGGAGGTTTTTTCTAGAGGTTCCCAATTCATTATCTAAGACCACCTTCCACCGTCTCTGGCACACCATCTCCCTCTGCTTGACTTTCCGGACAGACCAGGAGGAGGGCTTGCACTCTCATACCTTGCAGCTCAGAGAAATCTGAGGGAGTGTAGCTATTAGATGAGTCAGAGGTCCTCATGTCCATTTCTGCACGGAGGGAGTTGATCTCCAGCTCATACTCGTTCCGAATACGCTCCAAGTCATCAAGTTCACTTTGCATCCGGAAGATGTCTCCCTGCAGGGATGCTATGTCACTCTCATGTTCAGTCGCAGAATCATCTGCGGCTTGTCGCAGATTCCTGATCTCCGCCTGGGCCAAATGCAACTCCCGTTCTATTTCCTTAAGTTCACATTCCTTCTCACGCTCTAACATGGAAATCTCCTCCCGTAGATTCCGCAACTCACCTGCAAAGGCCAAAGATTAGGATGGTTAAGAGGATAAGTGAATTAATCTACCATGTTCTAGAGGCACAAACGTAAAGGGAGGCAAGTTCTTATTTGGAAACCCATCAGAGCAGTACAGTTTCAGCTGGTATGAAATACAGAGAATACCTAAGAAGGGAGCACAGAGTGAATCTATGGAGTAAGGTAGTAGAAAAGTACATTTTTGAGGCTTGGCACCAAAAGCAACAACTTAAGACTATAAGTGCCCTGGCCAGTGTTCTCAGTGGGTAGAGCATCGGCCTGTGCACCAGAGCGTTGAGGGTTCGATTCCCAGTCAAGGGCATGTACAATCCCTACACCGATCATTGGGGGCGAGTGTGGGAGGAAACTAATTGATGTGTGTCTCTCATGTCATTGTTTCTCTCTCTCCTCCCCTTCCTCCTCCTCCCCTCTCCCTTCTGGTCTCTCTAAAACTCAATAGAAAAAAATATCCTCACTCCTCGGGTAAGGATGAAAAAAATAAATAAAGTATTATTAGTTTTTCTAAGGAATTGCCTAAGAATTAAAGGCCAAACCTAACTTACAATATTTTTCTTATGTCCTGAGTCTTTTTAAAAACTCCCTGGCTAGCCCAGCCAGTATGGCTATGAACCAGGAGGCCACAGTTCCATTAACAGTCAAGGCACATGTCTGAGTTGTGGGCCCAGTTCCCCAGTGGGGAAACAGGCTCAGTAAATGCACAGAGGCATTTATTTCCACTGTGCTGATGTTTCTCTCTCTCCCTCCCTCCCTCCCCTTCCTCTCTGAAATACACACACACACACACACACACACACACACACACAAAATTCCCTGGCTAACAATTTTTTTACACAGACTATTCTCATGTCTTCAGTCTGGGAGCTTAGAAATTAGAGCTTCAGAATGTCCATGAACTGCCTGTGGTAAGTACTGGCCCTAAAAATATCTATTTAGAGTTCTCAGCTGAAATTCAAATGTAGGTTCATCACATGGCAACCAAACATGGGAAAATAACCTACATGTCTATTGATAAGAGATTGTTTAAATTAGTGATGGTTAAATAGAATATCACAGCCATTAAAAAGAAAATGGCATGAAAAGGTTTTCATACATACTAACTAGAAAGAAAAATCAGCTATAAAATATATTGTACTATCTTATTTTTGCAAAAAAAACCAAAAAAAAAAAAAACCCCAAACACCACAATTGAATGTACAATTTAGAATGCAAACATACAAAGACATAGGAAGAGGTGTGGAAAGATCTGCGTGCCAGCCCCAAAGAGCAGTTCGTTCTGAAGTACGAGATAGCATGTGATGGGGACTTTCACTTTCCACATTGTATAAACCGGTGCCGTTTGAATTTTCACAACAGGCCTCTGTTTTATAATAGCTTTTAATTTACGAAAGAAACGTGTCAGGGCTCTCAATGTCTGTGGAACATCTCAGGGTTTTTGGACATGGATAATCTGGGATTAGGAGAACCCTAGCCTCTCCCCCACATCCTCAAAAAAAAAACCAAAAAAAACAACAAAACTAAGCAAGTCCTCTATTAGATGCTCTCAAAGCACCTTGTAGTTTTGCAGTGTGTGTGTGTGTGTGTGTGTGTGTGTGTGTGTGTGTGTAAGACCTTGCTCTCCTACTTCCTTGACTATAAGCTTCTTGAAGGTAGGGGACATGTCTGTTGGGCTCATCATGCAGCTCGATAAGTATTTGCTGGATTTGTGCATCAATGAGGCAGAGGATCATCTACTGAACAAACGTTTACTGAGTACTAGGAGAAGAAAAACTGGAGACATACTGCAGATATAAATGCTGAATGGGCAGGGTGTCTCAGGGGCAGGAGGAACGGTCTCCTGCCCTATTCTGACCCTCTCAAGCGCGCGCACACACACATGCAGCTCCAGGCACATCTTTTGCCAGTCCTTCCTTCCCTAGGGTGACCCCCGCTGTCTCCTCTTCCTGGTCCATTCAAGTATGAATTGGTCATCGCCTCTGCGCCACACCCAAGCTCCTCTCCACGGAGATTCTCTGGCTTCCTTCCAACCTCAAAGGAACCAAGTCCGTGCTCTGTCCACTGCTGAACAGCACAGGGGCGGGGCTTGCAGGCCCGAGGAAGGAGCTTACCCAAAGCTTAGAATCGAGTTGGGGAGACATACATGTCAAATGGCCATGAAGGCCCTATGGCCTGGGGGGACTTCTGGGGGGGCGGGGGGTCACCAACCTCCACTTCCCTACTGTGCCCTTGAGGCTTGGGTTCAAATCTCCCTTAGGTTCTCGTCTGGAGTCTAGCCCCACAAAAATGACGTGCTCAAGGCCAGGAGGAACCGAGGAAGGTCTCCCCACGTCTGAAAAAGCTCTTGCTTAGGGACAGCCGGGCAGGGGCGGGGCGTGCAGGCCTGAGGGAGGGCCTTGTCCGGGGGCGGGGCGGGCGGGCCCAGGCCCGAGTGGGCAGCCACAGCGGTTGGAAGGCTGGCCGTGGGGCTGGGGCTGGGGCTGTTGGGGGCGAGGCCAGGGACCAGGAGTCCCGGCTGCGGGACAGAGCTGTCGGTAGTCACTTACTGGTTATGGCCTCCATCTCGTCGGCCCCCCTTTAAGCGGTCTCTCTGGGGGGCCTCCCGACTCCGGCCGGTCCCGGCCCCCGAGGGGCTGTGGCGGCCGAACGGCCTCCCAACACCAGCTACCTCTGAGCCCGCGCGCGCCCCCTCCCGGCGGAAACGGGCACCGCGCGTGCGCAAGGACGGTCTGTTGGCTCCCGCGGGCGGGCGGGCGGAGACAGGGGCGCCGGCACCAGACCCCAGCCCCTGCCCCCCACCCCCCTGCTCCCTCGCTCTAACACTAGAAACAGCCCTGCTGAGCAAAACTGCTCTAGAACTTCATTTCCCCACGTTGTTGCCTGCCTGTCCTGTACTGAGATTCTGCCTTCCTTATTTGAAAGGAATGTCCCTTACCTAAGCAAAGGCCTTTTCAGGCGGTACTGGATCATTTCCTTCATCATAAAAACATGACCTAGTGTGTCCTAGCTAAGAAATAAAAATAAAAAAAATCCCCAAACACTCTCCTTTGATTGTATTTCTCATTCCTTTATTTCTCTGCTTCTCTTCAAAACACGACTGCTGGAATTACCTGCTCTCAGCCCCCCTACCCCCTTCAATCCCAACCAATCGGGTTCCATCTTTGCTAAAAGAGCTCAGAGCCCTCCCTCTGGCTAAACCAAGTGGCCATCTTACTTGGCTAAGCAGCTTTTTGACACCGTTGTTATCCCTTCGAAGCACCTTCTGCTCTTGGCTTCCAGGGCATGAAAGGCTCCAGTAGCTCCTCCGTCTCTCCCTGTTCATTTCTCCTCCTGTCCTGGACCTTTAAATACTGGAGTAACCCTGGGACTCGGCCCTTTTTCCTCTCTTCCAGGATCTCCAGGTGATTTCATGGTGCTCGGCCGTAGATTTGAATGCCATCTGTTTGCTAATGACTCCCGAATTCATATCTCTGATTTCTCTCCTGGCTCTAGGTCCACATATCCAATTCAACATATTTCCTTGGATGTTATTACCCATTTCAAACTCAACATGTAGAAAACATGTCTTAAATGCTCCCCCTAACAAACCCACGGCTTCCCATCCCAATAGATAACACCACCAACCAACCAGTTTAAGACAGTCATCTCTTATCCCCCTTTCAACTCATCACAAGTCCTGAGGGCTTGACCTTCAAAATCTATTGTGAATCATCTTCGTTTCTATTACTCGAATCACAGGAATGGCCACCTCCTGGCCGGGCTATAGCAGTACCTTGCTGACCACACTCACTGTTTTGACTCTGTTCTCTCCATCCAATTTCCACACAGTGGCCAGAGTGTTCTTTTTTTTTTTTTTAAGGTAATTTTTAAAAAATCTTTTATTGATTTTTAGAGAGAGAGGAATGGAGAGGAGGAGGAGAGAGGAAAAGATCAATATGAAAGAGAAACATCAATTGGTTGCCTCTCCCACACACCCGGACACAGGATTCAAACAGCAACCCGGGCATGTGCCCTGACCGGGCATCAAACCTGCAACCTTTAGGTGCACGGGGACAATGCTCAAACAACTGAACCACACCAGCCAAGGCTAAAGTGCTTTTAAATGTAAAGCAGTACATCACCCCAGCCCTGGCTAAGAGCCTCCCACACCTTTCTGGTATACTTAGGATAAAAGCCAAACCTCTCAGCTGGCCTACAGGGCCCTTTGTGAGCTGGCCTCTGCCTGCCTCTCAGAACCAGGTCCTCCACATGCCCTCTGCCACAGCCACAACAGCCTTTGTACTGTCCTCCAAACACACGAAGCTCGTTCTTGCCTCTGAGCTTTTGCAGTTGCTATTCCTTCTGCCCAACTGCTTTTCCCTCAGATCCTTCTCATTATTCAGGTCTTACCGGTAGTTCAAATGTCACCTTCTCAAAGAGGATTTTTCTAACTACCCTATCGAAAATAAACTCCCTTTCACCCCAGCTCTATCATATTGTTACACTGTATTCACAGCATACTGCCACTTGAACCTGTGTTGTTTATTTTCTGCCTCTCCTTATAGAATGCACTCTGCATCAGGGCAGGGATCTACTTGGTCCTGTTCATAGCTGGTCCTCCAAGTCTACGGGAACTCCGTAAGTGGTTGGTAAACAAATAAATTAGCTCCTTTTTACAAATAAAGAGTCAAGTGTCAGAAAGATAAAATGACTTGTCCACCCTAACCAGTTTGGGATAGAGCATCAGCCTTTGGACTGAAAGGTCCCAGGTTCGATTCCGGTCAAGGGCATGTACCTTGGTTGCAGGCGCATCCCCAGTAAGAGGTGTGCAGGAGGCAGCTGATCAATGTTTCTCTCTCATCAATGCTTCTCTATCCCTCACCCTTCCTCTCTGTAAAATATCAATTATATATATATATATATATATATATATATATATATATATATATATATATTTTTTTTTTTTTTTAAAGGTGGCTTGCCCCAGAGCACCAAGCTTGTTTCGTGGCAGAGCTGAGCCCAGGAATCCAGGTGCTCTGAGACCATTGCTCACACTCTTTGCCCTGTGCAACACATCTCCATCTCTCTCCTCCCCCATGAACTGTCTACTTCTCCCGAATCTACCTTTGCTTACATCTTTCCTCCCCCTCTTCCACCTTTTCTTTGTCCTCTCCAGGCCTGCTTCCTGGATGTCCTTTTTTCTCCATTTATGCTCTTCTTTTGGCTTGATCTCCCTTCTCCTGGGAGCGTCCCTGCTGTTTTCTAGGGCAGCTCCCCTCAACCTTCCGGAAACTCACGGGAATAACAAAAGCTGCCTCTTTATTTGGTGGTACAGTGGAATGTGGGACGCCTGCCTGCCTCGCTGCTGCCCAGAGACAAAGGGGATGTGGGTGTTAGAAGAAAGGGACTTTGGGGCCACAGCTTGGTCCTAGGGAGCAAAAGAAGCATTCTCATCCGCTTCACTTCAAAGAAAGAGATGTATAGTCCCCTCCAGCCACATCTCTCCGGCTCACTGCTTTCCCCAGGGTGCCCTTTGAGGGCCAGGAAAAAGCAATCTGGTTCGGAATTCAGCCCTGATCACCTACCCCTGGCACTGACCAGGAGGACCAGGAAAAGAGAGGAAGGTGTGAAGGGAGGAGGCTGAAGGAGAGGGAAAGGAGAGAGTTAACCACAGGGAGAAAGGGTGAAATGGGAGGGCGAGAAAAGGAAGACAGAAGTGCCAGGCAGAGATGCAAAAAGAAAGAAAATTGCCCAGCCGGGAATGGCTCAGTGATTGAGCATCAAACTAGGAACCAGGAGGTCACTGGTTCAATTCCCGGTCAGGGCACATGTCTGGGATGCAGACTCAGTCCCCAGTAGGGGGCGTGCAGGAGGCAGCCGATCAATGATCCTCTCTCATCATTGACGTTTTCATCTCTCTATCCCTTCCTCTCTGAAATCAATTTTAAAAAAATTTTTTATAAAGTAAGAACATTGGGTAAAGAGGGGAATGAAGAGATGAGAAGAAAGGATGAGATTAGTAGAGGGGGGGAAAGGAGCAAGTGCTGAATTAGGTTATGTTTCTCTGCTATGCTTCAGCCAAACCCTCTGGACACAGTCCCTGGAAGACCTCCACCTCTCCAGCCTGGGTTCTGAGAATTACCTTGGAGCTGCTGGATCTGCTTGGTGAACAACTCCGCCTGCTGGGCACTGGCCAGCCGTTCATCCTCCAGGAGCCCTGCAGTGAGACAGGGGCCAGCATCAGGCCTGGGATCCAGCATCGGGCCTGGGATCCAGCATCGGGCCTGGGATCCAGCATCGGGCCTGGGATCCAGCATCAGGCCTGGGATCCAGCATCAGGCCTGGGATCCAGTATCGGACCTGGGATCCAGCATCAGGCCTGGGATCCAGCATCAGACCTGGGATCCAGCATCAGGCCTGGGATCCTGCATCAGGCCTGGGATCCTGCATCAGGCCTGGGATCCAGCATCGGGCCTGGGATCCAGTGAGCACACAGCCTGAGGGCCGGGCTCTCTGTCAGACACTCACCCTGCAGCTCCAGGGAGTCGTCCTCGTGCTGCCCTGCCAGCTCCCGGGTCTCCTCCAGCTCTGCCACCAGCTGCAGCACCTGAGCCCTCAGCTCCTCGAGCTCCGTCTCCGTGAGGCTCAGGCCCCGGTGCTTGCCCAGAGACAGGGAGCTGATGCCGCCACCTTTCTGCACTTGCTCTTCCTCTTCTTCCACCTCTTCCACCTCTTCCTCCTCCTCCTCCTCCTCCTCATAGAGCGCTGGGAGTAACACTTCCCCTGGGGAAGACACCCATCCCACCCGGGAGTCAGAGATAACTTCCTTTCAAGGGGCCTTCTAGGGCGGGCGCTCAAACTCACTGGCTCAGGGCAGAGATGTCATCACAGTGCCACCTGGTGTCCCCCAATACCCCCGGGCAGGACCTGCACTCCTGGGTCTTCAGTTGTGAGGGTCAGGTTTGGAGGTGGCCCATCCCCCTTCCAGGCCGTTTCTGGACCCCCATTGCCCCTGGGGGCTCCCAGGACTGCCTTTGGGCTGACTACCGTGTCTTCCCGAAAATAAGACCCACTTCATGGAAACATAAGACATCCCCTGAAAATAAGACCTAGCGCATCTTTGGGAGCAAAAATTAATATAAGACACTGTCTTATTTTCTGGGAAACAGGGTAGTAGCCGCTGCAGGCTCCGCCACGTGACGCTGCCATAAGGATACCTGCGTCTTCCGGCCCTGGTCCCTGGGCAGTGGGACAAGCAGTCAAGAAGGATTCAGACCCTGGGCATATCTCAGGCCACACAGGGCAAGAGTTACGGTGTGGGGTTAAGTTAACCATTATCCTGGTTGGCTGGTGAGAAATTAGCCTTTCCATACCAAAAAGGCAGGCATTGCCCGTCAACAGGCAGAGAAAGAAACCGCTTCAGTGAAGTGATTCTGCATGTTTTACTGGACCAACATGGGGGCCTTTCAAATGTGTGATTTCTTTTTGAAATCTTCTACTAGGCCCACCTTCCTCCCCCCCTCGGAGTGTTTGCGGGGCGGGGGGTGGGGGTGGGGGTCCTTCCCCTCCGTTTCCTGAGTGTCAGGAGGCCCCTCCTCCCCTGGTGACCACGGTGCAGCTCCTCAGAGTGCGCTTGAGCTAAGAGAAAACTGGGGTGTGCTTGTTCCCCGGCCTCTGGTTGGTGTGCACCTGCTCCTTTGCTGCAATGCAGCTCCTCCAAAGCAAAAATCTGATCCGGATTGTGATGGTCTGTTCCGTTTTAGAATCTGAATCCCTGATCTTATTTTTCCCCCACAATAACAGCAGCCTAAGGGTCCCCTGGGGTCCCCTGAGTCCTCGCCTCCCCCCTCCCCCCCCCCAAGCAGGGTTGCCCACACCGAGTGTGCACAGAAGTCCTGGAAAAGGGACCGGCTCCCCTTCGGGGGCCTGGCGTTGGGGTGTTAGCAGGCCGGCCTCCCCACCTGCCCCCCCCCCAGGCGGTCTCTCTCCGGCAGCAGGCGGTCCTGCAGAACCACAGCCACAAGGCTTGCATGTGAATTCCGTGGTGATGGCACAAGAACGATAATTCACACGCTCCCTTCCCAGCTTTTCAAAACAAGCGACAGCTTGGGATCTGGGCTGAGAGGCAACGAGAACAAACCCCCTGCTGAAAAGCTCTGTCCCACCGAGGCCTGTCCGCCCGCCTGGCAGCTCCCCAGGGACGCACAGCCTGGTTAGGTGGGGACTGGGGCCCACAGGGATGCACCTGGAACCTCCCCCCCGGGGGGGGGGGGACAGAGCCCCGAGGAGGGCGGGGGGGGGGGGGGAGCCCTAAGGTGAACCGAGGAAAGGGCTCTGGCCTGGCTCTCTTGGGGTCAGAGGGAGGAAGGAAGAGACACGAAGCTTTCTGGGAAAACTCACCCTCCATAGCTTGCATCCCGCGCCGCTCCAGGGGGCCCCAGCGCTGGCCTTTCTTCCTCTCACACCCCTCGGACACCTCGTAGGAGCCAACAGTGGTCACTGTGGAACCTGCCGGCGGGGAGGGGGGGCTGTCTGATGCCAGGTGCGGCTGGGGGCTGGGGTGCAGGGCCCAGAAGGGGACGTGCCTCCAGCCCTTTGCAGCCCTGGGCTTTTCATTCCGGAGGAAGTGCTCCGTCTACCCGGCCTCAGCCGCCCCTCCAGCTGCGCCAGCGGGGACCCCGCCCTGCACCCCCAGTCCCAGCCTCCCCTCCCTTGCACAGACGTGAAGGGTGTGTGTCTCTTTAGCCCAAAGGGGACGGGAGGAGAGGCAAGGATGGAGGGGTGGTGCAGACAAGGAGGGTGCAGACAAGGAGGGTGCGTGGAGGGGGGCAGGGGCAGGGGCGGGGCTGGGGGAAGGGGTCTGGGCCAGAGCCGCTCCCCCCGCCCCCCTTTCTTCCGCGGGACCTGACCTGCCCCCCTCGCCCACCTCGCTCCCGAGCCCCGGGGCCGGAGGGGTGCAGGGTGGGGGGCCACCAGGGCTGGGGACACCAGCCGCTGCCCAGAGAGACGGAGAGGGCGCGGGGAGGGGGCCGGAGGAGCCGGCCCGGGAAGATGGAGACCGCCCGCGCCAGGTGGGGTGGATGGAGGAGGAAGGCTCCGGGGGGACGGGGGGAGGGAGGCAGGGAGGACCCTGGGTCCGCAGAGGGCAGGCAGGGGAGGCGATGGAGAGGGAGGGGGGGCGGCTCTGACCTGGGCCCGGGCAGCTCCAGCCCGCGGCGCCCGCGCCGGCCCCGGCTGCCGCCTCCATGGCCGCTCCGCTCCCGCCGCCGCCCGGAGCAGACGCCGCAGCGGAGGCCGGACCGCGGCCGGCGGGAGGGGCGGGGCCGGCGGGCGGGGCGGGGCGGGGGCGGGGGCGGGGCCTGGCCGGCACCTGACGCCGCCCCGCCGCCGGGGAGCCTCCCCGCACCCGGCTGGGACCGGGCGGCGCGGGGCGCGGGGAGCTGGTCCCCCAGACGCCCGGGGCCGCCGGGGGAGGGCGGGCGCAGCGGAGGGGCCACAGCCACGGGCTCGCGTGTGAAGTTGGTGGCGGGGACCCTCTGCGCTGGGTCAGGCCGGCCCCCGGTGCGCTCGGTGGAGAGCAGATGAAACCCCCGTCATCTCAGAGCACCGGGCTCGGAGGTTGGGAGAGAGAGAGGGAAGGGAAGGGAAGGACCGGCCCCTCCAGCGCGCAGACCCCCCCCCCCGGCGCGCAGGGCGGCCCCGCCCCCGCCACCCCTGTCCGCGGAGCCCCCCGCAGTGGCTTCTCGCGCCCCAGAGCTGCGTGGAGGGAGGAAGCCAAGGCCCACGGACGCGAAACGCAGGGCCTGTCTGCCTTCCCGGAGCCCCCGCCGATCCAACCTGCTCTCTCCACCGCCCGCCTCCCCACCGGGCCCCAGACCCGCGGGCCCCGAGCCCCACGCCCCGTAGCCGTCGGGCTTTCCCTCGGGTAGGCGAAGTGGAAGCCAAAGGGCTTGTTTCGGTGACTCGGTTATTCACCCCAGGCCCGTCCGTCTGTCTGTCTCCCAGCGCCCAGGGCAGCTCGGGCCCCTCCGCGGGTCTCTGCAGGGCAGGGCGTCCCAAGCAACCAGAAAAGCACTGGAGATTATTCCTAAGACTTCCTAGTATGATTTCATTCTTAGGGGGTTAAATGTTTTTTTGTTTGTTTGTTTTTAAATGTCTTATTTTACTTAAATATATTTTATTGATATTTCACAGAGAGGAAGGGAGAGGAATAGAGAGTTAGAAACATTGATGAGAGAGAAACATCCATCAGCTGCCTCTTGCACACTCCCTACTGGGGATGTGCCTGCAACCAAGGTGCACGCCCCTGACGGAAATTGAGGCCTGGGACCCTTGAGTCCGCAAGCTGACGCTCTATCCACTGGGCCAAACCGGTTGGGGCAGGGCATTAAATGTTGCTCAATAACGATAATGTTGCCCTATAAGAGTCCCCCTTCCCTCCCCTCCCTTCTCCTTTTCTTCCCCTCTTCTTCCCTTCCCTTCCCTCTCTCCCCCATCCTCCTAGCCCAGTGCTCTGAGAGATGATGGAGGTTTCATCTGCTCCCCAGAGATCAGGATTCCACTCTGTATCCTGCGGGCAAAGTGATCCCGTTGGGGAAAGGCTGTGGAGCAAGCCCACCCAGACCCTTCCGGAGAATCTGCTGCAGATATCAGACCTGCCCGGCCTCGGGGGGCAGAACAATCGTCAGGGATGGAGGAAGGGGCTGGCGAGGGGAGGGTGGGCTGCGGAGAGCTCTAGTGACTGACAGCCTAACGCCAGAAGCCCAGTGGCTGTGTGGTCTGTCCGCGCAGCTCCTCCTCCTGGCTCAGCCAGTGGGGTCAGTGAGCAGCTGATGTCCACTGTTGACCTTTTGGCCGGTGGAGGGAAGGACAAGGGAGGTCAGTGTCAACTAGGACACCCAGAGGTCCAAGCGCGCCTCGGAGCTCTGACCCTGGGTATTAAGACTAGTTTCTCCCTGGCGCTTGGGCGGCGGGTCAGCTTTCACCCTCGATTAGGAGGGCATTCAGGGAGATCTGAACCAATCTATTCTCAGGACCCAAACGTGGGCAAATCCTGGCACTGGGCTGGGGCAGGGGGTGGAGATTAGGGGCAGGAGGGAAGGGCTCAGCAGCTCTGGGGGGAGTGGACCAGGGCCCGAGGATGCAGCTCCCAAGTGCCAGCAGAGGTGGGGGCGCCCGGGGATCCGCTGAGGGAGATGATCTAAATTAATCCTTGTAATCCCTGGACTCAGGACTCAGCCTCCCTCCTAATCCACCCCAAAGCTCATCCTCTCAGGATTGATGCTGCCATTTATCCCCATTTAACCTTGTTTCTAAATGCCTAGATCCCTTCATTATAAGGGGAGAAAATGTAAATCTTTTAAACATGAAGAAAAATATACAGAGAATAGCAATAACTATCCACTGAAATCCAATTTCTGTTCATTTCTTGCCATATTTGATTCAGAGATGGCCCTTCTAGTTATAGTTTTACAGTTTGATTCTCTATATTTGTATTCACAAACACTACAGAATATTGATTTGCATTTAAAATCTATCCAGATGGTATTATACTGCATATACTATTCTGCAAACTTTTTCTCCCCTCAAAAGTGTTTTACATTTATTCATGAATTTTAACCTCTGAATACTATTTCATTGTTGGAATGTACTGGTACCACAATTTATTTATTCAACTTTCTGCTCAAGGGCACTTAGAACGTTCCCAGTTTTCTGGGTTATAAACAGTGCTGCCACGAACAGTGCTATGCATGCCTCCTTGGCATATATGTAAGCACTTCTCTAAGGTAGGTACCTAGAGGTAGGATTTCTAGGTCATAGAATATGTGCTTAACTTCATGAGTTAAGCGTTACTAGTTATTGCTAACACGTTCTAAAAAGCTGTTTGACCAATTTACACTCTCAACAGCGGCTTCCAGTGCTTGATCAGATTCGCTAACATGAACTTCTCTGCTTACCATTCCTTCCTGCACTCCACTCCTTCCTTCTTGTAGAGTATATATCCTTTGGTGGCATTTCAGTGAAAGTTTTCAAGTGGTAAACATTCTCAGCCACTGTCTTCAAACTTCTGTACTTCACACCATGTAAGCGGAAACTTAG